>OZ026617.1:7627459-7664459 GCA_964020975.1 Hermodice carunculata
AGCTCACATATGTTGTACTGACTAGGCTATAATTTGCTAATGGCACCCCAACAAACTCTTGGCTTTTGGTGTCTTTTCTTTGAGCACATATTTTTGGGCATGATGAACCATACCCCCAGCTTCTTGAGGGTTAAAAGTAAAAGAAAATTTAATTTCAGAAATCAGACTAGTCATTTGTGGCTTTCACTCCATCAGGACTTGATCACATGGCACAGACCCAGACTTGAAGTACTGGTGGATGCTGGGGTGGACCTGCTGGCTTTAGAGACAGTCCCTGCCTTGTTGGAGGCTGAGGCTCTGGTAGAACTCCTTGCAGAATTCCCACAGAGTAAGGCCTGGCTAAGTTTTTCATGCAAGGTACGTCAGCTGCCCTGAGTAAAGTTTTGAAAATTAATTCACATTTTTTTTTCAGTGCACTGTACATGTACATGTGATTTAACACCAGTTGTTGCTGCTGTCCCATTTTTGATAGTTTCAAGGACTGTCCCTGTACTGTAACAAAGGCTCCCTGTCCCCATAGTATGATGACTATGGCAGCAGTTTCTATGGCTGTCTTGGTAATATAGAAATTGTTTGTATCACTATCTCTAGAATTTACCAGTAGTTTCTCTCACTTTTCCCAATGTAGTAATAATTCCTACCAGTCCCCATTTGTAGCACTATTTCCTACCACCATCCTAATAATTCAAGTCTAGTTTTTAGCTCCGCCGACATGGCAGTCAGCTGAGGACAAGTCTGCCGAGCTTTTGTGAGGGTCCATCGTTTGTCGTCTGTCATCCGCCCTTCGTCCGTCCACAATTCACATTTTTGACTTTTTCTCCTAAACTGTCAACCAGATTCATTTCATACTTGATGGGGGTGTGCCTTTGGTGGGTCTTACCAAGTTTGTTCAAATGGTCAGGCTCTAGTGATTTTTTTGTATTTTTATGAATTTTTACCCTTTGGCCTTATGAGGTCTACGGGTATTGTCGTACCCTGCGCCTTCTGTCCGTCCGTCCGTCTGTCTGTCAGTCCTTCCCATGGTTTTACCACCATAACTTCAGAAATTTGTGAGACAGGACTTTCAAATTGCACATGGTAGTACACTCCTATATGGCCTACTTTGTGTGCAAGCATAGTTGACCTTGACCTAATTCTCAAGGTCACACAGTGGTCACATGTGCTAAGCAACGTTACCGCTCTAACTATTGAAAACCTGCATCTAGCAATCTAAATCTTACACACAAGCAGCTTCATAGAAAGATCTAGAACCCTAATGAAAATCGAGTTCATAGGTTTATATTTGACGTACTTTTTGAGGTCAAAGGTCGAGTGCAGAATGGTGGTATTGGTATAAGTAAGGAAGTTTTTAAGTCAGTTACATGAAATTTTATACACACATGTATCACAACCAAAAAATGCGTCATGAATCAAAAGTAGGTCACTAGGTCAAGTATCTGGGTCACAGTGACCTATTGATTGAAATTTTGTTTACCACTTTAACATCGAAAAGATCATACACTATACCTGATACTATCGGACACTATTCCTATTCACTTACAGCAAAAGAGATTGAAGGCGGCCAAAGGGTACTGCGTTCTTTGAACGATATTTTTTTGTTCTTTTTTGGGGGAAAATTTTAAAAAATCTTCTCTGAAACCACTCGTCCAATTGCTTTGATATCACACAGTAAAACGCCAAGGGACTCCTAGTTCTTAATTTGTTCATGAGGTGGCACTGCAATTTTGTTTAATTTTTTTATAATTTTTTGTGTGTTATTGCTGTTTTCGATTTATACTCCAGAACCATCGCTCAAATTAAGCATATGCTTAGTGGATATGTTCCTTTTGGAAGGGTGAAACATAGTTGTTCACCAGGTGGCACTGCTATGGATTCCTAATTTTTAATGATTTTTTTCAAGTCGGGTACTTGTGGGTAAATGAACATTTCCTACTGATTATTATGCAAGTCAATGGGCATTCTAATGCTAATTCACATTTTGGACTTCTCCAAAGCCATCATTCAGATTGACTTCAAACTTGGTGGCAATATACTTTGGGCGGTTCTCTACCAGGTTTGCTCAAATGGTCACACTCCAGAATATTTGGATTTTTAATGAATTTTTTGTTCTTTTTTGGACAAATCTTAGAAAATCTTCCCCACAACCACTGACCCAATTGCTTTGATATTACATAAGAACACTCCTTGGGACTCTTAGTTCTTAATTTGTTCACCAAGTGGTGCTGCAAAATTTTTTATGAATTTTTTTGTGTTTTTCGTTGCTTATGACTTCTCCAGAACCGTCTCTCAGATTAATTTGAAACTCTGTGGATATATTCCTTGCGAAAAGGTCAAGCAAAGATGTTCACTAGGTAGCACTGCTGTGGATTCCTGATTTTCAATGATTTTTTATTTCAATTGGGGTACCTATCCTTAAATGCACCTTTTCTATTGCTTACTACCTGTATGCAAGTCAATGGGCATTCTAATACATTCTAATGGTAATTCACATTTTGGACTTCTCTGAAGAAACTGTCTGTCAGATTTACTTCAAACTTGGTGGCAATGTACCTTGTCTGGGTCTCTACCAAGTTTGTTCAAATGGTGACGTTCCACTGATTTTTGTATTTTTATGATTTAAAAAAAAAAAATCTTTAAAAAAGTTTTAATAGTACAGTTTAACATGGGAATTTCTTGTAATGGTTATAAATGAAATAATTTTGCCATATGTCTGCCAAACTTGGTAGGGATGTACCTTTTATAAGTGTCTACCTATTTTGTGCAAATCGTCATGCTCCAGTGATGTTTGGACCTTGCCCTCATTCCCAAGGTCACAGGGCAACGGACATGGAATTTACTGTTCACTTTTTAACTTGTGATCTGTTTTGAGTTAGGACCTCAATGTTGCACATGTTTATGTTTCTCTATGAAGATCATGCTTAGACAGTACATGAGTGACCTTGACCTCATTTCTGGAGTCACAGTGCAACATACATGAATTTTACTCGTCACTATAGCTAGACAACTACTTGAACTGGGACCTTGAATATTGCACATGTTAGTGTTCTTTTATAAAGGTCAGACTTTATCAGTACATGGGTGACCTTGACCCTATCTCAAGTTCACAGAGCTGCAGGTGTGATGTCTGTGTAGGTCAGCTGAACATGGGCTGTGTTTCATTTGGTGCCAATTATATAAATTCTGGACTTCAAAAGTCTGATGTGCACAGTGTAGTGAAAATTTGGACTTAGTTGAAAATTATTTTGTAGAAACTTGAATATTGTGGTCAACTTTGTCAAGGCCACTGTTTTTGTACCAGAAAAAGTGGCTATTAGAAAGGGTACCTTCCTGGAGGAGCCAATAGAATGAAAGGGACACATTGGCTGCATGAAGAAATTCAGGATTACACACGCTCATGATGATGATGATGATGACGACAACACTGCCGCCGCCGCTGCCACCGCCGCCACCTCCGCCACCGCCGACTGCAGAACACATTCATAATTTCACCTTACTTCAACACAATGGATAGACTAAAGTACATTTTTATCAGAGGTCTGATGACTTAAGAGCTTTTACATCAGATGACTTGCTAGTAAGGCTGAGCTTTTAGGAGGCACAGTCATGCATTGTCTGTTCATTGTCAGTCTGTTCACAAAATGTACATTTGCGACCTCTCCAAAACTGATAGCCAGATTCACTTCAAACTTCGTGCCAATGTACCTTGGGTGCATCTGTGCTAAATGTTTTAAATGGTCTAGCTCCAGTGTTTTTTGAATTTTTTACAGTTTTGTTTTCCTTTTGGGCTAATCTTCAGAAATCCTCTCCAAAACTGCTCAACCAATTGCTTTGATATCACAAAGGAACATTCCTAGGGACTCCTGGTTCTTACCTTGTTAACCATTTGGTGCTGCAGTTTTTTTTTTTTTTAAATAATTTTTTGTGTGTTTTTGCTATTTTCAACTTCTTGATCTCCAAATCTGTCACTCAGATTAAGCAGAAACTTGGTGGAAATGTTCCTTATGAAAGGGTACAATAAAGGTGTTCATTAGGTGGTACTGCTTTGATTTCTGTATTTTTTTAACTAGTTTTTCAACTCAGGTACATATCGGTAAATGTACCTTTCCTGTTGATTACTATATGTAAGTCAATGGGCAATCTAATGCTAATTCACATTTTAATGAATTTTTCTTTAGGCAAATATTAAAAGTGCTTCTAAATGTCATATGCACTCAGCTGAAGCTCAACACAGGTCTATTCAATTGAAACTTTGATTTTGTGAACATGCAATAGGTCAGCTGAGCACAGGCTGTTCACACAACCCTCTAGTTTAAAAAAAAAATAGCCCCCCTACCCCCAAAAGGAGGAGAGGGCATATAGGGATTACTTTGTGTGTGTGTTTGCGTCCAGACAGACTGTTTTCACGTGATAACTCCAAAAGCTTTTTGCATAGGGCTTTCACATGCTCATAGTCCTGAATAAGGTCTTGGACGAGTTTGAAGAAGGGTGGCCTTGACGTAAATCCCAAGGTCACAGAGCCATTTTAATGAATTTGATTTTGATGTGATAACTTTAAAAATGTTTTACTTATGACTTTTATATGGGCATGCTTATAGTCTTGAATAAGGGTTTCTGAGGGGTTCAAAGATGGGTGACCTTGACTCATTCTCAAGGTAACTGACCCATTTTTGTGAATTTGGTTTTCATGCGTAATTGAATTGAAAAGTTTTTGACACAGACCTTTCTTATTGCACATGGTGTAATTCTTACAGAGGGTCGGACAAGTTGGAGATTGATGACCTTGACCTAAATCCCAAGATGACAGAGCCATTTTAGTGAATTTGGTTTTGATGTGATAACTTTTGAAAAGTTTTACATAGCGCTCTCATATTGCACATGCTTGTAGTCCTGAATAAGGTATTAAACCTGTTTGAAGATGTGTAACCTTGACCCATTCCCAAGGTCACAGAGCCATTTTAGTGAATTTGGTTTTCATGCGACAACTTGAAAAGTTTTTGACATAGACCTGTCAAATTGCAGGTGATTACAGTCCTACATAAGGTCTTAGAGGAGTTTGCTGAAGAATGACCTTGACTCCATACCCAAGGTCACATAGCCATTTTTTGTAATTTGCTTTTCTCACGATAGCTTGAAATGTTTTGTGCGTAGGGGTTTCAAGAGTTCCTCTGGCAGACATTTGTCTTGCAGAGAAAAATACATTTCTCTAGGTGGTGAAAATGCCAAAAAGCGCAACATAGCAAAACTGTAGCCCCTTGGACACACAATTAACAGTGCAGAAATGTCCAGAACTGACTGCACTAATCAAATGATAGACCTACATTTGGCAGATAACCCAAACAAAACAGCTGGACTTCATAAAAAGCTGAAGTTAGTCAAACAAGCAATGTCAGTCATGTTGATAAAGAACATTGACACCAGTGACAACTTTGTCAATGGAGCAGTTGGCACGGTCATTGATTTCCTCCGTGTAATTTCACATTCTATAACCCGACCTTTGTTCTTGTCAAATTTCAAAATGACAAAGTATCTGTCCCTGACTTCATGTTGGGCACTAGACATTGAGAATCCAGTATGGGTAGTCAAACATAACGTTGGGTCTATGAGTTGTTGGATTTACATGCTTTCATGAGGCTTTGCTGAGCGAAAACATGAAAATCCAACAAGGAGTGATCCCATTGTTAGTCCCCAGTGGGCCACCTGTATTGGATTTTCTTTCTTCTATGTCTTAAAAGGGCAAATATACACCAAATCGAAGTTTTATGGGAGAAATAACTTTGAAAGCGACGCCATTTTGAAAGTTGGAGGAGTCGGTATTTTATTAAATGCACCATGGCCTCTCATTGGTTTCTTTACTACTTGAACCCAATGAGTGACAAATCAAATGAAAGATTGCAATTAATACCTTATCCTTCATACCCTTGATGGATAACCCATGCAGGATAGGCTTCAGACATTGGAGAAACAGACGTCAGTCATACACCCAACAGTTTTTGGCATCAAAAGTTTAAGACTTTGTCCATGAAGGTGTTGTATCAATATATACTCAAAAAGACTTGCAGGCAGTGTACCTGTCAAGGTTTACAGGATTAGAGTTTGTGTATTGCTCCTGTGTTTTGTGACTGTGTACAGACCATGAGTGATGCCCCAGGAAAATTTCTTTTTTCAAATGCAATGGCTTCTGTCTTCCATGCAACAAATACAGTGAAAACTTGTTATAATGACACCATCTATTCCCTAAGAAATGTGTCAGATAACTGAATATGTAAGATAAATGAATCAAATAACAAAGAATATGAACTTTTTCCCCCTGAAAATTTGTGCCATTATGTTGAATATGTCTTGTGTTTGAGTGTCATTATGGTGAGGGTTCACTGTACATGTAGAAACAAAACCAGTGCTCATTACAGGTGACTTCAACTGCTCTGACCCAACACTTGAACAACTGGAACATTCAATAGAACTCTTCAAAATCCTAGACTTGGTATGCAAAAGAAATATGAACATTACCAGAGCTTTCACATCTCCATGTTACTTCTCCCCGCATTGCTT
This sequence comes from Hermodice carunculata, assembly GCA_964020975.1. Taxonomy (NCBI): domain Eukaryota; kingdom Metazoa; phylum Annelida; class Polychaeta; order Eunicida; family Amphinomidae; genus Hermodice; species Hermodice carunculata. The sequence goes on from OZ026617.1 coordinate 7,634,009, forward strand.
TGTGCATGCCATTTTACATCTTTGGCATGAATGGCATGTACATGTAAGTGTTACTGAATTTGAATAACACAATGAAACTTCTTTTTAATGACACTCAGTTAGCCTGCATGTTCACTTAATGACCCACCTATTATTAAGGTAGTACTGCTGTGCCCCAGTAAACTACAGTGTTGCCAGAAAGTTTTGCTCCAAAACTCTGGGGGGTCACCAGTGGAGCCACTTGCAGGTTCCACTTTTCAAAGTGTAATAAATATTAAAATTCTAACACCATAACCAGCTTAGGGCCAAAGGGGGCCACAGGTAGGTGCAAGAAGCACACTGAGTAACTAACATCAAACTTCCTAAGACTGTTCTCTGCAGGAGTCCCTTGTACAGTATGTACCCCAGGAGGACCACGTGCAGGGGTCACCAGAGGAGATGGTGCAAGACTTTCTGGTGGCACTGTAAGGCTACCATTCCCTTTTTGGCTGCATAAAGTGAAAAGTATCACATAAACGTAAGCAAAGTATACATTTCTGGAAATGCCATGATCAACAAATCCTACATAAAATGACTTTTTGATTCTTTGATCTCAAATTACTATATGACATTGGTATACAAATGTGGAGGTAAAAGCAGCAGCTGCCATTATACTGGCTCTGAATGTTCATATTACACAAGAAGGACCCCTGTTAGTACTGACATCTGGGGGGGGGGGGGGGCACAGATCTTGCAATCTCTGATTGCATTTTAATTTGTTATACATGTTCATGGTTGTTAAAAAAACTGTAAGCCTTTAAAGTAAGCAGAACAATTTCCCTTTTTGAAGCAGGGATGCTTTACTAATGCGACCCAAACTTATTCACCTGGGTAACAGTCAAGAATTATGTTGTTTTATTTGCATAGGATGGTACAAGTATAAGCCATGGGGAGTCATTACTGGCAGCTGCCATGGTAACCCTGAAGAGCCAGCAGGTGATTGGAGTAGGGATAAACTGTACAGCACCAGAGTACATAGACTCACTGTTACAGAGTATTCAGCCTATCAGGGACAAGAAGACATTAGTTGTTTATCCAAACAGTGGTGAGCAGTGGACAACTGAAAAAAAGTGAGTATAATGTAATGAAGATTGATATGTTTTTACCCCTCAGCCTTCTAGGCTGATGGGGTATTGTTGTCATCTACGCGTCCGTCGGTCTGTCCATGCCTTGTTAACGTGATCTGTCCTAAAATACCCCCTTTACAGAGACCAAATTTTTATCACATGGGGCTATTGAGGTGCTTCAGGTGCCTATTTTGAAAAGTAGGTCACAAGGTCACATATTTAGGTCACAGTACTACATTAAAGAAAAAAAACGGCATTAACACAATGTCTAAAAAAATACTGAATGTAGGTTCATCAATTATTTATGACAGTTGGCCCTAAGGATGCCTCAGAAGCCGATCAAAAACTAGATCACTGGGTCACATATTTAGGTCACAGTGCTGCATTGAAAAAAAAATGGCCTTACCGTGATATCTCTGCTCATTGTATTTGCATCAAAGTTGTCATTAGGTCAAACAAAAGTAACCTTGACCTACCCAAGGGTATTGTCATCTTCTATGCATCTGTCTGTCTGTCTGTCTGTCCATCCTGACCAAGGGATTTGGAGTCAGTGATTGGCTTCTAGTTTAGTTATTTATGATTGGCTGGATTTCAAAAGTGATTATAATATAACAAAGATTGATGTGTTTTAGAGCTTGATTTCTTTTATGGCATTATCCATCAAGTAGGGTATCACCAGTTTCTATTTTTTCCTCCATGTTATACATAGAAATTAGGCAGGTTAAGAATCTGTGAGGATGTTTTAGGATCTATCTACCAGTTAATAATAAAGCGAGTTTCAAACTACAGCTTCAGGGTTAATTGCACTTGCAAAAAATCTGCATTTTCTCATCAGTTATAAACAATGGTTTTCGTTGCAATATTGAAAGAACATGTCTGTACAGAGAGCGCGTATTATTAAGATAATATTATTTGAGCAACATGGACACATTGTAAGGATACAGAGGTATCTGCTCTGTAAGACCACTGCCACTGCCACACAAAGGTGGTCACATATGGCAAGTGGTCCTTAATAGAGGACTTTAGAACCTCAGATGGCAGCACCTGATCGTGTTCATCTGCATGAATTTGACAGGCCAAAGTTCAAAGAATTTGTTGTTATGCAAATTAGTAAACTATGCAAATGATCACCCTCAAGTGCTGCCCTCTGGGGTCCTAAATGGGTCAATAGCATGATAAATTAGGAAAATATGAAAAACCATTGTCTTAAAGGGTGACCTTAAAAACTGTGGTCTTTCTTTAGATGTGTTATTTTAGAGCAGGCTCCGTCATAATTGCTACAGTTTAATGCTAATGGACATTTTGTTTTTGGTTCAATTATTACAGATGGCATAGAGAGGTTCCAAACAAAAAGCACCTGGCAGACTTTTTACCCGGGTGGCTTGAGCATGGTGCCTCATGGCTAGGGGGCTGCTGCAGGACTAAACCTCAGGATCTCAGTGATGTACGTCATATTTTGATGGAAAATGGTTATATATCAGGGCAAAAATAAACTTGCATAGCTAACTGACATTTATCTTCATTTTATAGTTTTTGTGTATTTCCTGTATATAAACTGGGTGCAAGATCAAATTTGTATTGCTGCATCTAGGATGATTCCTCCTCCAAAACCCTGGACCAAAGTGATTTATAATTCATGGAAGTATTACTATGTATCCCATGTACACATGTATACTCTGGGTGGATCTTGATAAGACACTTTCCAGGAACATTTTCATTCTTTTTCAATTCTTGAAAATTCCCAAAGAAAGAATCTTCTCTAAAGTGGCTTTGACAATCACTTTAAAGTTGCTCAGGAGTATTTGAGGGTACAGGGATGGATCCAGAAATTTCACAGCTGCCTTGCTGAAAACGGTTACAGAGCAAACCAGTTGTGAGGGCCTTAGGGGCACAAAGCTTCACTAGAGGGGTCCGTTGGCATACCCCCCACCCACCAAATTTTTTAGGTTGAGCATGCAAAATGGTGAAATCTGACACATTCTTGGGACAAAATAATGCAATTTTGAACAGACAAGTTATTGCACAAACGCACTGAGATATCAGGTTGAAAATATAATTAACTGATACATGGCATTATCAAGCTCTCCTCTTTTTTCTTCATTATATACATCATATTTACCGACCTCTTCTGAATGGTTCTGGGAGTGCCTCCCGACATTCAATTCACACAACAATAGAAGTTATTATCAGCAGCAAACAACATATCACATGCCATCCAAGTTTAATGTTTGAAGGTTAAAATCTTTGAAATATTCAGGAACATAAGCATGTCAAACTTACGTTGAAGTCTGATCTTCTCATATTGTTGTTGATGTTTATAAGTGTTTGTTGCCTGTATATATGTTTTGTCTTTTAACAGATTGCTGTACTTTTGTAACAGTGCAGTCAATGATCATCCATTCATTTATATCAACTCTGTATGCACAGCCACAATGGCAATGAAAATGGTCCACATCCTTTGCAGTTTACAGTATAAGTTTGACAGACTGTATTTTTGTACTTTTCCTTCATATGACCAAGTCGGGAGACAAGTCGAAAAATTGAGAGACTTCACAGGTTGGGGACTCACTGCAGCATTGAAGCCAGGCTTAGGGTACTGCTTTACTGACAATTATGTTTTTCATGTACATTAATTAGTGATGTTTGCAGAGTTACAAAGAAAATATTTTTTTTGTGTGTATGGGTTTCTCTTGGGTGAGTTGGTGGGTGGGAGAGCATCACTCGCACCCTCTCAGGATCTGCACCTGGAGTAGGCTTGGCTTGTCACTTAATTTTCATAAATTTTTGGATGCTAGCACAAACATACTGTTCTCTGAATAACCTTTATTTCTGTCTTGCATTTCTATCACGATTTTGTCTGGATCCTTTCTGAAGTGAAAACTTCCAAACTTTGTTTGGCTGAAATCAGAGTAGTGAGTTGTTTACCTCATATGAGGTATGAGGCATGTTAACAATATTGCAAATAAAGGCCAGTCAAAAGTTGAAACTTTTAATATTTTAAACCCTTTATTACATATAGAGCCACAATTCCAAATAAAATAAATATACATTTTTGAAAGCTGGGTAAAACATGAAGCCATGCGCAGTTTTTTTTCTTTTATTTATTTATTTATTTTTTTAGTATACTGATATCTTTAAAAGTACATTAAATAAAGATGCACTTCCAACTTACCCCTTAATTGACATTATGCCAATTAGGGGATTGTCAAATTTGAAAACTTGCAGATTTGGGATTGTAAAATTTGAAAACTTGCAGATCCTCAAACTTAGTGTAAGTAAGATTTAATTTAAAATAAACAGCAAGTGGAGGAAGATGAAAGTTGGGTCATTTGGAAACATGTCAAGTGGGATCATTTCAAATAATAAAGCTTGAATAAGACTTATTTCTCTCTGCGTTTTACATGTTTATGACTATGTTACATCCAATAAGAAATACCCAGAATGAAACCACTTGACATTATGCTGGTTAGGGGTATTTCAAATATTAAAAAAGAAAAATGGTGTATATAGTTTCTGATAAAGGGACAATTCCAACTCTTTACTTTGGTTTTATTTTGAAGGACATTCACATTGTATGGTGATGTATTGAAAGTATTGACCACACCACAGGGCATGCTATTGCTAGCTCTTTCACTGTAGATAATATGGCCCAGACAGACTTTTCCTATGATTGGGTCAAAGGTCAAGGTGGCATGGTACATGACACATTAGCTGCTATGCCAAGCAATATCCTGTTATGAAGTTGGCACGCAGAATGTTCAAGATACTTCTAGAATCTATGAATAAACTCAACAAAGAATCCCCCCGCCAAAAAAAAAAATCATTTTAACTACACTATATGATTATAATAATTAATGCAAAGTTACAATTGTGAAGGGTGCACCCAGCTGTGTTTCGTAAATTATTCTGGCAATGTCCACAGTCCACAAATACTCAATAAATCCACACAGAATGCAGAACACAGGCACTATACTGGTCATAGTCCACAATACCACAGTCCAAGCACAACTAAGGTTCATCAGGCCAGGGCAGTCTCCTATGGTTGATCCACTGTTCACTCCTGAGATGATGACTTTTCCCTCTTGGGTCTGCAGTTGGGGATACACATGCTATGTGGGTCATCAGTCAGTCCGGAATGAACACCTGTTTTCTGTCCCGTCGCAAGTGGACATGTGCATTGCTGTTTATTTTCGTTTAATAGGAAGATCTACAGGATTCCACACATTACTTCAGTCCTCTTGTCCCCATGAATTTTCTTTCATCATATATCCACATGGGTCAGGTCTGTTTGTGTAGGTCACTTCCATATGTAAACAACAACTCAACACACAATGAAGTGAACAGGTAAACAATGACTCAGCATACACAATGGCATATAATGATGTAACCTGTCTATTTTCAAACCCACCCTCACGACCTATGCAGTCACTAAGTTTGATATCTGTATCACATACAGTACAGAAAATCTGACCCAAACAAGAGTTTTCTATGGCAGGGACAAAGGCCAACGGTTAATGATTAAAGTGTCCTAATTTTGGTGGTCACCGTAGGGACACCACATACTGCTATTTCATGATGTCTCTGCACAGCAGGTTTGGTATCTGGCTAGTAGTACAGTATAGGAGACAGGGCCTGAAAAATCAGTACAAGATCAAATGAAAAGAGGATATACAGAGGGAGTGCAAACCTATGCAGTGTTGTCCCCAGCTTTTCAGGAGGGCAGGGCACCTTTCATCTAAAAGGGCACTTTTAAAGCGCACAATGACAATCAAAAAGGGCATCCAAATGTAGCGGTCCAGAAAACAGGCCTTTTTATTGTTTTTATGGGAGTAGTTGTGACTTTGTATCTTATACTCATGGTCAATAGATAAATTGATACATTGTTTTGCCAATTAGTTTAAATTATATTGAAATTTTATGAGAAAATGAATGTAATTGCCCAGAATATATATATATATATATATATATATATATATATATATATATATATATATATATATATTAAAACATAGGAGAAAAGGGCAGGTAGCTAAAGAAAAAGGCAGGGAGTAAAGAAAAAGGGCAGGGAGCAAATCAAAAGGGCAGGGCAAATCTCCCTTCTATTTTAAGCTACAGACAACACTGATATGGTTTGCACTCCCTCTATATGTCCTATGGTTGGTGTATGCATACTGGATACTTTGTCTATTTACTTGGAGAGAAGAATTGTAAAGAATACATGAGATACATTACAAAACATGATCAAAAATAGTCTTATATGACCCTGATCACTTGCACTTAATATGGGGATCATACCATGAGATAACTGAAGAAAAAGAACTTACAGGGTATACCAAAGCTAGGGGCAATACATGCACATATATTTTCAATGTTTTGTGTCATGTACCCAGTACCTGCTTCATTTCTGCGGGTACCTGCTTCATTTCCGCCTGAATTGAACTGATAATCAGATCATGCCTGTAACAGACGTTAATGGGATCTAACCGTTTGTAAATACAGTCAGATTTGCTGGCAATTAAATTTTCATTTCTATTTTATCTATTTCTCTCAAAATACCTGTTGGAATCTCACTCGGGATATTTGCAAATGTAACATGACTTGGATGTCCAACAAACTGTTCACTGGTGGCATTACTGTCATTCCTACACTCAAAAAATCTTGGAAATGATTTAATTGTAGGTCAAATATTACCTTGCTGAGCCTCAGCATCATTACGATGGGGAGCCCAACTGTTCTGATTCAACAAATGCAATTGACTGCCGGCTGCCTGTGTGTGCCACACCGTATGGCCTGGTAGGCACCTTCTGCTACCTTGAGTGCAAAATGTGTCTATGACGGACTAAATCTGGAGTGTGAGACCAGAGGTTGAGTGCACCTGTCGAGATTGACATCATCATTGCTCTGACGCTTCTTATACATTCCAGTGCTTTCAGCAACTTGAGTTGGAACCCAGTGTTTACAGTTATGAAATTATCTAGAGCATAGGAGGGTTCACAAAGTGTCAGTTTTCTATAGGCAAAGTGCAACCACCGAGTATTCTGCTTTGGACTGAATACCATATTCAGCAGATGAAGAAATTTGCAATGTTACCCCAGGTCAATGGTTTCCATTTATTAGTTGACATGGAACAGGCTGCAATTATGGTGTAACAATGGGTATTATTTGAAATATGCAGGCCGATTGTACATTAAGAAAGGTAGAAGTGTCCGCAATCAGATGGTTTCCCAAGAGACTACTCTGTGATCAGCGCAATGATTATCCACATGGCGAGGAATGTTGTTGATTGGATCCTAACTGCAAAATCCTGTTTTCATGCCACTGGAAGCACCAGAAAACACATTTACATCCAAAGGATGTGTGCAGTGGGAAGGTTCAATGTGGCATGGCAAGAGATGATGAAGACGTTTGTCATATAGCGTATTGTCCTGACCCTTGTGTGGGTAATGGTCTTCGCAAAATGTCAGTTGCAAATCTTGAATTTTGGTAGAGAAGGTGAATTTAATGTATTATATACATGTATACATAATATATCAATGAACAAAATCCGGTCCCTGGAATAAAAGGTATTCTCTCGTTACCAGTCTTTACACACTATTATTATTATCAGTCGTAATGGGAGTACACATTTCAAGAACTTGAGTGCTTGGAAGAAAATCTTGTACAGTAGCCCTGTTTTATTGATGACACACAATGCTTTCTGTCGACTAAATACTTGGCCTAGGTTGAATATGAGTACTTTACATCTTCAGTACATCCAACCCAAAGGGTTTACGATGTTAGGGGTCTTGACAATATCCAATATCTGGATATATCAAATAACTATATTACATTAATTGGCAAATCTATGTGTGTTGATTTTGGAAAACTGGTCTTTCCTAACATTGCTGACAATTACGTTGGGATTGTTGAGTCCGTCACATTTCAGCATTTGCAAAACCTGCAAAATCTATGTTGGAATCACCGTGTCATTTCCTGTTTTGTGTTATTAAATGTATTGCAACTATAAGTTGCTCTGAATTATGTTTCAACTTTCTTCCAAATGTCTCCTTGCATTTTGTGTTGACTTAATGCTTGTATTAGGTGATATAATGAATACCTTGGTCATAATCCATTTGACAAATTCAAAGACTAAATGCACAGTTAAATTCGTGCAAGTTAGTCTTGCCATTTCAGACACTTTGCTGTTAGATTACTTATGCATAATACAGGTGGTAGATATGCAAAATAGGAATAAATAAAGATTTGTTCATTCATTTAGGACATCAAGCTTTTGTATGTTGGCCCATATTTTGTTTGGGTTTTTCTACACACATCAGTTTTCCTTCATGTAATAATGACAATAGACAGCGTTATGAAAATTGCTTTCACCTTCACTATACCACAGCTTAACATATCACAAATATCAATGCTTTCTATGATTAGGGCATCTGTTAATTTTATTTTTGCTCTATCATTGTCATCAATCACAGTGAATACATACATTTTTTAGATTCTAATTTATTTTTATCTCTTCAAAATAACGCGAGGCTGTACGGTTTCCTTACTCACCTCTATGCCTCTTTTGGCATAGTTTTAAGTTTAAAAATAGTAATTGGGAAAATGATGTGCCTTGTTTTTATAAGGCAAAGTAGTAAAAAGTCTGGACGTACACTAATAAAAGTTAGTTTTTTCCATGGTATCGTCAAAATGAATCAGTATGTGTTTTTTTATTACTCTGGAACAACATCATACTTTTTATTCTTCAGTCACTGCCAAATCCCACCACTGCAAAAAACAATCATTCTAGGAATTGTCTTTCCACTGAATACAAAAGTCAACCGGTTATTATTTACAATAAAACTGCACAATTTAGAATGTACTGTAGTCATTTGTTAACAAACGTAAAACTAGTTTCATGTCAGTTAGCTTAACCTTAGGTATACTCGTTAGGAAGGTCCACCATAGCCATGAGATGAAAAGTGCCAAAAACGTCGTTGTGATGAATTTATCTTAAAGGAGCCAAACGAGTCCTGGACAAAGTGACCGAATATTAGCAAACAATGTCAACTGTGTATAAACAGAGAAATGCGCTTAAATTTTCTGATGAGGTTTTGCACACTGGAATTCTGATCACATGACATCTGTCGTTGAAGCATGGGGGATCCCATAGTATATTATATCATTAACAGAGACCTACGGTGGCCTGTGTCCTTCTTTTAGCAAAATTCCGGTATTGATACCTCACTGTTTGTGGTACTTTGTTTCTTCTCCAGATACAAAATGGAAGCACCATTTTAATTTCATAGAAGTATAGAGACCACAAACACTAAATATGACTGCCATTGCGCTTATTGTTTTAGAAATACACCGTAGTATGCACAGTATCATGGGCATTGCTAGATGTACAAGTTTCTATGCCCACTTCAATGAATTATTGTACAGCCTTTCTGGTGATATTGTATATAATCTCGCAAAGAATTGATATGCATGTCGAAGGATAAAGCATGGTTCACTGAATGTGAAGATGTGCTGCATTCTCTGATTTTTTCTTCACAAACTGACCATATTTGTCGACAGAAAAAACATAAACCTGTTGGTACATTAAGCCAATGTAATATTGATTTATTGTATGCATGAATGTTTTATCTTTGTTAAACAGTGGTCACAAATTGGACAAGTTACTCTGTAACAGCAGATCGGTGAAACCAAAAACGAAATTTGAAATTGAATATAAATTTTGTTGTGTATATCTTTTTTTGTTTTTATCCTGTTTGTCATTATGACCTTGCTTTCGTGCATTGGAATTTATGTTTCGTCATTTTTCAATGTGGCATGGTGCGAAGACACTATTCTATGTGAAATGGCTAATGTTCACTGCACATATAACTCTTTGCCTTTTTTTCATATATAAAAAGCGTCTTCTTATCAAAAGTCTACTAGATTGAAAGTTTTTCTCTTCATGGCCCAGTAACCCTTTGGCGCTCTTTACATACTGTTAAGTTGTTTTAGCAAGGAACTAGCTCCTTTCTTTATCATGCAGAATCTAGAAATCTTGAAAAAAATCCTCTTTTGGATTGAAATGTTAAATGCACAAAAATGTATGTTGTCACTTTCGCAATCTGTTTTGGTTATACAGATCTGCTGTTACAAAGTAAGAATCCCAATGTGTGTCCGCTGTTTAATAAAATTAAAATGTTCATGCATACAAAGATTCTGTTGTCACCCAGCAACAAGCATTGTTATTGTGGACCTGCTTGACGAGTAGACCTAAGATTGAGCTGTCAATGATATAAAACAAGTTTTATGTTTATTAACAAATGACGACAGTATGTCCTAAATAGTGCAGTTACTATCGTAAATAATAACGGGTTGACTATGGTATTCAGTGGAAAGACAATTCCTAGAATGATTGTTTTTTGCAGTGGTGGGATTTTGCAGTGACTGAAGAATAAAAAGTATGATGTTGTACAAGAGTAATAACTAAACACATACAGAATTATTGTGACCATGTAACGGGAAGGACTGACTTTTTTTCGTTTACGACCAGACCTTTTACTGCTTTGCTGTATAGAGACAAGGCACGTGATCTGCCCAATTACTATTATGAAACCTAAAACTATGACAAAAGATAAATATACATAACTAAGGAAACCATATTCTCCAGCGTTATTTTGAAGCGATAAACATAAATTGGAATCTAAAGAATGTGCATTTTCTGTCATTAAAGACAATGACAGAGCAAAAATAAAATTAACAGATGCTCCAATCATGGAAAGCTGTGATATTTGTAATATGTTAAAGCTTGTTATAGTGAAAATGAAGGCAATATTGATAACGCTGTCTGTTGTCATTACCACATGAAGGAAAGCTGATGTTCCGTAGGAAAACGCAGACAAAATACGGGCCAACATACACCAGAAGCTTGAAATCCACATGGAATGAGCAAATATGTATTTATCTCTATTCTGCACATCTGCCATCTGTATGATGCATAAGTAACCTAACAGCAAAGTGTCTGAAATAGCAAGACAAACTCGTATGAATTTAACTGTACATTTAGTGGTTGAATTTGTCATATGGATTATGACCTGGATATTCATTATATAACCGAATGTCAGAATAATGCGAATGCCAAAGCGCAAAAAACTATTTGGTAAAATGCTGAAACACTGTTGAGGGTAATTTATAGTTGGAAAACAGTTACTGATATATGTGACAAAACAGCAAATGAAACTGTGGTTGCTGCGTAGATTTTGAAGGTTTGGCAAATGCCGAAATGCGGCTGACTCAACTATCTCAATGTGATTGTCAGCAATATTAAGAAAGACCAGATTTTTCAAGCCAAGAAACATAGATTTACCCATTAATGTAATATAGTTATTTGATAAATCCAGATATTGTACATTGTTGAGCCCGCAAAACCCTTTTGGTTGGATACATTGAATACCTAAGCCAGTCATATTTAATCTAGGCAAATTAGTTAGTCCACAGAAAGGTGTGATCAATAAAAGAGGATTACCGTCCAAGATTAATTGTTCCAAGCTTTGAAGTCCTTGAAATGTGTACGCCTGTACAAATGAAATCTTATTACGACTGATAATAAGAATGCGTAAAGACTGGTAACGGGAGAATGCTTTTGATTCCAGGGACCTAATTTTGTTCAATGATATATCTAGTATGTATAATACATTAAATTCAGCTCCCCCATGGAAATTCCAGGTTTGCAACTGACCTTTTTGGAAGAAAATTGCTCGCATTCTGCTAATGCCTGGTGGAAAAAACTGTGATGTTAAGTTAGTGTCAAGACAGTTAATTGTATAGCCTTTACAGGCACAAGGGTTGGGGCACTCCACAATATGACACAGGTCTTCATCATCTCTTGTCATGCCACAGTCAATCTTCTCGTTGCACACATCAATTTGATGTAAACATGTTTTCTGCAGCTTACAGTGGAATGAAAACTTGGTTTCACATTTTTCAAAACCCAAGCAGAAAAGTTCATCTTCCCCATGGGGACAGTCGTTTTGCCCATCACAAGCAAGTCTCGGGGGTAAACAGTATGATTGTGGGCACTTAAACATTTTGCCACATTTAAATGGACCACATCTTTCAAGATGATACCCATTTGTACACCATAATTGTACCCTGTTCCATGCTAACTCATAAATGCAAACCATTGACCTGGGAAAACATTCAGAATTTTCCTCATCTGAACATGGTATCCAGTCCGTAGCAGAGCACTTGCGTGGTTGAACTTTGCCCATAGAAAACTGACGTTTCGTGATCCTTCCAATGCTTTTGATATTTTTATAATTGTAAATATTAGGTTTCGACTCTGGTTGCAGAAAGCACTGGGTCTCATCCGAGCCATCAGGACAGTCATAATGGCGATTGCACCACTTGGACAGGTGTACACAACCTCCGGTCTTACACTGAAAATATAGCCTTTCACAGACACAGTTTGGTTGACTGCACCAAAGGGAGCAGAAGGCGTTGTCAACCAGGCCATCGTTTGTGGCACACATAGTTGGACAGTCAATTTCATCTGTTGAGTCAGAGCAGTCTGTCTGCCCATCGCAGTGATGGTGAGCCAGAATGCAGATCATATCTGTGCACTGAAACTGTCCTGGCTTACATGAAGTGCCAACCCCAGCAACTGGCTGCTCGCAAAGTACTGCACCAGCTACCAGTGGTTCTTTTTTGCTACCAATTTTGATATTTAAGGTAAAGTAGGGCACCGAAGGAAGAATGCCTCCATACAGATTATAGGCAGAAAACAGGGGTCGTTTAATATTTGCCTTATGCACAAATGAGAACCAGTGGTTCATGTTTCTTATAAAACTAAGAGGATTGAATGTTGCCGCCTTGGTATTACTTCCATGATTAAGCAGAAGAAGTGCAGTGATATTTTGGTCAATCCAATGAATTATATCAATAAAATATATCAGATTATGCACCATAAAGGTAGGATTGATATAACTTATGGTAGTGAACTGTTGTGTTGGTGATTTATACCCTTCCCCTTTCTCAAGTATCATTACCCTTTCAAAATATGATATATCTGTCACCATAAAAGTAGCTATTTGACTATCCAATGATAAACAGGCATTATGAGAATATTTTATAAAAACCTCTTTGGGTAACAGTACAAGACGAAGACATGTAAGAGGAAAAAAGATCCACTTTTCATGACAAATGTTTCCTTCGAAGAATTTTTTTGTACTTTTCAAAGGGACTGCATAGTGTGATGCCTCACATATAAATGAAGAATATCTGTAAGGCTGGTTACATGAGGCTAAGGTTAGATTGGAAGGTGCAAAAGGATACATGAAGGTAAGTCCTGCACACTTTTTCGGTACTGTGTGATCATTTGGTGATATTTCTGATGCATGAGTGTGTATTGTTTCATCATTGACATACTTATTGATATAAACATATTTATTATTATCATTAGTTTCAAGTGTTTTAAAGTAAATATGTTTTAGGTTGACTTGACGTTGCAGCAGCTCCACCACTGTGACTGGTTCTTTGGTGACCCATCTAAGAATGTTGTGCTGCAGATGAAAAAGTGGTTCAATGAATATAATTCCAAACCAAGTTAATCATATGCATGCTGAAATTAGTACCTTGTTCATGTCCTTGACACATTAGCAAAATGCAAAGGGAAATGAAGTCTTGTAAAAACATCATTGTAAAGAGTATTTCCTGTCACCTTTCCAAAAGCACCAACGGACTCGTGATCATGGCATGGGGCAGGATGCTGTGGGTGTGTTGTATATGTGCTTCTTTGTGCAAGGTATTGCTTGTTAATGCAATGAACTGTTAAACAGTTACTGATTCTAACTTCTCAGAGTGGGGGAAATGATTGATCCAGATTCGCCTACATGTGACAAAGCATTTGGTTTCTGATTAAATAAAATTGTGATTTGATTTTAGTGTTCACCGTGTTTCATTTATGGATACCTTGTTCTGTCCCGCACAATAGAATATGATCTTTATCTTTTGGATTCTCAAATCCATCATTATGGTTGTAAGTGGCACTTTCTTCAGAAACCTAGGTGATGAAAAACTAAAACACAATACGTTATGAAAATAATTCAACTTGGTGATAAGATTGTTTTTGTAATCATGTATATATGTATTCATTTGTGGCTTTCCTATCGTCCTAAATTTCGCATATTCAGAAATAATGACATAAAAATTTCTGAAGTCAAGGTTTATCACAGCCTCAATCTTATTTTATTAGTCATCGCGGAAGCTGAAGCTTTTCCAACTATGTAATTGTGCGAGTCGACCATGGAGTATGTCCATCTTGTATGTATGTAGAATATGTGTTTGCCACCTTCAACTTCTTTGGTGTTTTGACTATTTTCATTAGTTTTAAAATGTGCCAGAAATGTTGTATGCAAGGCGATCGACCCCTTGTGGCTCAAATATTAAATTTAATTCCTTCCAGAATCTCTTGACTGATATCTTGTTATTTTTTAACTTGGCAGTATTTTGCTGAATGGTTTATAATTATGGAAGTTTACCTTTTGAAATTGTTTTGTATGCTTTGTTGTTTTAACTCATTCCACCCGGATAGAAGACTGAGTCAACAGCTTTCCTTGGCGCGCTCTGGGCGCATTGCGCCCAGAGCGCGCCAAGGAAAGCTGTTGACCATGGGCATATAATTTGGAATGATCTTCCATGCAAGTTTCATCCAAAATATTGAAAAATAATCCCTAAATTAGTAAAATACAATTAGCAGACGACATTTAGATATTAGCGGGAAAAAGCGTCATCAGGGTGGAATGAGTTAAAGGAATGGCTGCAACCTCTCAGAGCACTGTGGGATAGTACGTTGAATTATTCAATTGTATGAATCAGATGAACCAACAACAGCAAATGGTAGGGTTGATAACCAAGATATTTCAGGTTCTCTTCTAATATGACAAGAACTGGTAGATCAATCAGAGATTTGAGCAGATCCAGTTCACACGTACAAAGTAGTGTTGGTACAGTACTTTTCCAATGCTCACATCATGTGCCAGGGAGGGGCCTTTTTGTGGCATTTGGTATGACTTTGGAACGTTCAGATCTATGTTGAGAGTATGCCATGAAGCATTATCCAGCCTAGAGCACTTGATCATATCTACACTACTGTGATGTGAATATTCTTGCTACCTTGGTGGGAGGTAAGAGTGAGACCTGTATTTGTGTGTTCTAACAGGTCGGGCAGACTCACAGAACTTATTCTGCAACTAGATAACACTCGGTAGCCTAGGCATGGAGATGACCTGATACAGTCAATTGGCTCCTTTGCCCTGACAGAACTTGCTTGCAAAGTAAATCATGGGGAAACATGATCCTAAACCTCCAGTCCTGATTGACTTTGTTGTTGTGCACCTGCATAGAGACCCATGGACTGTCCTGAACAAGAAAAATTCGTTGCCCCTTCACTATCATTAGTAAAGTGTGTGAAATATACCACATGGACATGCTTCCCAGTCACGGGGTGTGAATCACATAGAATCAGACATAGGAGAATATAATCATAAATTTATTAATTTCTATGTCAGCAATGATCTTTTTGTTAGAAGGTGTAACTATTCCTGGATCTAAATATCTACCGGATATATATATATATATATATATATATATATATATATATATATATATATATATATATATATATCCTTGCTAATTGGCTTCATGGTTAAGTAGGTTAGAAACTTTGATTCAGTAACTCATCATTCTTTGACGTTATTATCACTAACAGCTGTCTGCTCATGAAGGGAGATATACATCTCCCAATGCTATTTCTACAACAGAGCAAGACTTTGCCCACTCGATAGACATTTGTTTCAGGAACTTTAATGGACCACATTTATGTATCACAATCGTCTCATCGTCTCCTGTAAAAGACTTTGGTAATTCAACCCTCTGTATTACAGGCCACAATATGGTACCTATGGTGAGGAAATATAAACTCTCAGCAAATCAGCATAAAATTTTGATAAAAAGCTGTAAATGATTCTACTCTTGACAAACTCAAAAGCTACGTGATGCAGGTCTGCTGGTCTATGTGTAAAACGTTTAATGATAGAAATATTTTATGTTGTGCATTAAAATCATTGGCTGTTTTTCTTCTGGAAAGGCATGACATTTTTATATCCGTTGCAAGATAGCAGATTACTCACCATGGATTACTGATAAGGTGTTCACAGCCACGCAAGCTTGTGGTGTGCTAGAAATCGTGTGACTAGATTTATTCGACAAATTTAGAGTGACTGTTGTCAGTCAAAAACCCAAGACAGTGCCTTGTGATAAAAACTTAAGCAAACACTGCTACCTGTCAAACCACGTGATGCTGGCACTTTTGCAACCGTTTTTCATACTTTTTCTGGCATACTGGCGACCGCAGCAACCAATTGTGGCCATCTCAAGATGGACCCCAAGCTGTACCATTCTTAAAATACAATATACTTTTAATCTCATTTGGTTTTGTGGAAAAGGATTTATACAAATTGAATTTGATCATGCCCTTAGGTTTTGGTGGTATTGCACCTCGTAGCACGCATTGAGTTAATGTATTCAGTTACATCGTGTATGAATATTTCTTGAACCTCGGTGGATTTGTGGATAAATGGAAATTGATCAAAGTCATTTGATTCTGCAAAGCAAGGGATATGGGTGATGTTGACAACCCCATTGTGGCATTTCCCATCGGATGTTTTTTTTTTATTTGTAACTGGTCACCTATTGGACCCCAACAATGAATTTGAACATGACGAACATGCAAATCTGTTTCCCATACAGATTTATGCAAACCTCAGTGCCCTCGAATATATTAGTGTGTAGTATTGTATCACAGAGATTGTGAATTGTGAATGGGAATGGATAGCTGATCAGCAAAGATGTTGTTCTAACACTATTTAATAGGACTTAAGCTCAAGATAAGTCAGCTGAGCTAAAATAAAAATGCATTTTAAAATATTTTTTATTTGCACGGACAAGGTTGCCATATCCACTTTGAAATCCACATGGAGACATCTCGTCATCGCAGCCTTGGACAAAACGACCACTTGATGCAAACACCATTGCGCTTATTGCAGAAATCGTGAGAAGAAAGATTTGTTGGACTATGATGGGCTTCAATTCTAGATGTATGCCTAGAATATCATATTTTTGAAGTTGTTAGACACTTTAACAATATTCATAAAATTGTTTGTGGCATGAGTATGATGAGACAGCTTATCTGATTTTATCACAGAGACTACATTAACAGCATTAAATCACTTCCTTTGTACCATCAAACAATAGCTAAAACACATCTTTTATGTTTTGATTGATGCGTCTGCTTAACTTATTCATGACACATGCTCGGTAATGGCAGTAAAAATGGTTTTGTTCACGGTGGACACATAATGGATTGAGTAATCCCACACAGATGAATTGCGTCGACTCTTTGTGATACTATATTTATGGTACAAATTCTATAGTTGGCTAATGTAACATGTATTTTATATGCATGTACAAAAATTTATTGCAATTCGTACGTTTCATATTATTTAGACTCATTTTAAATAAGAAAATTGAGAAATCTCTAATAGAGTCCTGAGTCAAGAGAGATGCTGCCTTGATTTTTACTGTCAAGTAATGCCACTAGAAGTGATTTAGTCCAAAAGCCAGAACACGAGCATCCTGAGAGTAGTATGTACACGTGTGGATAGTGTAACACAGAAGCAGGTGAAAAACGTCTGAAACCTCAGGGCGTCCTGCACTATGTTGCCGTAGGGATATTGAATCACGTGGGCGTCGGTGCGACTCAGGAAAGTGTCTCGAAGCATTGCACATTTTTTGCTGTGGGGATATTGGACCATGCAGAAAACCTGACTGCAGTGCAAGTTTTCAAGAGTATCAAGAATTGCGTGTGTTTTTAGCTCAGCTGACTTGTCAGTCAGCTAAGCTTATCTTTTGGTCCTCCGTCCGTCCGTCCGTCAACAATTCACATTTCTTCTCCAAAACCGTTAGCCAAATCCACTTCAAACTTGGTGGGGATGTGCCTTGGGTGGGTGTCTACCAACTGTGTTCCAATGGTCATGGTCCAGTCATTTTTGGATTTTTAATGAATTTTTTTTGGTTCTTTTTTGGGCAAATCTTAAAAAATCTTCTCTGAAACCGCTCCCCAATTGCTTTGATATCACACAGGAACACTCCCTGGGACTCCTAGTTCTTAATTTGTTCACCACGTGGCGCTTCATTTTTTTTAATAATTTTTTATGAACTTTTGCGTGTTATAACCATTTTTTGACATCTTCTCCAGAACCGTCTCTCAGATTAAGCTGAAACATGGTGGATATATTCCTTGTAGTAGGGTCAAACAAAGTTGTTCACTATGTGGAAATCCTGCAGATTCCTGATTTTTAACGATTTTTTTCAATTCGGGTACTTATCGGTAAATGCAGCTTTCCTATTGATTACGATGGAAGTCAATGAGCATTCTAATGCTAATTCACATTTTCGATTTCACCAAAACCGTCATCCAGATTTACTTCAACCTAGGTGATTATGTACCCAATTGCTTTGTTATCACACACAAAGACTCCCAGGGACTCCTTGTTCCTAATTTGTTCACCAGGTGGCCCTGCACATTTTTTCTATTTTTTTTATGTATTATAGCTATTCTCGACGTCTTCGCCAGAACCGTCACTCAGATTAAGCTTAAACGTTGTGGATATGTTCCTTGTGGAAGGGTCAAACAATGTCGTTAACTATGTGGAAATGCTGAGGATTCCTGATGTTTAACGATTTTTTCAATTTGGCTACTTTTCGGTTAATGCACTGTCCCTATTGATTACCATGTAAGTCAACGGGCATTCTAATGCTAATTTACATTTTCGACTTCTCCAAAACCGTCATCTAGATTTACTTCACACATGGTGGGGATGTGCCTTGGGTGTATCCCTACCAAGTTTGTTCAAATAGTCACGCTCCGTTGATTTTTCATGAATTTTTTGGTTCTTTTTTGGGACAAACCTTTAGGTTTGTTCCAATGGTCATGTTTCAATGAATTTTGGATTTTTTTATGAATTTTTTAGAAAAAATCTTTACAAAAGTTTTGATAGGAAAGTTTAACATGGGAATTTCTTGTAATGGTTATAACTTGAATAATTTTGGCCAGATTAACTTCAAACTTGGTGGGGATGTGCCTTGGGTGTATCCCTACCAAGTTTGTTCAAATAGTCACGCTCCGTTGATTTTTGGATTTTTTATGAAGTTTTTGGTTCTTTTTTGGGGCAAACCTTTAAAAACTCTTCTCCTCTGAAACCGCTCACCCAATTGCTTTGATATCCTACATAGACATTCCCAGGGACACCTAGTTCCCAATTTGTTCACCATGTGGTGCTGCAATTTTTTTGTAACCTTTTTTATGATTTTTTTATGGTTTTGCTATTTTTCACTTGTCAGAACCGTCACTCAGATTAAGCTGAAATGTGATGGATATGTTCTTGTGGAAAGGTCAAACAAAGTTTTTAACTAGGTGGCACTGCTTTGGATTCCTGATGTTTAAGGATTTTCAATTCAGGTACTTATCGGTCAATGCACTTTTCCTATTGATTACTATGTAAGTCAATGTGCATTCTAATGCTAATTCAATAAAAGGCACGAAATTTACTGTTTACTTGATAACTTGAGATCTGTTTTGAGTTCCTGATTTTTAAGGATTTTCAATTCAGGCACTTATTGTTCAATGCACCTTTCCTATTGATTACTATGTAAGTCAATGTGCATTCTAATGCTAATTCAATAAAAGGCACGAAATTTACTGTTTACTTGATAACTTGAGATCTGTTTTGAGTTCCTGATTTTTAAGGATTTTCAATTCAGGCACTTATTGTTCAATGCACCTTTCCTATTGATTACTATGTAAGTCAATGTGCATTCTAATGCTAATTCAATAAAAGGCACGAAATTTACTGTTTACTTGATAACTTGAGATCTGTTTTGAGTTAGTACCGTGATGCTGCACATGGTAATGTTTCCACTGTGAAGGTCATGCTTAGACAGTACATGAATGACCTTGACCTTGTTTCTGGGGTCACAGTGTAACATACATGAATTTTACTCTTCATTATAACTTGAGAACTACTTGAACCTTGATGTTGCACATGTTAGTGTTCTTCTATAAAGGTCAGACTTACTCAGAACATAGGTGACCTTGATCCTTTCAGTTCATAGAGCTGCTTGTGTGATGAATGTCAAGATCAGCTGAACATGGGCTGTTCACACAGACGTCTTCTTTGTTTGTTTTTTTTTTGCTTGCAAAAGGTCATTCTTTATTTTCACCTTGCATCCAAGTACCTGTTTATGGTTTTATATGCAGATGTAAATCTCGTGGAGCCCAAAATAAGTTCCCTTAACTGATGAGTTTTGAAAGCATCACCACCAATTATGAGGGAGTTACGTATGGCCTTCATTGAGCGTGTGTGGGACTGTTGAACTAGCACAGTTCAGAAGTGTGCGGCTAACGTGACGTCATTAGATGTGGTACCAAATACAATAAACAAAAGCTACTTTCATGTCCGAAGCATCCAGTGCATGTGTTGACAAAGAAACATGAACCAAAAAAATGTGATAAACTTTTTTTCCCCTCCCATCAACCTGGAAAGGTAGAAGAGGAAACAGGTCTTTTTCATTACAAACCACAAAAACTTTGTGTAGTGAGACTGGCATCATTGGATCGCAACTACCCCATATAATTTTTTCACAAGTGCATTAAACCTATATATTTTCTGATTACTGCATGTCCATAGATTTGTATCCATTGAGTTTTTTTGAAGGATTGTATTTTTTTGAGAATTTAAAGCATTCTTTCCGACTTGGTAGGATTTTCACAATTTGTCTCGCAGAAGTCACACAAAATTGTTTTTTTTTTTTCCCAGCTGAAATCAGAAGAAATGTAAATTATATATCCATGTCCAGTATTGAATTCAATGGTTAGTCCTGAAATAGCATAAATAAAAAGCTATAAAATTTTAAGTTTGGTCCTGATAGGTTGTAAATTTTCCTTCTATAGATTGCTCCAAAAGTCACAGAAGGGGTTGTCAGAAAAAAAAATCCCGGGAACCGTTCCTGGATATATTTTTCTTTTAATAACCATTGATTTGAATGTGATAGGGCGATTCGTATTTTTGTTAGGTGAGATACAAATTGTAGAGGTTGAGCAAAAAACATTTCTGAGAAAATCGCATTGAAAGAAAAAGTTGCCAATTTTTATGTATTTATGGCTGTAATATGACACATACTCATTTTTTCTGTTAGTGTGGGAGCATATATCATCATTTTAAGTCCCGTGGGATTTTGATGAAGATTTTATGCCACGTATTCAGAAATGTTATTTATACCCTAAAGAACATAAAGAACCATGTTGGCACTTTGCCAACCTGTTTGATTCAAAATGGCCGCCAAACTTCAAACATAATGATATTTTATGTTACATAATGTGTCCGCAATGTTCGATTTAATAGATCTAAGAATCAAACTTTAACCTTTTGTCATCTGGGAACATTATTCATGTCTTTTACCTTAAACCTGAATATTATTAGACACCAAAATTTGAAATATCTGAAAAATTCTATCTATATTTTCCATGTTTCTTATAAATGTTCAGCGTTAAAATGGTTGATTTAAATTTGGCCTTTATTTTGTTTGTTACTGGCATCAATGAGGGTATGTGTAGCACTGTAGTTATCACAATTCAAGATAGCCACAATTTCCTAAAAATGGCTGCCCCACCGCCCCCCCCCCCCACAAGACACTATGTCATTTTACATAAAGAACCAATATTCTCCAACTAATATTATCTAAGAGTTATATATCATACTCCAACCATGTAATAACATTGTGTCATGAACCATGTAACAACATTGTGTCATGATTTTCAATCTTGAAACTAACACGTTGTTACCAACCAAATTTTAAGATGGCTGATATGCTAAAAAATGCATGCATATAATCTATGCATCAAAACTTGTTGATATTTAACTGTATCTCTCATTACCCTTTTAGTCTAGATCAATAATTTTTCCTCATCTGATCCAAGATCATCAGTTCAAATCATTGTTTCCTATTATAACTTACCCGTTGTTTGGATGTATGTTTTGCAGGTCTGTATGGTCGTATTGGTGTGCTGACAGAATGATTCCCTGTATAGTAGCTAAAGTGGTGGTCCGGGACTAATGCATGGTGCCGGCATGCTGATGGGTGGATCTGCATGAGCTAACTGCTTGGAGAAATAGTGCCCCAAGTGTTTTTAGATTACTTGCTGAGTCTTCATTTATATTGAAAGGCTGAACACATTCTTGCCATAATCCAAGCACATTTATTTGCAAAGACTTTTTTGCACAATGACTGTAGCAAGGCCTCTAGATATTCTTGATTAATCCCATTAATTCTAGGGTTTAGTCCTCTAATTGCCCTAAAAGTGGCCAACTATATAGAAATTCATCTCCTTTCATGTCTTCAATTAACTTTTGTCCACAGAAAACATTTTGAATAACAATTATAGATGAGAGCAAAACAGAGATAACCTGCCCCATGAATTAACAGCTCTTCAAAGCATGGAATAGGTGTTTAGTGCCCACCTCATAATAAGAAAATAGCATTCAGATAAGGATTACCCTCGGCGCCCACAACGGTTTTCCTCAATTCTGCATTTTTTTTAGACTTTGCAGGTGTCATAATACGGTGTAACTGCACCAAAAATTTGATGAAGCTGTGATGATTCCTTCCTGAGATATTATGGTAACATTGTCCACTTCTCTGTCTGTCTGTCTGTCTCTCTCTCTCTCTCAATATGTAAATAGACTTCACATAGACCAATACTCTGAAACCTGTACTATTCCAAATTGCTTTGTTTGTAATGAGGATTCATAAAATATATTTGTATGTAATTATGTTATGTTTGTCTCAGTCGGTTCAACTGTCCTAACACACATGTGGTGCTTTGTTCTGAAGCAAGGTGTTAACTTACCAAGTAAATTTATTTAGGTGGCCCATGCAAGAACAGGCGTTTTCATATCTAGCTGGGTCATCCTGACTATCTGTTCTCTGTGGTAATAATGTACTATTTCTCCTATTTTTTATTTTGCATTTGTTTATATATATTTCTGTCATTATTACCTAACAATTGAAATGTATTGAATTTATTGTTGAATTACAGAATCTGAATCATGATCAGAGAGCGTCAAATAAATACTTCAAAAGTTTTATAACAAGTTCAAAATAACGAGAGGAAGCTGGTTTCCAATAGGAACATAGTCCTTTATAATGTGCATCTCTAATGAAATTTGCTTCTTTTTATAATTTTTTTATTGACAACAGAAAATTATGATGTTCATAAATACACTGGTTTTGCACATTATCTCAATCTGCCTTGATTCATTTCACGCTCTCGGCCAATGATTAAAAATTCAACCATAGAACTGAACATACATTAATTTTCTTCTCTCCAAACCTGTAACCATCAATTTTTTCTGTGAGTATTCAATTTATCATTATTTTTAGCAATCTCTGATGAAAATTTGATGTAGCTGCGATAGATCCCTGTTGAGATATTATGGTAACATTGTCTCCTTGTGCGCCACTCAGACGGCCTTGAAATGAATACTTTAAAGCTTCATACAAAGTTTATAAATACCAAAAGGATACTAGTTTTTAATAGAAACCTGGCCCATCAGAAGATGCATCTTTGACAAAAATTTGGTAAAGATGCGATCAAAATTGTTTGAGATATCGCGGTAGCATAGTCAGGGTTGAAGCCACTCAGAAGGCCTTCAAATAAATACTTTGAAAGTTCCATAAGAAGTTAAGAAATAATCAGAGGAAGCCTGTTTTCGATAGGAACCTGGTCCATCATAAAGTTCTTCTGTGACAAATGTTTAGTAAAGCTATGATGAATATTTTTGGAGATAATATGGTAACATCGTCCCGTTGTGCGCCACTCAGACGGCCTCGAAATAAATTCTTAAAAAGTTTGATTAAAAGTTTAAAAATAATAAGAGGATGCTAGTTTTCAATAGCAAACAGGTCCATTACAAGTTGCATCTCTGATACAAATTTGGTACAACTATGGTAAATATTTTTTGAAATATCAAGGTAACATTGACAAGTGGGATGAACCGATGGACTGACGATGTAGGGGATGACGATACCCTCCAGTACTTTATGTGCCGAATGTAAATACATACCAACTCTATTAGCCTATTCTGAGCCAGAGTGGGTTAAACACCCAGGTAACCACTAGAAAAATATCAAATCTGGGAAGTATCTAACAGAATGGAAACTTTTGTAGTCAAAATTTATGTGTTTAGAAAATGAAATTTACTAAGTTTGGTCGTAAGGTTTCCCCCCACCCTCAAACCAGTACATTCATCCGACCTTATAATAATGCAAGGTGCATCTCAGCTCATCCTACTAGCTGGTCATTGCCATGTACAGCACATGTTGAACAGTTCACATATCACTTGTGTACTACAGTTTGATCTTGGTAAACTTCTTGCCTGTGGCTCAACTGGCATGAATGATAGATTTTGGATAAAGTGCCAAAAGTAGATCCAACATATTGATGACTCTGGCATTATGATGAACTGCTTTCAGCTTCATGGTCCAACTGAACAAGCCAACTGCTATGGCAGACTGCCACTGTATATGGCAATCACCAGATACGGCCAGCTTCCACTGTGTAGGACAGTCACCAGCTGGACACCACAACTCACAATATGAGAGTGACAATGATGAAGATGAGAACGATGATAGTTAAAATAGCTCTCTTAATCCCACAAGTATAAACTTGGTAATGGACAAGTATAAACTTGGTAATGGAGATGACGGTGTCATTTAATGCAGCAATACACTTTAATGTGTCATAATGTTGTTTCAATGTTTACTCACAATACGAGTGTGACAGTGATGAAGATGAGAACGATGATAGTTGAAATAGTTATCCTAATCATACGAATATGAACTGGGTAATGGAGGTGATGATGTCATTTATTGTAGCAATACACTTTAATGTGTCATACATAATATTGTTTCAATGTTTACTCACAATATGAGAGTGACAATGATGAAGATGAGAATGATGAAAGTTAAAATAATTATCCTAATCATACAAATAGGAACTATATAATGGAGGTGATAGTGCCATTTATTGTAGCAATACACTTGTTTCATAATACTGTTCCAATGTAAACTAATAATATGAGAGTGACAATGATGAAGGTGAGAATGATAATAATTTAAAAAAGTTCCCCCAGTCACACAGGTATGAACTTGGTAAGGGAGGTGATGATGCCTGTAATATACTGGTGCATGATATTGTTTCAAAATAAAGTCATTTTTCTCGGTTCAGTTTACATTCTTTTGATCCAATGATTTCATACTTTTAAGACAAATATGAGCCTAAATTGACTAAGATTCAATTTGAAGATAAAAATCCAACTTTATAGCCGCGAGTTATAAAAATAAATACCCAAATAAGGTGCTTTATACTGCAGGTACCTTTAAGGGACCTGTAATAGGACAAAAATTATAAATTTGGCAGCCATTTTGAAAAATGGCGGCCATTTTGAATCTAACAGGTTGGCAAAGTGCCAACATGTTTTTTCTGTTATTTCTGATGTAGTTAACATTTCTAAGTAGGTTTTATAAAATCTTCATCAAAAGCCCACGGGACTCCATATGCCCCCACACTATGTCCTGTGTTTTAACTATTGTATTAGATGAACTTGTAGCTTTACCTCTGTGATGTTGTCATTAAAGAAAAGTATATTTTGTGGCTTAAATCGCAACTTTTTTTAGCTTGGGAGCATCACACTTGGCTCGTTTGGGTGTGGGTTCACATGCGGCTTTCCATATTTGGGGACCAGTAAGTGAAATGTGTTAATTTGTTTTTACATCAATATAGGTACTCAGTCTACTTCTGAAATATATGTGGGGGGTATAAACCCCATGAATTCTGCCATTAACATTGAAGTTCACCTAGAGAAATTTAACATAACAGCTTCGAAAATTAAACTTCTCTCACGCCCGGGCAACAGACACAATGCTTATCGGCTTACTGTCCCCAAAGCCGATGAAGTCAAAACGCTAGACGCCCGTAACTGGCCTCAGAATCAAGGCGTTACAGTTTGCCTGTGGCAATCTCACCCTCCAAGGGTTAAAATTCCCATGCGACAGGACAGGGGCAGCCACAAGGGACCAACAAAGAAGTCAAGTAACGTCTCCTGGTACACGCAGTCACATTATGCAGCAAGGCCTGGCCGACAATGGACCAACAGAAACTATCAACGTGAATCATATGACCGAAACAGATCACAATACTACGACGACTGGGATAACCCATCCGTTGAAAGGCGTGACCAATATCCACAGTCCCGTTACACGTACCGTGATGATAACACCACCGCATACAGAGGATGGCAGTCCCATGAGGTCTGGGACTCCCAATATGACCACGGACCGAGATGGGAATAAATCCAACGTGTGTACTCTTAAAGTCGTAAGTTTTAATTGTAAAGGTTTTAAACAGTCCAGCGATTATTGTATGGAACTTTTAGAAGACTGTGATGTATTGTGTCTCTTGGAGACCTGGCTTCGGCCGCATGAATTACAAGTTTAGACTATACTACTAAAAATTGACATAACAAATAAAGTATTTTGTATACAGAGTAGGCTCTGCTGGACAGTCAGATTTTATTGCTGGGAAATAAGTAGGGTATTGTAGCATCATAAATAATATCCATTGCAATACAAAAAACATAAGTGCCATGCATGTACATTGATAGATTCTGGATACATAGCCAAAATTAGTTAAACTTGCCCCCGCACCAAAACCAGAGAGAAAACCCCTATTTTGTGGGCTAAAAACTCTGGAAAGCGCAAGGCAATGGGCATACTAGCCCCAGTAGGCTAGCGGCAAATGCTTCAAAAGTGCCCTAAAAATAGGTGCAACCCCAACCAAAGGTATAACAAAACACAACCTACATCAAAATGTGCGTACATGTCTCCTCTTTACAGAAAAATAGGTTGTGGAGTCCAAAAAGCTATGTTTACACGCCCGTTTCTATGGCAACCTCTATTTTTTTTAAAAATGACTACTTTTCACCAATCTTTTAATATCTGCCTTAATTTTGTAGATAAGCACTCCAAATTTCATCAGAGGGTAGCACTAACCTTACTCTTTTAACAAGCATGAAGCTTTTTAAAAAATTATTTGAATAACATCATTATTATAATTATATGCAAAATTTTGTCATCTATTTGGCAATTTAAATACCTCTATTTGTTGATGTTGTTTGCTGCAGTTGCCAAATTACCAAAAATGGGGGTAAATGTTAAAGGATGAAGGTAATATACTTCCAGGGTTATACTGATACCAAATTTACTGGAGTATATGAAGTGGACACCATTACATGTATGCAAATTAGGCTTCAGATGTTGGGGTTTTTGAAGCCATTCTGGAGATGTATATCACATATTATGTGCTGTACCAATGCAAAAAGTTACATTTCCTTGAAAAGCGCTTCAAATCATAAAGAACATAGAATCGCAATCGTCTTGTCAACATTTTTTGTTCACAGCTTTACTGAAATTTTATGGGTCCGCCACGGGGGGGGGGGGGGGAGGGGGGGCATTATGTTTATGGGTTATCTGGTCTGGCTAGCTTGTGCAAAAGTGCTTTCTCCAGTACGCATTGTTGGAATTTGAGCAAATTTAGCATAACTATTACCGAAAAAAAAAAGAAGTGAAGACAATTTACAAACCCTATCATTAAATGTATCCAAATGAGGTTATCTTCAAATTAGGATTTTATAATTTATGTGTTGAGTTGTAGAGGCACCAGAAAGCACAAATCCGGGCACATTTCTGTGATTGTCTCATTATCAGTGTTATTGAGAATGACTGTGCATATTGTCAAAATGCGTTGCATGATTGAAAATATGCACATGATGAACTGGATTATTTTCTAAAACGAAGCTTGGACCTGGTAAGAACACCCCACGTTTTAATGTATTTGCAGGTTAGATAATTTTGTACCGTGAACCTAAAATCATGAACCTGGAACCGCCATTCAAGAAGCCACCCCCAGCCAAGCTAAATCACAATACCTGTTTTATGTAGCAAAGCTCTCAACACAGGAAAAGGGACTGATTTCAAAACTACTTTGGAAAAGCTACGATATATGATTGCTTCCACCACAGACCGATCAGCTGATCAACTACCTCCCTCTGAGGATGCATTTGAGCAACATGTGAAAAGGGCACAATACCAATGTGCCATCTGGTGCCACAATGGCATTGATCAATTACATACAGCTCTTAAAGCACTATCATTTCGAGACATAACAAAAATTAATGAATATTTGGGTCTTACTGATTCAGAACACACATTTCCGCCAAGTTTTTGTGAAATTGTGTACGCTTACACAACAACTATTCGAAAACCAGATTCTAATTAGAAAAAATTAGATCAAATGTTTTGCAGCATTCCTTTCAAACACAAAATTATTGATTCACTAAACATTCAGTCCCTTTTCAAATTGAAATTTGTTCGTAACATGATTCGCAAGGATTGCAAAATAAAAGACCCCCCCACCCTCCCCATCATTTCCTATAAATATGGCAACAATATTGGACAAAGTATCATGAATTATAAGCAGTTTCTGGCTTCAATTACTCTTGAAGATATCGCAGCGAATCAAAATTGTGATGGTATGTCTAACAGTAAATATTCACATTTGGTTGATGCATACCACAAACATGTATTTACAGGTAATTTAGATATCGTACAAACTTCAAGTTTAAAAGAAATTATGAAAAAAGGTACAAAATTTCGGATATGCCCCAAGTTGAACATTGACAGTATTTTTTCAGGATACATGTGATGCATTTGATTCCTACTGTATGAGATGGGCAAAGAAAGAAAAATAGAATTTCAGAAATTTAAAGGACGGTTATCAAACTTGAAAAAAGTCTCTAGAAAAAGAATTTATTGTTACAAATCCCACATTAAGAATTTCAATACGGTTAATCTAAAACAACCTGAAGTTTCAAAAGCAGTCAAAGAACTACGAGAAAGTTTTGTAGTCACTAACATAGATAAGGCAGGGAACAA
The DNA here is from genome assembly GCA_964020975.1 of Hermodice carunculata. Lineage (NCBI taxonomy): Eukaryota > Metazoa > Annelida > Polychaeta > Eunicida > Amphinomidae > Hermodice > Hermodice carunculata. Next base: position 7,663,234 of record OZ026617.1, read on the forward strand.
TTTTGGGATCATCTGCAAAAAATATTATCTGGATGTTTTGAAAAAAGAACTTGGTATAAACAATATTTCAGACATAAGAGGAAATGATGTATATAAATTACACAAACAATCCATTGATAATTTGATAGATACACATAAAGATGAGACGAAAAGGAATTTTAATACCAAAATTTCTGAAGAGGACTCCTCTATTCCACTTTTGTTCTGGATACCCAAATTACATAAAAACCCTTTTAAATCTAGATGCATAGCCGGTGCTGCAAAATGTACAAGAACACAATTATCAAAAGAAGGAACATTGTGTTTGACTGCAATTAGGAATCATTTTCGTAAATACTGTAATGCAATTTCTAGAAACAGTGAATTAAATTGTTTTTGGAGTATTAGCAATTCTTCCGAGTTAGTATCTGAAATCAAAGATGTAAAAGCAAAAAATATCAAATGTTTTGATGTTTCTTCACTGCCCACAAATCTACCCATAGATGAAGTTAAAAGTTCACTTTCAGAATTAATAAGCAAAATGTTTAACCATAATGGTAAACCATACCTTAATATTAATTCATATACAAGGAAAGCATAACACAATAAATGTTCAAAAAGTAACATTAAATCGTACACTGTTGAAACTTTGATAGATGCTGTAAAATTTCTTTTGGATAATACTTTTGTTCAATGCGGACCATTGTATTTTCAACAAATAAAAGGCATTGCAATGGGTAGCAACTGCTCCCCTTTTGCTGGCAGATTTGTATTTAACCTGGCTTGAATTTAAGTATATGAATAAACTGATGAAAAAGGACTTTCAAATGGCTACAAAATTATCAAACAACGCAAGATATATTGATGACATTGCTTGTGTAAATGTACAAAATTTCAGTACAATTGCTAAAGAAATTTACCCAAAAGATATCCCTTTGGAGGGTAACAATTCAGATGGTTTCAGAGATGTGTTTTTGGACTTGGATAATCAGGTCACAAATGACAGGTTTTGTATTAAAGTCTGTCACAAAATAGATAAGTTTAACTTTGAAGTAGTTAATTATCCTTTCCCAGGCAGTATTATTTCCGATACTATTGGATATAATACGTTTTTTTCAGAGACTTTGAGATTTGGCCGTATTTGTTCTAAATTTCAGGACTTTGCATCTCGAACCAAATTTTTATTTACAATAAACTTGAGTCAGGAAGATTCAAAGATGTACTTTTGATCAAATATTTCTACAAAT
>OZ026617.1:7664659-7749945 GCA_964020975.1 Hermodice carunculata
TTCAGATCCATTGCTTTTTCTATCATATCAGTAATACTTCTGGTCTATCTGTACCCTTCTGTAGGTTTTTCCTCTGGTCCTTTTCAATTACATATCATGAAAGTTGGCTTGTATTTTTGCACCACATTACCTGAGCAAACGGAACAGGCTGAACATTTACAAAAAGGAAAGCAATTTTCTGGATAATTCTTTGATATTTGATGCAGAATTTTTTCCATATCGAACACTTTTTCGACCAATTTTATGGCATCTAATGCATTCAACTGAGGGTATTTAATACTATTCACTTTTCGTGCTAGTTACCACGGATGCTCTGAAAGCCTCAATACGGCAACGTTGCTATTGGCTGGATTGTTTTGTCATTGTTGCATCTTGTGGATGACATTTTGTTTATTAAATATAAATATTTACATTTGTTATTTTTGTTAGCATTGAAAGAATAGGAACGGTAGTGTAGTTCATGAGGCAATGGTTACACTAAAGCATCTCGTGTAACCAACGTGCTGCGCAATAATATCCTCTTAACGCACTTTGTCATTATTTAAGCTTTCGCCGAAAGTACTGCCGAAGCGTTTGATTCATAGGCCTAATAAGCATAATGGGAAGACGGTATCAGATGATCAAGAATTGCATATCTACTCGTCAAAACTTGCCTAAATGTTTTCTTTTACCGGTTTTACAAGCTTTATTGAAATAAAGTTGTTGTGTTATTCGGAACTATTTTTTTCCTAGTTTTGTGTTCCAGGAGTTGCCTTGACAACTGATGGCTGTTGTAGTAGCCCCGCCTACTTGGCTCCTCCCACTAGTAAACAAAAAGGCGATTTTTTGTAAATTAACAAGCTAAAAACGATTTTAAATCAACTATCAATGATAATACTTACTCTTATGTCAATAGAAATTGATGTTAAATGTAAATATAAGAATTAAACTTCCTCTCTAGTATAATTACGGGCGCATGGTTGCAGTTTGTGTGACAGACATTTCTTTGATGACGCGCTACCGCGCGTCATCAGAAATGCCTGTCACACAAACTGCAACCATGCGCCCGTAATTACACTAGAGAGGAAGTTTAATTCTTGAATATATTTTAAGTTTTCCCTGGCAATTAATAGTTATTAGTGTGTAATTAATCAGCTGAAAGTCCAACCGAATATACAAAATTATTGCAGACTATATATGGGTTTTTGACACTGGATTGTATGTCAAATTAACCTCAAAGTACGAGGCATGTCTTGCTCATCTAGCTAGGCATGCAGAATGCTAGGGTAGGGTGCGGTGTACCATGCTCACCTAGATGGACTTTAGGCATGCTACACACTATATAAAACACAGTTTAAACTATGGAGGTATCTTTCTGGGGAGCTTTCAGTGTGTTTAGAAACCAGCTATCTGTCTTGTCATGTGTGGGACTGATAGACACACACAATGTGAAACAGAGAAAAACACTACCCACTTGAACGGACTCAATAAATATTTTCACCACATTGACTCTCAACTTTCAATGATATCCAGTAGATCTCACACGGCCTGCAGATGATGGCATTTTTACATGACACATGTGGAGCGGGTGAACCGGAATTACTTATTGCAAGGACAAATGAAATTAACAAAGTGCTGCTTCAAAATACATGTTACCTGATGATGGTGGATATTACAGAAATAGTGCTCCAAGAAGCTTTATATACTGAAGTTTAACAAGAAGCGTTGGTGTGGATAGCAAGACAACTACCCGCCATACTGCGTTTTGGTGTAAGTCTGTTGCTTCCATTTCAATTACTGACATTTGAATACAATTATGGGTCCAAGGAAAGACAAAGATAGCCAAGCTGTAGAGAGACAGTCTTTGGCAGCCAGTGCAGATAATGGGGTCACTCCAGAAATGGACGCAGAAGATGAAATTACACAATTGAGGCAATAGTAGCAAATTGCAGAGTCAGCTGCTGCTAAGGCTTAAGAAAGGGCAGACCAGTGTGATAAAATGGCTGCAGAGTTCTAGAGAAAAATGGATGAGACTATGTTGACAGCAGTAGATACACAGATGAAGGCTATGGAGACCAGACTAATGTCAAGAAATCAATGCACTACCAGTGGGGAATCACAAACATAAAAGGCTCAGATCCTAGATTCCAACCATTTGAACCAGCATTTACTTCTGCCAGGCCTCGGCAAAATAGACCAAGAGATCCCAGCTCTGGAGGTTATAGCTAGATGCAGTGCACCATCATCTCAGGAAATGCCTCCACATACTCCAAATGTGGATTTTTTTCACAGCATCTCACAAGTTTTCACTAAGGAGCGATACCCAGTCTCAAGAAACATCACTACCTGCTCCAAACGTGGATTTCTTCACTACACCTCCAAGATCTTCGGTAAAAGGGAATGGTACTAGGCAACTATATGATATTCCCCTGCCAAGTCGAACTTTTTATGATGATACGACATCATGGGATGGATTTATGAAACATCTTCAGTCATTAGCAGAGGCATGCAATCGGTGCACACAAGAAAGACTGTTTTGCTTGACAAGTAGTTTAAGACCAGATTCCAACTTATATTTGAGGGTTATGTTTTCAGCCAGCTGACCAGTGAAACAATGCGGTCTCATGACATATTGGTGCCGGTTTTTGAAAACAGATTTCAAGACAAGCACTACACTAGTTCCTATTTGTCAATGCTGGACAGCAGGAGGTTGGGGTCACAAGAACCACTATCTGAGCATATAGCATACCTCAAGCAGCTGGCGATTAAGGTGGCGGAGCCGCGTGCAACAATCCAGCGACTTTCATGTTGCATAGATGACAATGTTTCACATTTCACCCACAAAACCGTACATTTTATTTATTCTACAGATACATAGATTTGTTAGAAACAAGTTTCATATCGGTACTATTATTTTTAAGGGTTTTATAATCCAGTTTATTAGAGGGTATCATATTGCACATTTTGTTTGCATTTCTCAAAAATTATCGATAGAAAAGTGTTTTATATGATTGTGTAAAATACAAGTATAGACCAAAATGCAGGAAACATATTTTTGTTTACAAAAAAAATACATAATTACAAAATAATCGAATGCTTTGATCATCATTCTAAACACCAAAAATTAATTCATTATATGAGCTATAAAGCTCTCGGAAGGAAATGCCTGACGGAAAAACAAAAAACAATAAAAAAAAAAAAAGATTTGAGCTCTTTTCGCCCACATTGTTGGCCGTAATGACAATATTGCTCTCCAACCGTGGTCACTTTTGGTTGCAATTTTTCGAAGGCCTCTCAATGGACAAATATGATGTATAGATTCCAATATACAATAATATTTCTTTGGCCTAAAAAGCAGCTATTTACCCGAATGACATCAAGGGCAGCCATAAATGCAAGCCTGTCACTTTGCTTTCACAGGCGACGGCGACAGCTTTCAAAAGGGACTCGAAAGCGGATCAGTCACGTGACCCGAAGGTGCTATCACCTTGACACTAGCAACAGACGTTTGCAAATGGCGCTGTTTGAACAAGATGTGTTTGCAGTATGACAGCTTACTTCATCAAAAAGAGTGCTCGACGGACAGGAGTTGCAGGTTCATTTCTACACACCTTGGATAAAAGAGCAACATATCTTTGTTAATGACTGCTTGCGCCTTGCAACAAACAAACAAACAAAACAAAAAAAAAGACCATGATCAGGGAAGAAAATACAAAATGAAGCAAGCGGATAGCAATGTGCATGAAAAGAAAAGAAGTTGACGACCAAGCATACAGTACATGGGGGGAGAAGGCACTAGAGTTTGATTTTTCTCTTTATTCTCATGAAATTAACTATTGCCATTCTAGACAAGTTGGGCCTTGAGTTGGATGCCATTCTCTCCGTCCCTCTCAAAATTCTCTCTGAAAATTACAAGTTAACTGCTGCTTAGTTCGATGCTGACGGCAATATGTCTTGCTTGGTTTCTTTGCTTTTGGCATTTTGTATTTTGTGAAAATAAGTTGTCAGATTGCTGGACAGAGAGAGAGAGAGAGAGAGAGAGAGAGAGAGAGAGAGAGAGAGAGAGAGAGAGAGAGAGAGAGAGAGAGAAAGAGACAGACAGACAGACAGACACATTCACACAGAGTACCTTAGTCTCTATATACATGTATATGGCAGTCCCAGTCCTCTTCTATTTGTTAAAAAATATGTATATTGCCAATTTTTCATGTTATTCCACGTACAGTCAGACATGTTTGTTACTTTCTATGTAAACAAGGAGAAGATTTGAATTAGCCCCCAACTACTTTTGAAATCCTGCACAGTGGCAGTGTGTGTATGTCGCCATCGTACTTCGGCCGCGCCTAGCAGCGTGCATTATGCATCCATCGCTGTTGCCATCTGTGAAAGGCGAATCCCTGTGGGTTGGACTGCTTGGGTGGGCGGGCCTTAGTCGGGTTGTTGCCCTCGCCTTCAGTCGCCTCCGATGGCATGTTCATTTTGGTTATAGAATATTGTCAACACACACATGTACAAAGTTATCTCTTGTGTTCATACTTGTACATAGCCTGTTTTGTGTAAGTGCATAGTTTTCAACCTTATAATGTCTCGTCCTGTGTGTCTTGTACATATATATCGGGCGTCTCCGTGTATGGAGAACCCCTCGATTAGTAACACTCTTTGTACTATTGGGCAATCCAGTTTGAAATAAATATGTTTTAATAAAACTAAACTTACTTTTGAAATCCTCTTTTTATCCCCCGACCCCTTTAGAGAGTATCAACAACTTGAAAATGTCCAATTGGTAGCAGCCAGAGTTATTATTGGGGCCATTTCTAGGACCAGTCATGATTTAATTTATGAAGAAACAGGCTTTGAAACATTATCTCGGCGCCGTGAAAAAAAGCAAGCTGATCTTATTTTATAAGATCATGCACGGTGTAGCTCCTTCATACTTATGAAACCTCATTCCTAACCTGGTCAATGAAAGAAACAGGTACACTGTCAGATCCGGTACGAATCTCTCTGGGGTTTTTTTGAGCAGGAACAAACCGATTTAACACTTCTTTCTTTCCATCGGTTGTACGATTGTGGAATAACTTGCCTGCTGATGTGCGTAATTCCGAAGACCTTACAACTTTTAAGAAAAAAATAGACCAGGGGAAAAAAAGTGCAAACAAGCTATATTAAAGAGGTGACAGAAGACTTGCGGTTTCCCACGCACGGTTGCGTATGGGATGCAGCAAGCTAAACTCGGATCTGTTCATTATAGACTCCCCTCAGTGTGCCTGTGGAAACGGAAATGAAGATGTGTTTCATTATTGTTGCGAGTGTCCCTTTTTATATAACTCAGAGAAATACACTTCAGAACAGAATTATGTCCTTTGCGCCATTTATGGTTTCAACGTTATTATATGGGTCCAAAACATGTACCTCCAAGCAAAATGAAATTATTTTTGACGCAGTCTACAACTTTATCAAAACAACAGGCAGACTGGACGCTCTGACGTAGTTCATACTATGGTCAAAATCTTGTAACCAGAAATGTATCGTCTGTGTATATAGTTGAGCGAAAGCGGACTTCATCTCCCTGCCCTGTATCTGTGACATCTTGTGTCGTTCCGCTTATGGTCGTGTGGCGCCGCCACTCTACCTGTCCTCGTCTTGTGGCGTTCTTTCTTATGGTAAATTGTCTCTGAACCTCTGATACATGACACCTCTTCTTTAATCTTTCTCATGTGCAAGAGGGATTTATACAGAGCCTTGCCCTTTTTCCCAATGGTATACTTACGGAAATAAAAATATGTTTAAACCAACCCACATCGCCATAAGTATGCAATCATGGTGAATTGACAATTTTGCAATTTGATTTGTATATATATACGGTGGGTAATTTCTCTTTTTCAATAATTATACCACTGGAGGCTTTATGTTCTACATTGTATTTATGTAATATGTATAATGTACTTGTCCTTACGCTTTCTATAGTTTTGTCCCAATGAGTGGTTTATCTCTAGTTTTGGTGCGGAGGACACAAATCACGAATTATTAATTATAGACACTTAATTTTTAACGTATACATATTATCTGTGTCAATAAGGATGACGAATTACTTGTGCATATATATTGGACGCATCATGGGATTTACCCCGTTCCATATATGCCGCCGCTGTAAAGGGGAAGTTTTCCCTGATAATAATTTTTTTTTTAAATGAATTAAAATAACCCATGTCCTGAGCACACAGTCACAGGTAGGAACTGATAAGGAGTAATTAAGTAGATACATAAAGGTCAATAAATATTTATCAAATAACATAGGTGTTATAAATGTGTATATATATATATATATATATATATATATATATATATATATATATATATATATATATATATATATATATATATACATGTGTGTATATATATACATATATACATGTCATGTGTGTGTTTGTATATATATATATATATATATATATATATATATATATATATATACGTGTGTGTATATATATACATATATACATGTCATGTGTGTGTTTGTATATATATATATACATACATATATATATATATATATATATATATATATATATATATATATATATATATATATATATACACATTTATAACACCTATGTTATATATATATATATATATATATATATATACATATATATAACATAGGTGACATAATACAGGACAGTACGGTAAAAAAAACAGGGACAAGACAGACAAAAAAGGATCTGAGTCTAACATACCGTAGTCTTAGTCTTATACTGGTTGTGAGGTTCCCAAGGCCCGCTGGTAAACATTATCTTCATGATATTTTTTTTTTATGAATCGATTTATATCACAGACAAATTTAATGACAGCATTATAAATTTCGATTTGTGTTGAATTTTGACAATTTTTCAGTCCCATATAAAACAGTTACTACAATAAATCAAGTACGGGGAATAACTGCATTTGGTAATGGATTCCATTGAATAAAGAAAATGGGCACTCAAAAAAGTAATGAAAGGCATCTTTTTACCCAAACCACAAGCACAAGATGGTGTTAAAAGTAGTCCGGTTTTATACAGGTCGGAATTTAAGGAGCTCAACCACCTTTTCCTTCCCTCTCCCATTCCTGACAAGCCAGTTAATCCTGTTCCCTTCTGATCATAACATTTCATATCTTCTATCCTAACATTCTACCAGGCCCTGTACATATCTTTCCCCTGTCTTACCTCCTGGAAGCCCCTCTGTTAGACCCAGACACCATTGCCCATTTCTCTTACTCTATGTGTCGAACTTCTAAACTATTGCCTATAGGGAAAATATGTTCAGTAAGTGGTAGAATGGGGTCCTCATTCTACCACTTACTGAATATATTTCCCTATACGCATCACACTATATATAGAAGCCAGTGATCTACAGTATCATCTTCTTCCTGTGTAAAAATTTTACATTTTCTGCTGCTATCTAAGGTCAACTTCTGTTTCCTCTTCTCTAAATTGATAACCACTGGCCAATTTTGAAAGAGTTTCTCTCCCAAAAGAGAAGTATTCAAGCGTTCTTTTGTATACGATGGTGCTTGCATCTTCAATAGCCTTCCAGACTTTTTAGAGAAGTGTGTTAATGTTAATGACTTAAAATGTCTGTATAAGTCTCACATTTTTAAATTGTTCACAGTTTTAGTATTTGTTTGTCATGATATTTAGCGTGTATATAGTTTTATCATTTGGGAAGGAGGCTTACACGATAAACCCATTTAAGTCAATTACAAGTGACAGCATATCAGGTTATTTTAAATTTACCATTTAACAGTTTGATATTAGTTTTCTCAAGTATACTGCCTTGGAGTAAATCGTAAAGTATTAATATATAGCTGTTCTATGTGAGCCTTCCAATCTCACTAAAAGTAATGAACTTGGCATGTAAGAGTTGGTTGTTCTGTTCTGGACTGTATTGTAGCCCACTATATTGTGTCGTGTTTATCCGGTTGTTTTGACCAAAGAGGCTACACGTGTCGCCTCCTTGTTTTGACTGACAAATTACTGTGTACAATGTCAAACAATGCAGTCAACAAAGTCACTCATTCATTCATCGTTTTAATCTTCTGGATATGTATCTTTTTAGTTTTGTCTGCTCAGTTCTTACATCATGCTTTTTATTTCCTGAGCTTTTTAGCAGCTTATTAGCTTAACCATAGCTTGCATGTGTCTGTTAATTTCACTATTTATTTCCACTGTCTGTATGGACTTTGTACCTCCGGGCATGGAAAAACAGTTTGCAACCGAACGGGCCGCCCTGTATTATAATAATAATAATAATAATAATAATAATAATAATAATAATGATGATGATGATGATGATGATGATGATGATGATGATGATGATAATAATAATAATAATAATTTATTCAACCTCCTAGATAGGAGAAATAAAATACATCAAAATTCATGACAATATAAGTCCCAGTAAAATAAATACATCAAGATGAATGAGAATCGGTGTTTCACAGGGGAAATTGTCAGGCCCCCGCCACCTGAATCGACAGGGCAGCGACCGCGGCAGAATGACTGAGAGAGCCCCGACCACTTGGTCGCCACTCTCTTCAGCCACTCCACCGCAGCAACCACAACGCCGACAAGAGTCGGGGGCACCCGACAGCAACCACTCCACCCAGGGCTATGGGTCCACAGCCCGTTCACAAATGAGGGGACCCAATTAACTATTGGATCCCCGCCGCCGGGGCCAACAGGGCCGCGACCGCGGCAGGGCGACAGGGAGAGCCCCAATCAGTCGATCGCCACTCTTACCAGTCGCCCGACCGCACAGACGACGTCGGCAGCCGGGACCCGACTACATCTAGAACACTGCAGGCGCATATAGGCCTAAGTAAGCAAATGTCCTGACAGTTGGACTGTACAGCAACCAAAGTACATGTATACAGTTTGTCAGCTTAAGGGTACTGCGGACATGATATAAAAATGTGAACTAAAAGGTACAGCAACTCAGTTATACAAAGGTAAGCTAAAAGGAATAGCAAACAAGGTATGCAGTAGTCGACTAAATGAAACAGCAACCAAGGTATACAGTGGTAGACTAAATGGAATTATGAACCAAAATATAATGTCAAAGGAGATACATTAAAACGCCTTGGTTAAAAGAATGGCTAGTTGGTGATGTTCACTGTGGGGCTTGTTGTAATCAGGGTCGTTTAAAACAAACTTAAGTGAGTCAGCGCCTCCACTGGGGTTAAGAACAGGCTCTATGGGACGCCGCTTAAGAATACTGTCCGGAAAAAGTGAAAACGGGGACAAGCCATAACTAATGATACGGTCGACAAGTGTGCCCTTGACAGTGGAGCCAGTGGTCACATATTTTGCAAAAAGAAAAATGAACAGATCCCGAACGCGAGATCTAATTGAGAGGATCCGTTTACCAAGACACAGAATGTCATTTGTCAATATATGACTAATACAAGGAATATCCAAAGCAGCGAGTAAGGCAGAATGATGCGACTTTCTGCCGATTCCCATTAAACCTTTTATGACGGAGCCCTGAGCGGACTCCAAATGACTCAATAAAGAGGAATTAAGATTAATACAATTAAGACCATACGTCATAGAAGGTACTCCTACAGTCCGCCAAATATGAGCTTTTACATCAGAAGCAAGACCGGGATAGCTTATGCCGACTCCATTATATCGGTACATAGCCCGGCGGGCTTTAGACACTCTGGCGGTAATATGAGAAACAGGACTTAAATCACTTTTGAAAACGACTCCAAGTAATTCAAGTTCTTCAACATTACGTAACATCACGCCTCCAAGATGCCATCGAGGGCCAGTAGAGAAGTTGACGTTACCTGAGATCATGCATACTGGCTTATTAGCATTAAAAGTGAAACGCCATTTACAGGCATACGAATAACATATGTTAATCAGAGACTGCAACTGAGGCAAAGTTGACGCGAATAAAGAGATGTCGTCTGCGTAAGCAAAACAATTATGAATACTTTTGCCGATTTTTAAACCGTAAGGAGAGCTGCTCAGATTACGTAGTAGCTCATCTATGAAAATGTTAAACAGTTTAGGCGAGAGCACACTCCCCTGGCGCGTGCCAACAGTAGTAGAAAAAGTGGGACTTACACCGTTTTCCCATTTCACCATTGCTTTCAATTTTTTGTACCAACATAATAAGTAAATCCAAGACATGTCAGGTATACACCCCCAAAGTTTAGAGAAAAGGCCAGATACTATCAAAGCATTTTGTAGCATCTAGGCTACTTACAAATACAGGTGAACCAGAAGAATTAAACACAGAGATGACATCATGAAGGTAGGAACAGCCGAACTCTGTACTTCTGCCCTTGCGATAACCAAACTGTACATTGCTGACATTATCTGTAGGTATTAAGCATAATTCGATTAATTTGGCATGTATTGAACTCAGTGTGATGGGTCTATAATTATCTAAATCATTAGGGTCCAGATGAAGCTTTTTCAGGACTGGCACAATGACGCCCATTCTCAGAACTTCGGGAACAACATGATGGTTAAGCATACAAGTATATATGGAGGCCAGATGCCTTCTCAAAATGGCAGAATTACTCCACTTAAGATGCTCATAAGTGATCCAGTCGCACCCAGGTGCGCTATTTCCGTCCAGCTGCCGTAACAAAGAATCAATGCTCTCAGGTGTGATACTGAACTCACCAATGGTATTAATCAACTCTTGGTATTTGTTTTCAACAAAAATGTGAATCTGCTGTTGATTGGAAGTTAAAGCTTCGGACGGATCCTGTTGCATAATAGTCATAAAATAATTACGGAAATCTACAGTGGTCAGACTAGAAGATGGCTTTTTACAAAGATGTCGATTTAAAATATTCCAAAAAGCAGTCATATTACGTTTATTGTACATGGAATTCAACCTCATATTACTTATATCAGCTTTTCGTTGTATACAACGTCTTGACTCTCGTCTGAAAAGTTTTTTAGCATATTTATGACATTCAAAAACCTGTCCAGTTTTAGGTCGACCTGCACTAACCCAAACTGACCACCAAAAACGCTTTTTATTACGTAGGCGGGACAAATCGGGACATCAGTATGATTTTGGCTTGTTAATTCGTCTGGGCGCGACCCCTGATTCAATAGTGGCTGTTAGAATGGCATCATTAATCAACTTAATGTGAGCATCAATAATATCAGGACCAGTTGTATTATCCCAGTTATCGGTGACAAGAGGAATGTTAGTTAGCTTTGCTTCTAGTAGATTTTTATATCCATCATTCAGCTCTCTACAATGCCATCTTGGCACGGGAAATGACGCACGAGCATTATACACTTTGCCTTGGTCTTTGCCATGGGAAGCCACAAATACTGTCATAGACACCGGCAAATGGTCACTAGTATTATCAGGCTCATGGTCAACTATGTGGCAATCAAGTACCTTGTCAACATCATGAGACAAAACTGCAAAATGATCAAGCCATGTGTATACATCTGACTTATGGCAGAAATAAGTATAAAAGACATTTTGATTAAATAGAAAATCAGCCATAACAAGGTTATTTGACAGCATAAAATCATATAAAATCTGTGAATGAGCATTAAATCCTTTACCCTTGTACCAAAGTTTGTGTAGTCGTGGTTTCTGTGGCAACTGAGCATTGAAATCACCACGAAAATAAACAGGGCAAACAGAAGCATATTCATCAACAATGCCTTGCAGGGTATCTAGTGTGTTAATATAGTTATTAGTCTGAGCAGATTTAGCTTTGTCAAAGAAAGGGAAATATGTACATACAATGATCTGAATGAGATTGCCGTTTAAATCACTAACACTTATGGCAACGATACGGTCACTGTTTGTAGATATTGAATTATAAATAAAATCATTTCTTTCCTTGATAACAATCGCAACGCCACCGTAGGGGCGCCCACAATAATCTGGTTCTGCTTCCGTCATACCTAATTTTAAAAACACGGACAATTTTCCTGTATGGAGAGAAGCATCATGACACATATTTTTCCTAAAAACTTCAAGTTCACCGGGACGGAGCCAAGTCTTGGTTAGGCATAAAATATCGCATTTTTTGAGACGCTTGGCTACATAAGTATATGACTGCTTTAATCCTTTACAGTTAAAGGACTCAATAGTAATATTGTTCGCGTCCGAAATATTCTGTATAGAAATATTAAAATACTAATGAATAATAAAATGTAGCTTTGATCCCAGCACTTTCTTCTCTTCAGCAATTCTAACACCGTGTATGCCTTTATGCTGACCGTCGTCTGTGTGTAACGATTGGTGCGGGGAGGGGAAAACGTCTGTGCTTCCCCTCGAGACAGGGGTACCGTACCCCCAGAGCTCTGTCCTGGGGCCCCCGCTGTTCTTAGTTTACAATAATGATAGGATGACACTTCGAAGTGTGATATCAAACTGCTGATGATACCAGCATACTGGAGATTGTAGGCTAAATGACCCTATCTTGTCCGAGGTTGGATTAGATGATGTAAACTGTAGAGATACTGGTGACTGGATCTATCCTTTTTGTAAGTTGTCCACGCAAAACTACGTATATGACTTTTTTAAAGATATCGATGAAATGTCCTCTTTGTCATATTACAAATTGACTAAGTATTCCACGCATGGGGAGAGATACATGTTCCAGGTAAATTACTTCAAGGGCATCAGACTAAAATTATTGGCTAGAACTGGATGTCTAGGATTGGAAGAAACATTACAGAGATGGAATTTGTCCAACGGAATTTGTAAACTATGTAATCAAGCTATAGAAGACTTATTTCATTTCACTTTCACATGTGAACACTCCAAGGAATTAAGAATTAAGATTTGGCGAAATTTGGGAAAATGCCTGTTGGAACATGGTTATACCCATGTATGGGAACATTTTACTCGCTCTTCCTTAACTACGAAATTTACGCTACTCATTCAATTATGACCATGCTGTTAATGATATATTTGACAGTGCTTGTAAAACTTTCCTAAAAGAAGCATGGCGTTGCCGTATGGTAGCTCTTGAAGGTGCTGGCTGTGATATTTCTGTGTAGATTCTTAAAAATTAGCTGTGATATATAAGCTAATGTATATATATATATATATATATATATATATATATATATATATATATATCTTCAACAGTGCCTGTTCACAATAAAGAAATAGAGTTGTACAGTTCCCTGTAAGGTGCAGATTCCACAGATTTTAAATGAAGCTCCTATATTGTATATAAGTTTTTTTCTATTTTGAAGTGTACTTTAATTTTATACATTGTAAATATGACGATGATAAACATTTGTTTTCTGCATTGTAAACCAAAAGTGCACGATGTACTTGTCCTTAATCTTTCTAGAGTTTTCTCCCAATGAGTGGTTTATCTCTAGTTTTAGCGCGGGGGACAAAAATTATGATATTAATGATTGTTTACACCGGTTGAAAGCAACCTGTAAATGGGTAAGATACTTGGACGCATCATGAAATAAACCCCGTTCCATCGATGCCCCCGTTGTAAAGGGGTAGTTTTCCTAATAAAATTATTATTATTATTATTATTATTATTATTATTATTATTATTATTATTATTATTATTATTATTATTATTATTATTATTATTATTATTATTATTATTATTATTATTATTATTATTATTATTATTATTATTATAATTACCACCCTCACATTCCTGCTAAACGTATAATTATTGATCTTGGAAAATCTTTGTGTGTGTAAACAGTGGAAAGTTACTTGAAATACAACTAAATCTATAGCTTTCTTACTTTCCACAAAACAACAACAAACTTGCCCACCCTACCTTGCTTCTTAGTGATGCTATTATCCCGAAAGGTATTAATCATACACACTTAGGAATAACCCTCTCCTGTCACCTGAAATTTAACGTTGAGAACATATCAAATCAAATTGGAAACGTTTTTGGGACATTTTCTTTCCCTCTACAATTGAACTTTAGAATGATCTCTCAGGTGACGTAAGGCAATCTGGTACTCATTACTTAATTTAATCTTGAAAAGTACCTTTTTGTATGTAGATTTTGTTCGTGATCACTATTCTCATGGCAAGAGATTCCTGACATTCTTCATACTCAATTACCTTTAGAATTTTCTCGACTAAATCTGTATAGGTTAAATACTATGCCATCTGAAACCTTTGAATGTTCACATGCCGATGAGATCGCATACCATTTCTTTTTGAAATGCCCTAAGTATTCGTACCATAAATGAAATCTGAAAAATCCCATTGGAACGGTTTGAAATATACTATAACCAGGAGTGAATCCCAAAAAAGTTGTAAATATAACAGGTAATGTATTGCTCAGTTATGATACACACGGCAACAATAATCTTTCAAAATTTGGATGATGCCAAACAATAAATAAGTCAGAGAAATATCAGATAGAGCATGAAAATCAGGGAATTTGAAAAGGAAAATCACGTGGCCACCGTGATGGTGGTCCATGACAACCAACGGTAAGGAGTCCGAATACAAAATGAACGTGGACAGTGTGACCGACAAATATATTTAGTATGGATTATGATTGTACCCTAAATTTACTTTAGGGATAAGATGAGGGGAACGGGGGAGCAACAACCAACGGACAACACCACCGCCATGCATCAACCCACTCCCACCGACTTCGAGAATCACAAGATGCTGTTCTTCCGAACAACCTGGTGGCTTTTCATGAACCAACAATAAAGCGTGCACGACCTGCTTCGTTACTAAGAAGTGCTCTATCATGTGTGCTCTATCATATTTTAGGTTGCATTCAATTGAAAATATCTATTTCATACCATGTAACGAAAAAATGCCAAAATATATATTTTGAAACCTGGAATCTCACTGAAATTATTCATGTACAAATCAAATGTTGATTTTCTTTTTATTTCTTGTAGGTCTTCCGTTTTGACCGAAAACGTTTGATAGTGCAGCTGGAAATTACCTCCTTCAATTTGATTGGTACACAAACGTAAGCAGATGGTCTGCAAAATCAACACGAACAGGCAGGTGAATCCGAAGGGCAGGGCGTCACCAAATGACGCAAAGAGGTGCTGCCATCTAGCATCAGGTAGCTTAACTAAAACGTAAACTTTGTTCTGAACGTTCTAATTTCAACGGTAGCATGTCACACTTCGGCACTTTTTTCATGTGCATTGCTGTTCTACAGACCTCCCCTTTTATATATATATATATATATATATATATATATATATATATATATATATATATATATATATATATATATATATATATATATATATATAGCATAAACAGCATGACGTAATTCAATCACGGCAAACTTCCCAGTTCCTCTTTGAGTTTGATACAGTAATCATCGGCATACCTTTGGGTTGTCATAAAACCGAATATAAACTGTACAATTCAAATGTGCAGTATTTCCTGGAAGGGGGGGTTCAATTCTATTAATAATTTCAGTGGTTATCTTTAATTTCATGCAAATGACATCTGAACACTGCGCTACACTATTATTTCCCGGAAACACCGGAATTGGCCCAGAACATCCAGTGCCCCCGTTGTAAAGGGGCAGTATTTTTCATAAACTGCCAAATTATTTATTGGCGTTTGGAACATTGTCAACATAGGCACAATTGGAGAGGTCACAATTACCAATTATCTGCGTATTCAGCTGAATATACAATCCCAAACACATAATTCTTCAGGGCTAGAGATGTATATTCCCATTGGATTGCATGTTAAATTAACCTCAAATTAAAAGACTACTTTTGAAGCTGCAAGATTAAAATTCGTGTGAACATTTCAGCTATGTACATAATTTTACCACACAAATTTTGCCGTTTCTGCAAAGAGTGGTTTTAAAGTTATTAAGCTGCAAATCACAATGAAAGGTAATGGGATACACAACTTTAGCCCTGAATGACTGAAATGCCCTCTACAGGAGAACAGAAGAAGCCTCTGTTCTTGTTTACCCCGATTTTAAAAAGAAGGCTGATTTATAATAATAATAATAATAATAATAATAATAATAATAATAATAATAATAATAATAATAATAATAATAATAATAATAATAATAATAATAATAATAATAATAATATAACAACACCAAAGGGAAGAAGCTCTCCTGTCACTGTGATTCTTTTGTTTTGAACATACATAGGTCCATTTCACTTGGGAAACTGAATTGCAGCTGTATGTGAACGCTTTTGTACATAATGGAGAAGAAGAATATAGATACAGAGGACACAAGTAAATTGTTTAAAGAACAAGCTTATTATATGTTAACTATTTCAGTGCCAATTTTTGACAAAGTGAACAACTTTTGAGGGGCACCGTCAAAAACTCGACGTGCGGTGAAAATCTTAATTACGTTCGTGGGAGGACGCCCATTTAGTTTTCTGTCGCATAAAATAAATGTTTGTGAAAAAGCTAAATAAAATAAAACATCCAATACAATATGTTTCAAACACATTTGCGTGTGTCACTCTGCGTGTCATATCGTTTGGCGGTCTTTCCGTGATTGTAACAGTCATCTCTTTGTATATTATATATATATATATATATATATATATATATATATATATATATATATATATATATATATATATATATATATATATATATATATATATATATATATATATATATATAGGGCCTATATTAATCCTATGGTATGGGATACACACGTGAAGAGGAAAGACAAATGTGCATGTTTAAACTTAATACATTTCTTGTATTTTGATACCATAATACCACATGCAAATGGTAAAGTGCTCAAGACTGAATAGTCAACTAATGCTTTACTTGACACGATTTAGCATAGGCCCAAGCAAAAACTACAGTGTTCAAGGCTTAGTACTCTTTTAAAATTATATTTGACAGGATTAAAAAGATCTTATTGTCAATTTTCCTAAGTTCTGTGAAGCCTGGCTTGTTTGCAGCTACGTTTCACAAAAAGAGCCAATTTGTGGGTAACAAATACAGCAAACAAGCTAAACACAGTGTTAAAATAACTTTATTTCCTTTTAATGGATGTATTCTAAAAGACGTACACGGAATATGTGTGTATACTAGATAGACAGTCATACAGAAAAAGTACTCTGATCCCAAATTTACACTAAGTTTAAGATAACATTTCTCTGTAAAGCTCACTTTGGTTTTTTTGGGGGGGGGGGGGGGATCTGTTCCTAAACTGAACAACTTGAGTTTTTCACTACAACTGTCGACTTGAATGAATAGTCGGTTCACAAAAACTATGAATCTAGTATTGTTTTTCATAATACCTTTACCGAAACGGCAATGACAGAGTTAACTTATCCATTCCATCTTTTAACTACACCCAATACCTCTTTTCACCCAAACGCTTTAAAAAAGTCTGTCACGTATTCACCCTTTAGTTTAGCTTTCTTTCGCACTTTAGCACGTTGGGATTCTATAACAGGTATATTTTTCGGAAAACAAAGCTGTGACTACATGCGGCATTTTATATTAAGGCAGAGTCAATAGCCAGTTTACTCGGTAATACTCTGGTGTCGTGTCCCAAGGTTTCCGATGAACCAGGACGGCCATGTTTTCCTTTAGAGTTTTCTTTCAAATATTTTGCAGCATTTTACTTTAAAAGCAGCAAAACAGTAAAGCCTATTCATCGGGCTACGCGGCATATAGCGTTAATCCGCACAGCGTGGTCCCAAGATAAGCTATTGACCCGCAGAGACCTCTATCGGGAGGTCGGAAGAAACTCTTTGACATGGAGACACATACTACCCACAAAACCGAAAGTCAGCGCAGCAAACATTGTGTTTTAAGTATGGTGACTCTGTTTCATAAATTCAGTGGGAACTTCTGAACGCACTTTTGGCGCAAAAAGAGTCTCATGGCGTGCGAGTCTACATTGGGCTACTGTTTCTTGCTCAGTTTCAAAGTTGACTTAGAACATGTTTCTGTATGTTTAATAGACGCAAGGATGTGATTAGACCCATATACTATTTTCTGGTAGGAATATCTCTTCTTATGTGTGATAACATCAACCAGCAAGTTTGAAAACGTAGCTGGCTTTGTTGAAAAGTAACTATGACCGCCAGATATGAGATATTTTTGTCTGCAAAACAGTCTGATTGTCGAACGCTGACTCACCTCGGGCCTTACATTAATAATCCAAAGTGAGGTTTTGATCCTTCTTACCGCAGGGGATAACATGGAAAATACCAGTGAGCTGGAGATTTTGAGCAGGCAAAACTGAGAACGGGGAAATTCAAAAACATTTCTATGGACATGAGCGTATGCATGCAACTTGTGTATAAATATATACAGGTATTATAGCGAAAGGCACTCCCTCCTCTAACTCCTTTATCGCCACTACAACCGCCTGACGGTAAGATGACGCCTCAATCAATGTTTTTGCTGACTTGCATCACTAACGATAAACATTTTGAAATCTCATTCTCGTTTGCCTGTATCATAGGGAAAGTGTACAGGGAAGGAGCGGCGGAAATTTGTCTCATTATGAACTTCTTGCATTTTCTATTTTATTTGATAGAATGGGTGAATATCTAGCTTCCATAGTGTGAGTTAGACATATATTTATAACAAAGCATATAAACTATACATCATTAGCGAATGTTTCTTTTAGTTGGGATTTATTTAGCGGCTCTGCTGGCACGAAGCAGCAAAGCCCGTGTTTTATCTTGATTAACGAGGCAGTTAAATGCAGTATTTAGATATCTATTTATTCAGCTATTATTCTTAGTTTAAACCAGAGTCACGGGCTCAGTATCGTAGCTTTAATCTCTCGCCAGGACCTGGATCGTATAATAAAGTAAAGTGATCATGATGACATATAAAGTACATTAGATGACAAAAATACGTTTAAGTAAAACAAGGGAAAGTGATTTATAGAATCAATGCGTGTCAGACTCATCACCTGTCATGTTAAAGACTTCTTTCATCCTCTGCAGATAGTGCGAGGCTTTGGTCTATCGGAATTTTCATTGTTCTGCGTCACATCTTTGTATTACTTTGACAGTCGAAAAAGACATAAATATTAAACAACGCCACGTAGTGGAATTTAGTAAAGATGTATAAAATGTCAACTTAATTATAATAAAACCTGTGCTCTGGGTTCTTGGAACTGATTGGCTGAGACCCCCACTGGAAGCCATTAGCTAGGTCGGACTAAGAATTTCAACAAAAAGGTTTTGGTGCCGTGAGTAGCGGGGTAGACCTGCCAAGTAACATCATGTACACGGACCAACAATAAACCGACGGGTTGTTCCCAAACCAAAAATACTGGACCTCTTCCCCTGGCTCTACCACTTGAGGTGCCACCTCAATTCAAGATGACACCCGTGTCAGAATGACATATATCCTGACTTCACAGCTTTTCACGGGCTCGGAGCTCAGGGGTCAATCCACGCCAAGCAAAACTCGAGATCTGTTGATTTCAGGGAAACAACATTAAATGCTATTTAGATAACGATTCTCTGCCAATAATCCACTGAAAACGACAATGAATAAAACTAAATCATTAATATTAAGAAAGCAAAAGGTTCGTATGATGGACCATTTGAAAGATGAGATGTAATTTGTTTCGTTCTGTTGCGGTTTCTATGTCTATTTTTGATAAATGCCGAAACCCAAATAATTCTAGACACTTCGTTGTTAACGTTCAGACAATATGCAAGTCATCTTTAAACTTTCTGATCGAGTATTATAGTAGCACACAGTATTCATATTACCACGCTCAATTTTTGATGCTTCTCAAACATCTTACACCCTGCCTGATATGGTAGGCTCGTGTACATGTGTCTTAGATCGTCTGAATTTTAGCATTCTGGTTTTCGTTCGAGTCTTTCTTGATATTTTTATATTTGCCTACTAAACAGACCTAGACTTCTATCCATATTTCCTCAACTCGGCTCAGCACGGATGGAGGAAACAGAACGTACTTGCGAGGTTTGGTAAGCAGGCTATTTATCTTTCGATCTGAACTGAGAACAAACGCGGGATACGAGCAGTACATTTATCGCGAAACACTGCTTTCACCGGTCAGCTTGTCGACAACAACAAGAACATGTGTAAAAAAGCTACATATGTTTGTTTGTCGTTGGGTTCGTTGGGAAAGGATACGAAACTGGTCAAATTTGTCTGCTCAGCTGACGTGTGTGGTGCTACTGTTGTTGCACGTACAGGACCACAAATAAGTCATAGCCTTGCGGAAAAGTACATACTTGAAGATTTAGCCCAGCAGGCAAATGCAATACATTATGAATCGAAATGCGTTACTGCTTTTTTTTTCTTTTTTTCTTTTTTTTTTTTAAGACGCCAAACGGTTGGCTATTTTGAGACAAAATGCTGCAATTATACATATTATAAATGAATTAGTATATTCCGGTCATTTTGATCCAAGTCGTCCCATGGGTATTTTGAATATATATATACATATATATATATATATACATATATACATATATATATATATATATATATATATATATATATATATATATATATATATATATATATATATATATATATATATATATATATATATATATATGAAATGGCAAGTAATTTTTCAATTTCTAAATAATTAATTGTGCCAAAGGTAGATCACGGCTTGGTCACCGAGAGAACCAGTCAAACTGCCGCGGTTCATTTTCTGTACAGCCTAACGTTTATGTTTAGCAATGCCCGCGGTAATTCCGATGCACGAGTTTCTATTATTTCCATTGGGAACATTAGTTACTTAAAATGTAAATAATTTTCCCGATTGAGTTGAGCTTTCAATTTGAGGTTTGTCCAAAAAGACTAATGGCGCATGCAATGCTAGGTTGACCCGGTAATGGTCTCATCGACTTGTGTGCACATATTTATGGCCATTCACGTCAAGAAAGTAGCACTGGACGGTAATTTTCATAAGTCCGCTTAACCTTCCAACCATCATGGGTCAACATTATGACTTACTTAACTTTCTTCGTCCATGTACTGCGACAGATGATCGTCGTCCCTTCTGAACTTGCTGCAAAGGTTAACTCATCTGGGCCAGCCAGAGCTAGGTGTTTAACAAACAACTCTCTTCTTGCCGCCCCGAAAAAAAAAAAAAACGAGATTTATAATACACATGCAATTTCCAAGTCGTGAGTCTCCTTTTGGAGAGAGACAATAGAAAATGGTCATTACAAATATGCTCGTTGCCGCGTTGCAGTTTCACGAGCAGCAATATTGCTCTATACAAACACATGTAATTATTAACATTGATTATTATGTTGTACATGCACTTATTGTTGTCAAATGATTTTGCGATAAAAATTTCATTGGTAACACATTGAAATTGTCCAACTTACTAAAACGTGACAGCAATTTTGACTTCATGTTTGAGATGTAAGGGGAAGTGTTCAAGACTGGAAAAATAGGTCCTTTGATTTAGCAAGTCCACTGACGGTGGTCAAAGTACAGCCCAAGCTGCCTTTAATGTTGTTTTTCATATACTTTCATCAAAAAAATGAAACACAAACTGAGGAAAAAAATAGATTAAGCTGACATCTTTTGAATCAATTTAATTTTCTCGATCTGTCTAAATGGCAAACAGTTATACAATGGACTAATTGACAATTATATCAGCAGAGGAAAAGACGCTTGTTTCACTTGTTCCTCACAAAAACCGATAGACATGTGATCAACTCAACCTGTGACTTCCGCGAAAGATTTCCTAATAGTGCGGTGTTGAGGGCAGCTCTGTCTACAATACAAACCAGAAAAAACACACACAAATCAGACCAATGTGCATATAGCACAATGATTAAAATTCAAACTAGAACTAATAATTCTTTAATTCGACGTTTGATTATCACGATTTCCAACATGAAGGTGGTCAGCGATATGCTACAATGGTTTGTAAAGTACGGTAGATCAGTGTTTCCAAACCAGTGTCTCAGCATCCAAAACATCGATAACGACAAGCTTTTATCTTTTATCGTTTTAAATTTGATCTTATTTTATTTTATTATTTTTTTAACCATGGAACCGCTATTTGAAGTTCCTGCAGAATTTTTTTCTATAATCGTTATCATTTCACATTAGTCTGCAGCAGGATGAAACCTGGAAAACGCATACAATCTCTCTACGTTTTATCGATATATGATGTTTTTCAATTGAAAGATCCGACAAAAAATTAATTCATGAGATGCAACACGTTTATCTTCCCTGTCCTGTGTTTTCTTTTCTGGAAACACTGGCATGACGTGTACGCATCTTAGTTTTTCTGAATATATATATATATATATATATATATATATATATATATTTGAATCTGTATATCTCTATTACGACCACCTCAAGCGCTTGGAGTGTTTATGGCTGTGAAAAAGTGGACTTCATAACTAGACGGGGGTGGTCTTAATGGGAGAGTCTAACATACATAAATATATATCCATAGCAACTGCCGCCAGGTAGTTTGGTCTTAAGGCATAATTGTCACAAATTTGACCCCCGACTCTCACCCATCCCCTCAAAAAAAAAAAAAAGTCAAAGACCAATCTGAGGGCAGGGCACGACAGAGGACGAGAGTGTCCTTGCCCGGCTACACAGTCGTAATAATAGTTATTCAAACAATGCTGTATAACTATTTTCAATCAATTTTAATGTTCCCGTTACTTTACTTACTTAGCGCCATGGACCAACTTATAGTCGGAACCGCGAAGATTCTAATAATAGAGAAGATATTTCATGAATCTGAAGCCTTGTCTATTTTGAGCAATATAAACACGCACTATATCATCCCATTTGGGTTCTCTGTGGGATGGGTTCGGTTGAGATTATGTGCAGGAACAGAAAATCAACATTAATCCCTACCCAGTTTTTCATTTCCTGTCTTAGTCCAGCAAAACATATTCAAACGGGGTTTCAGAGAAAATAACCTATATGAAATATTCCCTTCCACATTGTAAGGGGGACGGAGCGGTCAGCAACAAGAAAGCGCAAATGCGGGCCACAGTCTTCACGGGAGCACAACATTTTTCCACTGATCTTCACGGAATAAGCTGATCATAAGCTGTGTGATTATTGGGAGCAAGAGGAAATAATTACGGGAACATCTATATTCTTCAACAACTTTAAAGCAAGACGAGATCAATATAGGCAAAACAACGAGCAGGTTTTTTCGTGTGCACATCTGAAACCAACAGATGATACTTTCTTTGTACTTGCGGTATCTACTGCGCTGCAAAAAAAGCAATATTTTCTGCAGTATTTTGTGTCCAAAAGTTATTCTACTTCCTTAAGGAACTTGCTAGTATTTGTCATTCAGTTGCTGTAATTTATGAAAATGTTATCACAGTTTACCAGTTACTTTACTATTATTTTACAGAAAATTACAATTTCTTTGGAGTTTCAAGCATACCTGGAAGACTACAGTGGACCAATGATAGCAAATATTTCCTTGTTCATCGTTATCTCTTAATTGTGCTGTTAGGTACGCCAATTGTTAGGTAGGCCTTCACAAAACTACGATGATCCGTTGTTAACACGGAAAAATGCTGTACTTTGAATGCGCTACAATGACTCACTGAAAAAAAAACAACAACCCGGTCTAACATTATGCTGACAATAAATGCAAGAGAGCTACCAACACAGTTCCTTTGTACCTGTATAACGTGTGTGTGTGTGTGTGTGTCTGAGCATAGTGTGCATATACAGCTGAAATTATGTCGAATCAATATCGTAAACGTAGATATAGTCAAGAGTGCATTTGTGAGTATATGTATATATATATATACATATATACATATATATACATATATATATATACATATATATATATACATATATACATATGTATGTAGATAGATAAACAGACAGACAGACAGACAGACAGAGAGACAGACAGACAGACAGATAGATAGATAGATAGATAGATAGATAGATAGATAGATAGATAGATAGATAGATAGATAGATAGATAGATAGATAGATAGATAATATTTTGTTTCAAGTGCAGTGGAGAAAAAACAGAGATGTATATTTTCAGCAGGCAAACCCCATTTCTTCTACACCCCTCAGTCTTGCGGCGTTGTTTGTTTCCCGCTGGCCTTTATACGTCTTCGTTTGCTTCTCCTTCTCTTTCGTTGTCATTAGTGCATTATTGATAACACATCGTATTGCAGCTATCCTTTTAGTCAGCCAGATCTCGTTCCTTCGTGTCACCGAAAGTGGGCGCAAGTGGTAGGGGACTTTTCATTTGTAGTTCAAAATCACAAGAACGTTGATTTCTATGCATACGGTGTTAATGAATTACTGGAACTATCTGGTTGTTTATGAAGCATTCTCCAATTTGCTTTTACACAAAAGTAAACGAAGTGGCAGAGGTGACATCATATTATTGCTCTCGACATGACATTTTAAAACACGACGATGATGATTGCTGCTATGGTGATGCCGATTCTAACAGTGGTGATAAAGCCGCTGGTAATACTAGTAATGGTGGTGCGAATGACGATAGTGGTGGCCGTAATGATGACAATAAAGATGATGATGGTGGTGGTGGTGGTGGTGGTGGTGGTGGTAATGATGTCAGTGGTTATGGTAATGATGGTGGAAGAGACTATAGATGGCAGATGGTAGTGGTGGCTGTAATGATATCACTGCCGATTACAGCAAAAGTGCTGGTGGTGGTAATTATGACGGTGGTAGTGGTAATGATGACAGCACTGGTGGAAATGACACAAGCTATAGTGGTGATAGCAATAATAATGATGGCGGTGGTGGTAGTGACCCTAGTGGTGATGGCAATAATAATTACGGCGGTGGCGGCAGTGACCCAAGTGGTGGTGGAAATAATAATGATGGCAGTGGTGGTAGTGACCCTAGTGGTGATAGCAATAATAATGATGGTGGTGGTGGTTGTGACCCTAGTGGTGATAGCAATAATAATGATGGCGGTGGTGGTAGTGACCCTAGTGGTGATAGCAATAATAATGATGGTGGTGGTGGTATTGACCCTCGTGGTGATAACAATAATAATGATGGCGGTGGTGGTAGTGACCCTAGTGGTGATAGCAATAATAATGATGGCGGTGGTGGTAGTGCCCCTAGTCGTGGAGCCAATAATGATGACAATGGTCATGGTAATCATTGTAGCGGTCATGGTGATGATGATGATGATGATGATGATGATGATGATGATGATGATGATGATGATGATGATGGCAGCAGTGGTGGCGGTAGTGGTGGTGATGGTGATGGCAGTTGTGTTGGTAATGACGGCAGTGGTGACGATGGTAGTGGCAGTGGTGGTTGTAATTTAGGTAGCGGTGGAGATGATGAGGGCGATGGTGGTTTTAATGACGGTAGTAGTGGAGATATTGGCAGTGGTGGTTGTAATGCAGTGGTGCCGATGATATGTTAGTGGTGGTTGTAAAGTAGTGGTGGCGATGGTATGGCAGCGGTGGTTGTAATGACGGTAGTAGTGGAGATGATGATGGCAGTGGTGGTTATAATGCAGTGGTGACGATGATATGGCAGCAGTGGTTGTACTGTGGTGG
Organism: Hermodice carunculata; assembly: GCA_964020975.1. Taxonomy (NCBI): domain Eukaryota; kingdom Metazoa; phylum Annelida; class Polychaeta; order Eunicida; family Amphinomidae; genus Hermodice; species Hermodice carunculata. The sequence goes on from OZ026617.1 coordinate 7,690,168, forward strand.
TGGCGATGATGATGGTAGTGGTGGAGATGATGACAATGGTGGCTTTGATGACAATAGTTGTGATGATGATGATGATGATGATGATGATGATGATGATGATGATGATGATGATGATGAAAGTGATTATAATGTAGTGGTGGCGAAAAATATGATGACAGTGCTGGTTGGAATGAGAGTAGTGGTGGATATGATGATGGTAACCTAAAGTGATGGTGGCAATAATGACAGCACTAATGACAGTAGCGATTTTCGTGGTAGTGATGATAACAAAAGGCAGTAGGTAGTGGTAATAATTTTAGTGGAGGTGGTAGTTTTTTCAATGATGATTATTATTCTCGTGATTGCAGTTATCACAATTGTGATGTAGCAATGTTTGCAGTGGTGCTGACAATGATGGCAGTCATAGTGGTCAATACTTTGGTAGTGGTGGTGGTTATGGTGGCAGTGGCAGTAGTAACGACAGTAGTGACGTCGGCAGTGGTGGTAGTAACGACTGTAAGGACGGAGGTAGTGCTGACAGGGGTAATAGTAATTGTAGTATTGCTGGTGCTAATGATGGGAGGCTGAAGCAGTGGTGTAATGACGGAAATGGCGGTCCTAATAGTTGTGAAGGTGGGAATTTATGGTAATGGTGGTGGGGATGATGTCAGTGCTAGTGGTTATAACGATAGCAGTGCTGGTGATGATGATGCCAGTGCTAGTGGATATGACGATAGCAGTGGTGGTGGTGGTGATGTCACTGTTAGTGGATATGGCGATAGCAGTGGTGGTGATGGTGATGATGTCAGTGCTAGTGGTTATGACGATGGCAGTAGTGGTGGTGATGATGTCAGTGCCAGTGGATATGACGATAGCAGTGGTGGCGGTGATGATGTCAGTGCTGGTGGATATGACGATAGTAGTGGTGATGGTGATGACAAGTGACAGTGGTGGTAGTAATGATGGAAGTGACGCTGGTAGTAAGGGCACTTAGATGGTATCGAATTTGTGAGGCTGGTGGTGATTATTGTCATGGTAAAGTGGCTGATTCTCTTCAACACGGATAGAAATTTAAAAGTCAAAGCCGTTGTGTGATATACACCATAGTAATAAAACTACATATCATGCTATGTCTTTGTCATGCTCCTCTTTACGAGCCATTTTCCACCAGAAAATTAGTTTGTCGACTTTTCTAAAATTATTTATATCCTTACCATGGCTCAAAATTCACTATTTTGTGTCTGTTTAAAATCATTTCCCTACTTAACAAAACAATTCAATATCGCGGCCGCTGGGGTCCTTACAAAATCCCTGGTCCATCCATGAATTTAGTCATCAAAATGCCAATGCAGGCACCAGAATAAAACTGAAGATGGTGTTTGGATGTACGAGGATGGGTCTCCAATGTGTCTGGAGATGCGTACAGCACTGCCAATGTGAGAGATGTGCTAGGTTTTCCTGAATCTTGGCTGAGTTGACTTTGATGTATAAGACATTCTGGAGTTTGGACAGCTCAATCCATCCATTTTTACCTGCAGTATTGTCTAAATATGCAAGACTCTGATGACCGATTAAAAACATTCGTTCAAAATCTTGATAGGCTACAAATAGGCCTACATTTAATTAAGAAGCATGTCAATTTCTTATATTACAAGAAAATGGCGATTTTTTTGTTTCAAGCAGAGTATGTATTTTCTTGGCAGTTAATTCCATTGCACCCATGAAAACCTAAGAAAAGTGAATTTAAAATAATCACAAGAAGTCTTCACATATACTCAAATAAACCGAATTGGCTAATCTCTGTCTTGTCTGCTGGCTGATACTTAAAAAAGGATATTTCGAGAAATTATAGAATGCAACTTTGCTCTGATGTTGTTGGCACCGTACTGGCTGTGAAGTTGCGGACAGTAACTTAAAATTTTAGTTTTCAAACAGGGCAGAATTATTGATCATGTCTTATCTCACCCTTACACTACAACACTGTAACCGACAAGCGACGGCTTGGATGTCGTTCGTTTTTGTTTTGTTTTGTTTTGCTTTTTGTTGGAAATGACCAAAGCATGCATGATGCGAATTACAGACTAAAATTACACCTCATGCATCTCTCAATTTTAAAGTCATACTATTTGAAATGTGGACTAAAATATTTTATGGAAAAGGTGATATTTTCAGGATCGTTCATAAACAAAAGACACTGAAGATTTAATGCTTTACCGTATGCAATTCGAATTCGGTTTTTTGTTTCTGTTTTTGTTTTTGTTTTTTTTTTTGTGTGTGTGTTTTTCTTTTCAGAAAATATATTTAAGTAATGCAAGGGAAGGACGTTAGTACCATAAGTATATTAAGCAGGCATAAGACAGCATATCTTCCGAGCATTTCGTTACGGGCGTGGTTTGTCATGTTGGTCCGGCAAACAATATTTCTTCTGGATTCATTGTCTGAACCAGCACCATAGAATTTCATGTGCCGTGCTATGTGTCCGCCTGAGGAATCTCCAAATGACTCAGAATATTGAATCCTTTGAATTGTTCGTGCCAAAGATGACTGGGCCATGTGTCCTGATTTTGAGCGGAAGTGTCATGGGAATAAAGCTCACACTTTTTGCAATAAAGACACCAAGCGTGATTCCTCTGGACTGATGCAAGACTTCAAAAATGTCAGCGTGAATGTTTTACACGATGGCTAATAATTGGGGTGGAGAGGGCACCAGCACAACGATCAGATCAAAATTCAAACGCAAAGATAAAACATGTAGATTATTGGTACGATCCTGCACTTACCGCACAATAGTCCTTATTTTGCAATGTACATTAACGAAACAAGGTTATAAAGTTTGGCAAATTTTTGTTGTATTGTCAACTCATTTACAAGAGGCCTTCATATAGGCATTAAACCTGTTGACCAATTGTTTTTGCAAATAAAATATGTTTAAACCAAGTTTGGCGAGTGCGCCTTCCCGCCATGTTTACATGTTCAATTACGTGTATAGTCGTCATAAACAGAAAAGAAACTTTGTAGCCGCACCGTTTAAACAGATTGTGAGTATTAGAATGGCCATTAAAATTTCCAGTTCAGAAGTTGGGGGAGTCTCACTTTTGTTGCTGCCTTTTTTCCCCTGACCTTCTTGTTTGTCGTTGTGAATGCACAAATGGCCGCATCGTAGGTACCTACATATGAGGGAAGGGGGGGGGGGCGGGAAGGGTATACGTTCTAGGTGTTGGGGGTGTTTTTGTTTGTGTTTGTGTTTGTTTTTTGTTGGGGGGTTTTTGTTTTTTGGGGTTTTTTTGGGGGGGGGTTTCTTGGGTTTTTTTGTTTTTTGTTTTTTGTTTTTTTTTTGTTTGTTTGTTTTGTTTTCGTTTTGTTTTCCTGTAAGACAAAGAGCCACAAGTTTTGCCACAAGTTTTGGCTGGACTGCTGCTTTTCTCCGAATGTTTCAGTATTTATAGATATGTAGAATCCCACTCGTCTTTGTGTTTCGGACTTGTACGGGATTGACGTTGATGATCACGCAGAATGTCTTACAAATCATTCCACCACGGCACACTTGGTTATTAACGGCGGCCCAAAGTACCCGGGTCGATCAACAAAGGAGTACAAATGTTTCCTTGGGTATCAATGATTTACAATTAGTAGATTTCCTTGGCGTTTATATCATATTTTATAATTAAGGTGGATTAGATTTGATTTGGGGGGTCGAGTTGATGGCTTGATGAAGCACTAATGTAATATACATCAAAAGATGTAATTGCTATCTTGTCTGTTGGCTGTCTTGGTGAGGTGACGAATCGCCATTAACGACTGGGCCCCGATATAAACACGGGCATAAGTAAACGCTAACCCCGATAAATCTCACTACCATCTCGTTATTTCACCGATCTAACGGTATTCGCCCCGTGTTAGATAGAGCCATCCCCGGGGTTGAATATAACGCGAAGGTCTGCACTTCAGTTGCCCTTAAACGCCCTATTGGCCCTAAGTAAGACAATAAAATTTGTTTAATTGGCGAATATTTTAATATTGAGACCTTGAGAAGGGATTTATATCAGGAAATAACGTCTCTCGCCTTCAACACTTGCTCCATTGCTGCCATTTATTGTGACGGGTTGGCGCTCCGTGGACGTGATGTAACTGACCGAGTCTGCCGGAACAACAAATATCATTCTCCGGACAGTCCGTCCTCTCCTCACCTTTTTGCCTTTGGAATGCCAAAGCACACTATATATATTTCTATCGCCTGAATCGACAGGCATGTGTGATCTGGTTTTATATATGAAATACACATATAATTATCATCATTATCTGCAACAGCTACTTGCAAGACCTGTCGACATAAGAATTTAATTTAATCTCGTAATGTTTTCCAAGATATATATATATATATATATATATATATATATATATATATATATATATATATATATATATATATATATATATATATATATATATATATATATATATATTTGTTAGGGAGGGGGCGTTTGTTTTTCATCAGAGCATGTTTCAATAGGACTGTTTAACGAAAAACTATACTGCTTAGCACCTTTGCTTCAAACTGACCTTTTTCTCCAGAAATCAACAAAGTCAATGATATCATTGACCAAAGTAGAATCAAGCTGGAGGAGATCTTGGATCAAATTGAGAATTTACTCTAAATATGACAAACTTTCAGAACCGAGACAATATATTGATCCACTTTTTCTAAAAGCCAGGTTGAAGAAAGGTATGTGTTCTGTGCTCTACATTTGTGACCACGTGTACTTTTAACGCAACAAAGAGCGCCGCAGTTTCTTTTGAACATAATTTTCTTTGAAAGTACTTTAGTGTACTGACATGGTATTTCTGCCATGGCAGTCATAGAATCCGACATTGTATTTCTGTCAAGGCAGTCATACAATCTGACATTGTATTTGTCATGGCGGTCATATAATTTGACATTACATTCCATGTAGATTATTGGCAAATTTTAGTTAATTTAACACTCTGTTGAATACATACTTTTAAAAGCTGATAAGGTAACCGGCAAAGTTATATCAGCTTAAAACTGACAACAGAGGTGTCATCAATTTATTGTATGCATTCACATTTATATTGTGAGAACTGGACGCTGAGTATTACATGGGTAGATCTGAAACTTCGAAATAAATTGAATGATCTATTAACCTTCGAAGTGAAATACATGATCTATTTCAAAATAAAAAAATATGAATCAGAGAATGTCGCGATGTGTTTTGTCACCGGATAAAACCTAAATGAAAACTTTTTGAATTTTTCATCAATGTCTGATTTGTTTCCAAGACTCTTCATGTCATATTCAGTTTTGCTGTTTTACCGAAGTGACGATAATAGAAAATATGAAAAATATTAGGTATAAAATGAATGAAAGTTTGTGTTGATAAGTATTAAACTTGCATACTTCTGTTTGTTTTAATCCTGAACGATTCCCAAATCGGAATCGATTATCCCCATTCAAAAGAGAGTTCGGACCTTTAAGCAAATGCAAATCGAATACCAAATGAGCTGGTCATGCGCACTGTGCTGTCATGCATGTATCCAGTGTGCCATATCGCATTTGCAAGACAGTGACTCCCGTCTTGACAAAACACCCCTAGGACATATCTACAGGTGGCCTTCCACGACAGGTGTGCTTTCATGACAGGGTCAAATTACAAATAAACAGTCAACTGTAGCAACTGAGACAACGGGCCATCAGCTTAAAGTAAAACAGTAAAGGAATTAAACCCAACCAACACTTTCGCTTACATAAAAGCTGCATTCTCTTTTGGCTTCATCCAGCCGCAGGCCGTAATTGTATAAATATGATCTACTTGCAAACTTCATTGCATGCACCGATCACACGTGAAAATGTCCCGCAAAACATGATGGAAAATTGAGAATGAAAACAAAACAAAAAACAAAAAGCTTATTAACCTAGGACTGACCATGCACGATCACAACTGTCGAGATGAAAGGATTGTGGATTTTTTCCTATGCAAACAAAAAAAATGCTTGTACAAAGAAGTCAGGAAGAGTGAGAGGAGTTGCGTGCACCGCTAATGAAAGAAAACCCTTTTCACGTCTTGTAGATATTCTTTGCCTGTCATTTACTAGCCCGTTTTACAAAAAACATTAACTAAAATAAAAATTGAAAGGCGATACCTTCTCCAGAGCTGGAAGTAAATAAACTGTGGCGCCCTCTGTTGAACTATTCGTGAAGTTGACCTTGTGATGTGAGAGCTATTTAGGCCTAAATCAGGTTATCCAATAGACTCCCAGCATCTTATGTATTCGAAAGGTATGCGTTAACTTAATACCATGCTAGGATAGGCTACCTGATGTTTAAATGGCTACATCCCTGAAGGCAGTGTATAATTATTGCAACTAGCAGGCCTCTAAGTACAAATAGGCCGATCCATCATTCCCCCTGTATGGCGAATTTGACTTTCCTGACAACGAAAACTTGGACAGAAGCCCAGTTTGACGAAGAAACAAAACTCATCTTCAGGTGCATTAATGTTCCTTAGCTTTTTCAGTTAAATCTCCAGGGAAAACCTTATTGAAGGCTATAATTTGATGTAGTTAAACCCGTTCTCCCCTTTCTTATGCCCTGAGTTGTGCATGATCTTCTGAACTTACTGTCAATGGAGATAGTTTTACAGGGATATTTATGGTCAAAAGATCGCGGTTTTACGTGTCAAAATTTCTGAGGTAAGTGGTATATTGAAAGGTGGATCACTAGGTGCTGTCTCCAACATGTGCATAAAAATACCCCGAGAATGCTGGGGTCGAGACGGTGTAAACTGTCAGTGCGTTTGTGTGCTTGAAACTGAACATTCGCACATTTACTCCTTTCCTGACAATGGGTACATATTATACGTATATTTCTTTATATCATTTGTTTGTTTGCATTAACTTTTCATGAATGAATAAATTGACGAACGAGGGAAGGAAAGAACTGATTTAAGTATTGTTCCATTGAAAAAGACATAACATTTTGTTCAACATAAACGTGATGAAAGCCCCTCAACGCCAATGCTCGTGTTTTCTTCACATTGGCTCGAACCATTCAAAATAACGCTGGAAACATCAAATCAAGCTAGAAAAGAAAATAACCTTCACAGCAAATCTGGGTGCCTTCAAAATGAGAACAGTATGAAATGTTACACTTTGCCATTGCTCAACATAATCTAAATTTTGCGTATTCACCTAATTTGCTTGGATCAAAATTCTCCAACTTTCGTTTGTGGTTCATTAGATGTTGCCTGCAAAGAGACCTAGTCAAATGTTACATGCATAAACAAGAACATTAGAGTCTGCTTCGCAGGCAACATTAGATGCGGTTGTGCCACAAACCTACATAGTTTTGAAACTATTCAAGATTTAAACTTTGCTTATTCACATAATTTGCATAAATAAAAATCCTACAAATTCGGTTCATGGTTCATTGGATGCAGCTTGGCCACAAATCTAAAAATTGAAGTTGGAATGCCATCTCTATCCATAAAAATTTTGGAGATATTCATCTTTTAAAATTTTCATTGCTCCTAATTAGCATCACTTTCATTATCTGTCCAATATATTGGCATGTGTCACAAATTTATGCATGCACATTAAAATTTTGTGTCTATCCTCAATACTTTGGAAGATATGGAGCTCTGAAAGCTTAATTGCTGTTAATTTGCATAATTTTAAACATCACGACTCTCCAAGAGTTATGCGCAATTTCACTGTCACCATGGCAAGTTTGGTGGCTTTCGGAAAAATATTGTCCGAGAAAAACTCCGGACAAATTTGGTCGTAAATAAGAAAGAAAGAAAGAAAGAAAGAAAGAAAGAAAGAAAGAAAGAAAGAAAGAAAGAAAGAAAGAAAGAAAGAAAGAAAGAAAGAAAGAAAGAATATTGTAAAAACAAAATGTCTGGGTTCGCACCCAGCCATAACTACAAGTCTTGCACAAATATATAATTTTGAAACTGGATACAAACAGTCTTAATATGGATATGCATTCACTGGCCTGCACCGTTCTTTATGGTCTACATGGTCTAACCTGCAAGTTGGGATGTCAACACGACAGTAGGCCAACAATGTGTGTGTGAGAGAGAGAGAGAGAGAGAGAGAGAGAGAGAGAGAGAGAGAGAGAGAGAGAGAGAGAGAGAGAGAGAGAGAGAGAGAGAGAGAGAGAGAGAGAGAGAGAGAGAGAGAGAGAGAGAGAGAGAGAGAGAGAGAGAGAGAGAGAGAGAGTTTATTCGCGACAACGACACATTAAGATGTTTATTTTGTTCATAGGCCAAAGTCAAATCAGCTCAAGCGTGCAGCTCCATCATGGACGACGAGTGAATTAAATCACGCAAGTAAGAAAACAGTGTGATATGAAAAGTTTGTGGATTCAGGGAGGGTCCGAAACTTGACGCACATATATATTAGGCTGCCGGCTGACGTCATGAGCGATAGCAAATTGTTATGGCGTCGTAAAATAGTTACTTTAGTTCATAAATTATACCTAGTTTCACACGTATACATGTATGTATGTATGCATGTATGTATGTATGTATGTATGTACATGTATGTATGTATGTATGTATGTATGTATGTATGTATGTATGTATGTAGGCCTATGTATGTACATGTATGTATGTATATATGAACGCCTGCAGCTGCATCAGGGTCAAAACACGTCTACCTGAATTTCAGATAGGCCTAAATACTTTGTCAGTTCAAACATGGACCTACCATAGTAGGTCACAGACCTATTATAGTAGGTCCATGATTTAAACAAGATCCATCAGCACACCCCGGTCAAGCGGTGGTGAGCTACCTTTAAAATCATCTTCCTTTGGCAAAGACAAAAAAAGTGTGGAAAGGTGAGGTACACGCAAGATGCATGGACGTGATAGTGCATATAGAAAATCCATGAAAGTTTTCTGTGACCTTTAATAAGTACCGGAATACCAGCAAAACAGGACAGCAATCAGCGTGACAAAAAGTCGCAAATCAAATGAATATTGTAGTTGTGTCTTAGTGACTGCAGATATAAGAGGTGAGATGAGAAGAACGAAGACTCGGCAGCTAAAATATATCGACCGAGAGAGCTCCTCAGATAATTGTCATCTCTGGACGGTTAGGAAGGCACAATTTTTTGCACATGCTCTCAGAACAAATGGAATTTTTGTAACTATTTTCAAAACGCACCACCTTTCACATTATCTGTTTAACTTTATAATAAATTTTGAGCGTTATTGTACAGTTTAAAAGGCTAAAGTCAAACAAATATTAGTTACGGCATGGGTATTAGTGCACGCCAGAATCGATTGTCAAAACTCATACTTCACATAAACTGCACGTAGACACGAAACGTCATTGATCATTGTACATGGGTGCGTGATGAATTTACACTTCCAATAGGACTTGGTGGGTGAGTTGGTGTGAAAGATTATACTTTTAAAGATGAAGTAATATTCTGAGGGAATGACGGATGATCACAAATTATAAGCATTAGTGTCTTTACTGCTTTCCAAGAGTCAACCGTAGTAATTTCCAATCTGTACCACTAACACATTACACATATTTACACAACCTTACAGAAGGGGATGTTTTTTTTTTTGCTTGGAAAGGTTACTTCTTAACGAAGAAACGTGACATTGCGGAGTCTATTCTACAAGCGGTATACATACATACATACATACATACATACATACATACATACATTCATACATACACACACACACATACATACACGTGCCTAATTAGTACAGTATATAACCGTGGTGAGGATGATTATATGTATGTATCTATGTATTACGTTTGTATGTATGTGTATGCACACACACACACATGTATATATGTATATATATATATATATATATATATATATATATATATATATATATATATATATATATATATATATATATATATATTCATGAACGAGCATTTTAACACAGTGGTGTAACATTTTTATGAAACAAACTTTTCACGGTTATTCTTTACACAAATGAACCACTCCGAATCGTACATATTGGGATATTGGGAACCAAAGAATGTAAAAGCTTGTCCCCGAACGTGCAGTCAACTGCATTACAGGTCGTATATCTCATGCGGTAAATCATGATTGATTTTAATATAGAAGATGGTGGTGGTTTATTCTACCATTTGACATCCATTGCTGACAATGTGAGGTAACGCATTTTAAAAGTCATTCTCAGGATAAGTGTCGTCACTTTGACATTCATGAATATTGAAAAAAAAAGAACATATTTCAACTTTGTTCACTTTTGAACCTAACTGATATTGTACATAACTGGCACATTGTGAAATGCAAGACTACCCGAGGCCACTATGTGTCAAAATGATGTAGAAAATACTAGGATGTTTACCAGGTGTAAGGAGACCCATGCAGCAGGCTGCAAGTGTTAGCAGAGTCATGTCCTTCAGGGTGAAATCAGCAACTAAGTTGACCATTTAGTCATTTATGGAGGAGGTGATGTCCCAAAGACGTTGATTGCGGATTTTAAGCTGTAGAGCTGCGTATTATAGTTTCATCGTGAACTCTCTGTACATATCACTCCATTTTTACCTTTCAGTCGGAAAATAGTGCCTAGAGCTAATGTTTCTTGTATATGAAACTCGAGACATGACATAAAGATTATTATCATCATCATCATCATCATCATCATCATCATCATCATCATCATTATTATTATTATTATTATTATTATTATTATTATTATTATTATTAATGCATCTGTAATTAACTGCTCCACGATCCACGTAGAAGTACCATTTCATAAATATATAAAAACTTCTGAGTTCCTCTCCTTTTTAGGAGAGTAGTTTTAGTTACATGTGGTTTCTGTGGGGCAGGTACACTGTTAGGAAATCTGCAGTGGATTAATACAGCATATTATTCCACTGCAGATTTCGTAACAGAGTGAACCTCCCCTCACAGAAACTAAACACATTTTCGCACATGGAAAAGAGATTAAGCGTGACCAGAATGCTATTTGGAGCTGGAGTACTAGTTGTTACACTTTTAGACCATGACAAAAAAATAAATGTATATATATCTGTCTGTGTGTGTGTGTGTGTGTGTGTGTTAGAATCAGGAGTTTGCAGTTTTGACGAAATTGTATACCTCAACCTTCTTTCCTGATCGAGACACCATGCTGCGGAGCGAGCGCCCTTCGATTTTTAATCTGGACCGATCTTCATGATCAAGCATGTCAACATTCAATGACCTGTAATTAATTTCCTTTCTATGGCATCCAGAAATGTGGTTTAAACATAATTTATTTCAAAAAAGTGATAGGCAAAAAGACATTACCTGTATTAATCTCACATTATTAAAATGTCTGTGAGAGAGAGAGAGAGAGAGAGAGAGAGAGAGACAGACAGACAGACAGACAGACAGACACACGAAAGAGACAGAAAGAGATTTGTTTTAAAAAGTAGGGACTTGTAAAAATATTGAAGTGTCTTTACTGTTAATTATTTTTACATACTCAATCATTTGACGGTAACTATTAGACCATCCTCTAAAAATAAGAAATTAATGATCAAATGTACATATATATATATAAAGGAGCCTGAAGCTTATCTGAGAAAGCAAACCTTTATGAGCATGGTTACCTTGCAAAGGAACTCCCTCACACGTACCAACATGTTTTTTCCCAAATTGTCTCCAAAGAGGACCAAGGTGGAGTGGACAAAACACGTGGCTATTGGTCAGTTTAGCAGGCAAAATCCTTGGTTTAAACATATTTTATTAAGGCAATTCGAAAACAGGCATAGCCTATACAAATCCCTCTTGCGAAAAATTGCAAATTCCTTATGATGTAATAGCAAAGTTTCGAGGCTTCATGGTTTATTGGTAATCCATAATTCAGAAATTACAAATTCTGTTAAGGCACGGAGACACATAAACAGATTTAACATAAATGTATAAAAAGAGAATGATATATTAGATGAGATGAAAAAAATAAAAACAAAAACAAAAAAAAAAGAAAAAACAAAGAACAAGATTGATACCATGAATACCATCCTCAATGAAATAGAATCGACAGACCATCAGGAAGAGACAGATAGATCTATCCCTTCCCAGCGGCCCGTGGATCATCAGCACGTCTAGGTAGCTATTAGAAGTGGTGAACATTGTTGAAGATATGAGGTAAAATGTTCTGCTTAAAACTATACTGTGAGCTCACCTCACGGACGTGATAGAGGATTCCGTTTCAGATTTTAGGACCACAAGAATTTAATGATTTAGGATGAGTAAGTTGGTGGGTGATGGAACCATGATTTGGAAAACCTTGTGTCATGGGGGTGTATGAAAGTGTATTGCGGAAGTAAAAGTGAAGAGATCCGTCAGGTGATATGGAGTCTGTTTAAGATTTTCCAAATGAATATACAAATGTTATTATGTAATCTCTGTTTGATGCTTCTCCATTTCAAACTATCCAGTATTTCCGAGATGAGAGTCCTGATGTGATATTCCAAAAGAATTCTCATCGCTCTGTTTTGGATCTGCTGCGATTTGGTAAGACGAGTTTCCCACAAACCAAGGCCCCAGACTACTGCAATGATCAATGTGAGGAAGGAGGGACATAGGCCTATCATAAAGGGTGAAACGAACCGATAGCAATAAATCGAGCTGCTGTGGTGAAAATACCATGAGCTCGCTTCATTTTATTATGTGGTATCAAATTGCTCAGAGAAAAGTATGAATGAAGGGTAATACCTAAATACTTGTACGAATTAATAGATCTTCTCGTCAAGATTCAGAATGAAAGGGCAAACAAACGGCTACAGTGTACGCCCCGGCAGATTCTGTCCCAACTTACATCTTCGTGCCAGCATCAGCGTTCGGGGTTTTTTTCCCTCCCCCTTCCTTCTTAATCTTTCTTCATCTATGAATTATGATTAGACATTGTACTCCATACCTACGAACTCCCAACTTACGTTCGGTTAGAACCCAATGAATCGTGTTTGCATCTGATGAAGCCAAGTCTGGACGCAAAATCTTATGCAAATTAGATGCAACTAAAATTTCATGTCTCACTGATTCAAATCACCAAAGCCACAGTGACGGAGACATACAAAAATCCATCCTTTCGGTTGGAATGACATATAACCTCCTTACTTAGATCAGTTGCATGCAGGTATTAGGTCTAATGAAGCAAAGGAGGTGTTATCATAACACTTATGGTCTCATTTTTGCATTTTTAGCCAGCGTGAATACCATACGCAGGACTGCCTGTGACGTCAAGAGTTACCCGGAGAACTTTGACATACAGTAGTCCCTCTTTTGACAGACCACTCCATTGAGACCACCTGCCTTTTAAGACCATGTTCACCAACTTCCTAAGTCTCTTTTCCATGTTATTTACTCCCAATATAAGACCACCTGTCCTATGCGACCACTTTCAGACCTACATGTAACCTAAAGGTGCTCTCTGAAAAGAGGGACTATTGAGAGAGACAAGGGCAACCCACTTTCGGCATAGGATTACATAATCAAATCACTGCTTTGTTCCAGAAAGACCCCTTACATTTCATTTGCCCTGTGGGATGATCTTAATATTGCAGTGGCCTTATGCTTCTATTTTGAATTGCGGTGGTCTGATGGAAAGTCTTAAATTAATGGTGTCTAATGCCGCAAGGGGCAAACTCTAAATTCGGGCAACCTTTTGAGATCTTTATTTGTACTGGCCATAGGAGAGGATCTTAAACAGGCGAGGTCACAATTACCAATTATCTGTATATTCAGCTGAATACACAATCCCATACTCAGAATTCTTCAGGGCTGGAGAGGTGTATTCCCATAGGACTGCATGTTAAATTAGCCTCAAATTAAAATACTACTTTTAAAACTGCAAGAATAAGATTTAAGTGGCTATTTCAGCTATGTACATAATTTTACCACACAAATTTTGCTGTTTCTGCAACAAGTAGTTTTAAGGTTATTAAACTGTAAATTACAATGAAAAGAAATGTGAATACACAACTGTCGCCCTGAATGACTGAAATGCCATCTACAGGAGAGCAGTAGAAGCTTCTGTTCTTGCTCTCCCTTATTGTGGTGGCTCAATAGGAGGACCTGTCCAGATACACTCCGCAGCATACAGGCTCAGAGGACAAGAAATATATTCTGCAGAAATGCAGCACACACCAAGTATACACAAATTACAAGACAAAGCATCAATTTTAGAACAATTTAATGGGTAAAAAAAGACATTCAAATTACAAATTAGCTACCCAAAATATACAAAAACTGCAGTTTTGATCATAATGAGGCTACCCAAGTACAATGAACTAAGTATACTGTATACAGATAGACTGGTTGAATGTCTATCATGGGGCTACTAATTTGCATAATTTATGCATTCCTCTCCTGATTATGTGGACCTCTTCATTCCGTTACTATGGTTACTGGGTTGGTCACACAAAAACATAAAACACCACAGCTGTCTCTGTTGCCTGCAGATCACAATTATTGAAAAGCATTCACACTGGAAATTTTCATTTTTCTATGGATGTCATCGTCACTATACATGCGTAGCTAATTTTTAATTAAGTGAAGAATACCTCATATACACTAGAAGTATCAGATATGCATACTACATCATTCCACCATGACTGACCTCTCATGCTTTTATGTCATTTTATGGCAAGCATATAAATAAATTCCAAATATACAGATGCTTTTGACAATAGTTTAGATATTAACTTATTAAGACATTGGTTTCACGATTCTTTATACCAAGACATACTTGACTACACCAAGGAAATGTACCTCTCTTCTTATTGTCATGGCAACAAACTGATACTCCCATTATTCTTATTGTCATGGCAACAAACTGATACTCCCATTATTCTTATTGTCATGGCAACAAACTGATATTCCCATTATTCTTCATTTCTCAGGATAAAATAACTTATTGCACTTTGTAATGTGAGACTGTAGTAATTGAACTGACAGACTGGCACCAAGTATCAAGTAACTTAAGTACTGATACATTATTCAAATAATGATACAAAGTATCAATAATAAATGCATTGATGCAATGTATCAATACTGGCAGTATTGACAGAAGTATCACTAACTTTTATTTTGATTGGCTCTGTACAAATTGGGGGGGGGGGGGTCACAATAACTCTAGTTCCCTCTTCACTGACATCTCAAAATCCCCAGGTTACAATTCCCATTCAATAAACACTTTGTAGCAAAAGTATTCTAAGAACCACATTGTATCTAATTCAGACCCTTTTTCACATGGGGACAACTGACTAATTGTTTCCATGGACCATACTCATTTCAAAATAAGGACAAGATTTGTAAGGCTTGCCCAGAATAACACATTACTTTACATCACATGCATTAGGCCCTCCAAGTCTGGCGATATTTCCACAAATTTCATTTTTACTGATCATTCCCTATCTTACATATATACCATTATTACTGTCCCATCTTTCCCTAATACCACTACAATCTGATGATTTCTGTGTGATATTGTTCTAAATCTCACATGTTGCTGATGATATCACTGTCAGTACATGCTCAGCATTTCAATAAGATCCAGTATGGTTTTTACGTTCACATCAATTGCCCCATTTGATAAGATAATGATTGTCTAACGCTGGGAAAAATAGCCATCAACATGAACAACTCAAAGTGACTCCACCTACCCATCATGCAACAGAATAAATTTTGACAGAGTGGGTACAGCAACTCAAAGTGACTCCATCTACCCATCATGCAACAGAACAAATTTTGATAGAGTGGGTAGAGCCACTCAAAGTGAACCCATCTACCCATCATGCAACACAACAAATTTTGATAGAGTGGGTAGGCAGCTGGCAATTGCACAACTATTCACTGATGTCATGGACCAGGATAACATAAACTATACAGAACACATTGAGGTGTGACTATCAAGCAAAGTATGCTTTGTCTTAACAAAATAAAACTGAGACACTTATCCTGAAGCGAAACTGTTTGCCATTCTTTCTACAGTATATAAAAGCCCTACAGGTCACTAAACTATACATAACCCACGGTTCCATCCACTCGTCCATGCCCACTTGAGCCATGGTAGAGCAGCTGTGGGAATCTGTACACGTTTATCATGCTTCCCTTGAATTCCTGGTAAACTTTGTCCCATACAAGATGTACGGACCAACAACATTAGAACTGAGTGCCAGAGCACCAGCCACTAGACTCGCAATGAGGCTATATAAATCAACCAATCATTCCACTGTTTGAGTATCCTGTCCTCCAATTGGCTGCAGGAATACATGAACACAATATATGGATATACAGGTTTAAATACATTTTGGACAACCCTTTTCTCCCAAGAAAATTATGTACAATAAATAAAGTTAGGAAATTCAAGTAACATCAGCACATTTCATATTTAGCATTGACCAAAGCAAGTGGTCCCTACCTCACTCAATGCAATAAACTTACATTGAAAAATGCATGAAAATATCATGAGGCCAAATGTTGCACAAGTTGTTCATAAAATATATCTTGGGTGTTTTGAGAAATGTTCAGGACTGCAGGCGCAACAGGGTATGTCCTGTATACTTTTAGAAATGTTCCTGCAGGTGAGATTTGGTGTATATTCTGCATACTTTCAGAATTATTTCGACAAATGAACACTGGCAAATTAACTGCTACCATCAGCAGCTGTCCTCTTGATTAAGCTCACTCCCCAATAATTACATCATTCTGAATCTGGGACCTTGCAGAATCATACATATACAAATGTCATTCTCTGTGAAGGGAATGAAACTGTTTTTCACAACAGGCAATAGAAAATACATACTTCGTATCATTAAGACGCTCATGTATTATACATATAGCATTTCCTTTGCATCCATACTGGAGAGAGTGTTTAGAACAACCCAGAGACAAGTGAAGCACCCATTTGTGAGCAGAATCAAGAGCTCTCGTGGGAAAGGAGATGTGAGAGAGTTATTTAAGATTGTGTACGAAAGGTCTTGTAGGTACAAGAACTTCATACATTTATAATTCTAATATGCACACTTGCATGTTACATAAATGTATCTACATAGAGTGGGCCACATTCTTCCCTTCAGGGTAGTATTTACAGATGTCCCACTTGTACCTTTTGCTAAGCCAGTGACCAGTTCTCCATACAACTTGCTGGAATTAAATGGAAATTGTATTCAAATTCTAAATTAAAAGCAGCCTCATTCAAGTTCCAATGTGCAACATGTAAAGTTGCTGGTTTTTTGCAATGTCTGGCAATGCAAAAACCACTGAAAATGGAATTTCCCAACCTAATATAGTAAGAGTTACATAAAACCATGCAATGCAATAATAATTTATCCATGAATACATGCACCTTTTGAAAAACATTTTGTGCACAAAATAACATCAATATAGTTATAGATTGGAGGAATAAACAGATGATATCCATTCAAAACAATGCTTCCACTCAAAAGGACACAAGTGTCCAATCAGAACAGGGTATTTATGTAAATAGATGACATCCAATCAAAACAAAGTTTAGGCTCAAAAGACACAGGCATCCAATCAGAACACAGTATTAATACCATAATGCAGGACAGCAGTTTCTGGTTGCACAGGAGTAAGTCTTTTTGTATTTTGGTATGTCTTGCCACTCTTAAAGTGTTTAACAAAATCCCTGAGTAAATTAATGCACCATTGAACTGGAGAGCAGGCTCTGGGTAGCAAATTAACCACATGCATCTTTTGCTCTGATCTGTAAAAACTATTCCTAAATGAGTGCAATTGGGACATTCTAAAATGAGAGGTTTTCCTTTTTGCTTTTTTTTTTTTTTTTTTTTAATCGATTTACATGGCTAGGGCTTCTAAAACAATGCAGTAACAGAATCTGTTTAGAAAATCTGGCTTAAAGCCAAAGCCTAGGTATTACAGTGAGACAACATCTACACGCTGACCTGACTGAGCTGTACAGAGGATACATAATGTAATATGACATGGCTTACATACTTCTGTTGAGACAGTATATAACAGGGAGCAAGTACTGTGCACAGGTACCTAAAGTACTCTTTAGGTACTCAACTCACACAGACACAAATGCTTACTCAATGCTGTCGTGGTACCATTATAAATTTGAGACATTGTGACCTCATATTGATCACTACTTACACTTTACTACTAAACTACCATAACAGTTTGAAAAAGATACATCTTTTTCAAACCCTGTAACTTCAAAGCCTTTGTACACAAACAAAATGATTGTCATTAATGGTCTCACAACACTGTGGGCTTTGGTGTATTCAACCCATAAAACATGCTGGGAAGGCCAGAATAGTAGATATCATTCAGTTTCATTTCAAACTTGACCTTTCAAAAACAGAGCAAATTACAGAACCTAACAATCAAGATTCTCTGATTCCCTCTTGACTTCAACTCTACAAAACTATATTTTTACCAGTCTGCACTTCAAGTCCAAAAATTGCTGTACCTAAGTTTTACAGAACAACATGTTGCCTGCATAGCAGACCTTACTTTGGCTCTATGTGGCACAGCTCTGAGAAGATAAGCAGGCAAGGTACCACTACCATGTTTTCAGGTACACCTGCTACCCTGACCATTGATCCAAACACTACCAAAGACTGCCTTGTATCCATGCTCACTCTGGTTGACATGTTCATGGTCAGTCAAATGTTTGAGGACTTAAGCTTTTAAATGGATCAAATCTGTCAAGGGGCTTTGGATGCAGTCTGAACCCAAGTCAAACTATTTCCATCATGTCTGTGAGGCTAGCATTAACACGTCTTTTTTTAAAAGTTAGAGAGTACGGCTTTCTCTGCATGTTTCGGGTTAATATCCATGAAGACTCCAGGACGAATCTGGCAACATGGCCTGGTCTGGAGGTCACATGGCCTGGCCTGGAGGTCACATGGACCACCCTTACCCTGATACACAGAAATAAAGACAGGCCCATGTCAGACTCAAACCCAAATGTAATAAATATCTATGCTGTAAAAATATAGAGAACTGACATGTTGAATGGGAGTCCCACTAACACACAGCTACCACATCTATATCCAACCCTCCCAATTTCCATTGGCTAAACTATGCTGCAACACATATATACAGGATTAAGCTGGCACTGTATGATACAAGTAAGTCATCACACCAATTCTACTCTGGACAGCAGAAGCAAACAAATTTCACATATGCACAATTCAGGACTGGTAACATACCAGTCCTTCCTCTCACCACGTGATATCTAAATTCCCTGTAATTTGCAATGTTAACCTGCAATGTAGCCCCGTGATAGTCTAAATCCATGCCCCCTGAGCTCAGGCCATTCATGGTTACTCAGGTTTACTATTCACCCAAATGTTAAGTACATTGGCCTGAGGGCTATAGGAACACAGACCCTTCCAAGAATGTAATAAATAAGTTTATAACATTAATAATAATAGTGATGATATTAATAAATGGAGACTTTGATTTGGACTGCTGTCAAACATCCCATACGATATTTTGTATACCCAAGAGGCAGGATCTCTGTGTAATATAACAAAACCATCACCAGGGGGCACTGCTGGTGCTCTGCTAACATGAGAACTGTCCACTTCCAGGGAAGATGAAGGTGCACTCAGTCATTTGGACAAATATACGTAGAGCAAAGAAAGCACTCTAGGAAGCTGCATCATAAAAATATACACAGACTCTCTACTCTGCCTCGAATGTCTTCCAACACAGCTCCCCCTTCACTTATATACTTTGCCTTTTTATTTTTATGTCTTTTTTTCAGCCATGCATTTGATACATGAATTATAATTTGAGTCAAACAATCTGTAAGTACAATGTTTATACAATTTTCATGGTAACCACATTCATTCTTTGCAACTTATGTTAGAGATTGGTTCACATCTGTCACCAATTTGACTATGGGTGTGTACTGATATTCTTTTGATATCACCCATGAAAATATTGATATCAAAGCAATATTGCCTAGATAAATGGGTGATACCAAAGTAATATTGCATGAGTAAATGCATGATATGAAAGCAATATTGCCTCAGTAAATCAGTCATATCAAAGTAATATTTCTGGGTAAATGGTTCATATCAAACTAACATTACCTGGGCTAACAGGTAATACATTACAGTGAAACGATATTGCCTGGGTGGAGGTGATATCAAAGCAATATTGCCCTGGTAAATACCAGTGATACCAGCCATATCAGTACACAGAATAGCTTATTGACCATCTGCAGTGCAGATTAAGAAAAATACACATTGTTATCATATTGTGCAACACACACACACACACAAAAGGTCCCAAAAATGGTAAGTTTTTAGATATAAAAATAGCTGTAAGACGGTCCAGTCCCAGAGTTGACCAAAAACATGTATGTATTGTAAATTGACATTAACCTGCCAATGGCTGAAACATTACAGGCAACAAGAGAGACTGGAGCAAGGGCACAGTCTCTTCACATTTCTACCTTGATGTCAACCGTACTTGCACATCAAATATGCTCGTACAAACATAGTTTCCATGACACACCTGCTTGGGTCACAAGGGGTTAGTGATCCAGGCAAAAGACTGTTTTTTTTACCATATTAGTGAGGTTAAATTCTGTAAGGAATTATATTTGCCTCAACCAGACTCACTTACATGTAATGCTGATGTGCACATAAATCAAGACATATGATTTGGGTGCAAAAAGTAAGTCGTATTCCTTTTGTTATCGTAAATGACAAAATCACGTCACTATCATTTAGTGGAATTTTCATATTAGTGGTTACATACATTTGCAGAAATGCTAAAATCATACATTTGATACCCCCCCCCCCAAAAAAAAAAAAACAAATTAAAAAAAATCACTCTGATAGTTACAAAAGAGCAACATTTGTTGCTGTGAGTGTGTTTGGACCAGTGTGTCAGCATAATATCCCTTGTATCACCTTTCTCCCCATACCCAGTACAAAGGCAGCCAAGCCACTGTTCACAGCCATCATGGTTTTCATTCCTTCTACACCGCCAATGCTCACATTGTTTTAGTTGTCCCTTTCCTGCTCAAATCACTCAAAAACCACTTGCATGTAAATTCCAGTCTGTTTTTACTGTCCTTACCTAATTTCATGTTGTGGAATCAATTTGAGTTGAGGCTTGTAGCCACATATCATGATGACCTGCCTCGTGTGCACAGCCTTCAGTAACATGGGCTGGACCCAACCTGCACCAAGGAAAGCTATTGATTCCCTCTTATTCAGACCAGGAAAGGGTTAATACATTTCTGCAGTTTATAAATTGCTAAAGTTGTTTGACCCTCTAGACCCTGATGCCCAGCGTATCTGTACCTGTTTCAAACCCACAATAAGACAATTCACAATCTGACTGGTGACCAACTGGATGAATTTCATGAAAAGATTCCTTTCTTGTCAACACATTAAAACATGAGGATTGGAGAATAACTCACCCAAGTTACAGAACTTTTAACTTTGCCATCAGATTTTCTCTGCTGTGATCTTTCATTTTTTTTTCGCTCATGATTCACTGGGCAGTCATGAATTTCATAGTTTTTTATACACCACATGACTTATACAGTGAAACCTCCTTATAGTAACACTATCTGTTCCCTGCAAAATGTGTCAGATAAATTAGTCAAACAGCAAAGGAATATGACTTTAAGTCCTTCAAAACTTGTGTCACTAAGTCAGTATGTAAGACATCTGGGTGTAATTATAATGAGGTTTCATTGTATCTTAATTTAAAAGTTATGTCCCAAAATGGCAGTGTTAAAATATTGCATCCTGGGATATGATGGCAGTGTTTCCTGAATGTGTGCTTACTGTGGGCAGTGTTTCCTGAAAACATGCTTACTGTGGGCAGTGTTTCCTGAACATGTGCTTACTGTGGGCAGTGTTTCCTGAAAACATGCTTACTGTGGGCAGTGTTTCCTGAACATGTGATTTCTGTGGGCAGTGTTTCTTGAACATGTGCTTCCTGTGGGCAGTGTTTCATGAACATGTTCTACCTGTGGGCATTGTTTCATGAACATGTGCTACCTGTGGGCAGTGTTCCTGCATTCTGGCTGTGGTTCTGGCCCTGGGCTGCTCCTTTCTTTTACACTATTCCACTTTAACCCTTTCCAGCTCAAATTTGCCTAAAGTGCTGGATGTAACTTGTCATCTGTTTTAATGCTTTAATTTAAATTGTACGTAAACAGAAAATATTTTTTCTGCTAAGCATTGCAGATAGGACGTGTCATGTTGGCACATCCCACATCAATAGCTTTCCTTGAAATGGGTTGGATGCATGACACCCAACCTGTGCCAAAGAAAGCTATTGACTCAAGTCTTATTCTGAGTGGAAAGGGGTTAAAGGTGTTTACAAAGCTGCAGAAGTGCTGAACCACTTGCCAGCTATCAGTAACTTACGAAATATAGCCAGAACACAAGATGGCTGAATAGTTTAACAACTCATTGCAACTGTCATCAATTTTGGATTTCATCAATTAGCAGCCAATCCTATTCCAAAGGTTATTTCGGTAGACGAATGTTGTTGTTTACTTGTATGCAAATACAGGTGCAACAAAGAAAAGAACAGGACAATCCAAATGCTACTCTGCCCCAAAAGGTCCACAAGGAATAGACGCTTTGACAAAATTACCAAGGCATATATACACAGGACAAGGATTTCACTAACTCCCTACAATAAGTAAGGCTGACATTTCTTTATTTATTTTTTTTTCTTTAAACTGGATTTCACACATGAAAGGTTTATGACAGGAAACCACTAAAATGTAGTCTCATTGTGCAGTTACCTTGTTTTTGTTTCATCAGTTACACTGTTTTATTGGTGGGTGTTATATCACATCAGACACTCTGGCTAGATACCTTCCCATATTTTATATGTTGGATGAGTGACAATGGTTACTCCACAATGCTGCAGTCTGTCAGTAATAATCTCTTTGTCTGCTCCAAAGTCATGCCTTGCATGTGGTTTTGTTGGTTGCTACCAACGAAGACCTGCCTCTGTTGTAATCCCAATCTTTGAACTTCAGCTCACAGCATACTATATAGATTTCTTCCATGCTTTGTCAGTTACAAAATAATTGTATATTGAAATTCCTCATAAAATGAGCTTTCATTTAAATACCAACATGCCTGATAATGAGCCAGTGTTTTCATATTCACCATATCCTCGACCAACTTAGTATGCAATGAGTCAAAATGAACAGGAGGACCACAAATCTCATGTGCTCAGCTGCAAAAAATAATGTCCATGGTTTTGAGACAAGATATGTCCTGTATAGGATAATGTCTTGAGCTGCATTGATCAGTCACACGTTGACCATAGCTAGAAGTCTCTTTATACCCGGCGTGGCTGCCCTGGTTGCTGGGCAAACAAAACGCCTTGGTACATTATTCCGTTGATCTCCATGCTCACCACTAGCGAATTGTCAAACTCCGAACGACCATCATCTGAAAATAGTTTAAAAAATACGTGTCTCACAATATTTATATTTAATACATAGAAGTCTACAAACAAAACTTATGTGTAAATGGAAAATACAAAATAAAGAGTCAACAATGGTACGTATAGAGTCAACACTTACAATGGTACATATATTCAACATCTACATGGCTACAAATTGTCAACATCTACAATGGTACATATAGAGTCAACATCTACCTGTATATGTAGAGTCAACATCTACAATGGTACATATACTCAATATCTACAATGGTAAATAGAGAATAAACATTTACCTGTACATAAAGTCAACATCTACCTGTACATATAGAGTCAACATCTACCTGTACATATAGAGTCAACAACTACCTGTGCATATACAGTCAACATCCACCTGTACGCCTTTTCAAGTTTTTGTGCCCAAATGTACCTGATCTTCACTCTGGTCACATACTTTACCATAGTCCATGCAATTAACCCTTCCGAAACTTAATGCTCAATTAATCATGTTTGATTTTTTTTCCCTTTGAACATGACTAGAAATTGTCCACTGTCATACATGTCACATCTTCCTGTTTTACAGCTATGCTCCGCACCCTACAGGAAAGCTGTTAACTCAGGCACCACTCGGTTAAATGATGTAGAACCCTAAGAAAAAGGACAGCAAATGTGTTTTAACACTTTCACTGCTAATTTCAGCATGAGTCAACATGTTCTGAATCCACAAAAGGAGTCTTGTGCCAAAGCTCTAGCCGAAGTGGTTGACTCAGGGAGACAACACCGTGAGCTCCACATACGTGGACAAGCAGCACCATGGTGCAGGCTTGTGCAGTATGCCCAATCAAACTTTTATTTCTGTCACTAATAACGCTGATTGACTGGAAGAAAGCATCACATAAAAATCCACAATATATCAGCCTATAAAATTATCAACAGACATATGTCTAAATGTACATAAACTTACTGGCCATAAATCTAATCAGATTTCAAAGTAAACTGCTCAAAAGCAATAAATGGAATGTCAAAACATAAAGGTCTGAAATAAAACACCGATTTGATCATCAAAAATCAAGATATGAGTTCAACTCATACCTGCCAACCCCCCCCCCCCCCCACGTTTCCAAAATAATAATCATTTTTGTGAAAAATATAAGGAGGGATATTTTTATAATAATTATAAAGAAAACTTGTTCTTAAAATTATAATATTTTATTTTTATCAAATTTTTCATTGTTTTCAGAAAAATTTCACCTCAAAAGTAGCACTGATTACTCCTAAATAGTAACACTTGGCAGATATGTCTCCTGCAATTTGAATGATCATTCTCTATAAGGCAAACGCTGCACATGCCCTGCTGGGTACCCTCATGATATTAGCTTGCACATCACATGACAGGAATAATAAATAAGAATCACACTTACATAAAGAAAATGGTATAAGAATACATTGCAGAGTACATTCAAATTAAGCAATGACAGTGTGATTTTGTCAATGGCACTATGTGACCTCGAAGGTATCAAATTTAACACTGAAGGATACAAATGAGGGATACAAAGACACAGGTAGGTGGCAGCTGCCATTGGCTGTCTTAAGGACCTTGATTTAATATGGCTTTATCAAAAGATATACCAGCTCCACCCATTTAGAAAAAACTCATACTGACGCAATTGTCCTGTTAAAAAAGTAAAATGATGACACTTTGTGCTGAGTGTTTGATTTGAGATAATCTGGTGAATACAAAACCTGCAGCTGAAGGATAAGTATACAGTTCACCGAAGACTGCAGAGTTAGAGGGGAAAAAACAACTGGAATACAAATGTGTGGAGAAAGGTACACAAAGGCATCTAATTCATAGCATCCACCCACTTTTAAAGCCATGTTCACTGTTTCCTGGCAGACAAGTATTCGTGTTTTCATTTTCTTTCAGGGCTGACTGTGTGACAAGTCAAGCAGACACGTCTTTCAATGCTACTCGTTTGTCCTACCCCTGCCACATATACCAGTCCTGTCATCCATGCAGATATATCACCCTTTGTTCCTACCCTACCCTCCGACAGAAACTCCAAACAACCGTGTTGCTTGGCCTGCCCCCGGCCCAAACAGTGAACTTCCCCGTTCACGCTGGGCCCACATTATATCCACTGACTATCTTAATTTGCCATCATTTCCGAGGCCAGGTACAATAGCGATGTCTCCGCTAGGTCCAGTAATCGCCCCAAACCCCGAGTATCTTAATTCTCCCTGTCCATAAATCAACTGGCATGTTGAATAAAGGAAAATTTCTTCACCAAATATGTTGGTGAAAAGCGTTAATAATGATTAATTGGCTGACGCTGGCCCCAAGTCATAAACCTAGCTTCTTGAGTAAGTTGCAATATCTCTTTGCCAAACGCCCCAGAGGGGCCGGGAAGCGCACATAATATCAGGCTCATGATAAAGTCCCCTGCCCTCCCCCTACATTCCACCCCTTGTCTATTGAATGCAGTTACGATGGCTGCTTCAGGGTTGGGTTTTGTCTGAGGACATGGCTCATAAGTCATTATAATAGGCAACATGAGATCTCTTACACCTGTGAACATTGGTCCACCAGGTACCAGGTACTTCATCCCACTCACCGACTCTATCCTTCCACTTTAATCAAAATTGAGATCTCAGATGCAGTAATTTCCCAGTGTCAATGCCATATAAGCCCCTAACCGGGCTGGCTCCCTCCTATTGTCCCCCTAAATGGCCTCAAATTATGAAACATGATCAGAGAAAATAATGACCAAATTGTTCAGAAAGAATCAGTGTGGAAGTACACTATAGCTACAAGGCACTTTTAACAGGATTCAACAGCACAATATTGTTCATTGTTCTCACTCGGGATGATTAATCAATGCTGTCACAAAATCACATGAAGGCTATGCAAGGTTGCAGAAAATCATATATGCTGCCTCGTCCAAGCCAGGAAACCAACGGATGCATGGGCACATCTGTTTCCTGTCCTTGTGCCTGAGATCAAGGCTAAGAGATACCAAACTTGCGTTCCAGCATCGGGCTTCTTTCCACAACCTAATTGTACCTGTGACAACAAATAACTAATTTGTAAAAAAAAAAAAAATGCGACTTTGAAGCCTGTATACCAGAGATAAATGGGTGCCTGGGAACAACTTTATGTGATATAATATTGACCTTTTAGTATCAGAACTGGATGCCGCTCTCAATGAGGGCAATTCACTGGGTGAATCAAGGCTACAGGTATTTAGATCACCCTTCAATGAAATACCATATTTAGGGGCCCCATCAAACAGGGACCATTTAACTCAACAGTGCAATGACTATACGACACAGCACCCTTTTCTCTGCGACTGTCCAGGCGAATCACATTTATCGAATGCGATGTGAAATTTCTGTTATTTGCCACAATAAGACACTCACACCCCTGGCCCATCTGCCTGCATATACAGCCTGATGGACACATATCATGAAATAAGCCTATTTAAATGTCAGAGGTTCGACAGAAAATGATAATGTCCTGAAGAAGAGACCTTCTGTGACCAAGATTCCTTTCCGCTCGGATTGTCTTTCCGACCCGCCAAGTGACAAGACACTGATACCCTGTGGGACAACTCAATTAGCCAATGACTCCAGCATACCAGTTCTTAACACTACATCAACCTGTTGCATACTAGTGACCCCTGGTGGCAGTAAAATACCTGCCTTTTTGTGCAGCAAATTGCCTGAATATCTGTTTCTGTATGTAGACATCTGTCATAAAAGGTGGCTGGATGTCCTCCTGTCATAAATGCCTACATCTGCTTCAGTTTTTATTTCAATTTATTGCATCAAATGTTCCAAGGAGGATTTGGAATGATTTTTTTTCTACATTATCCTGCCAGAAATGCCTACATGCAGTTAAACCTTTTCCCCCTTGAATTAACACTTAGTCAACACTATCCAAGGGATGGATTGGGTACTAAGCACCCAACCAACACCAAGAAAAGCTGCTGATCTGGCTAATGTTATCTTAATACGTCTTATCTGCAATTCTCATTTAAATTTTCATTGCTGTTGAAATTAATCATAAGGATTGAATCAGACAACATTTGACGACTGGGAATGAACGGTTTGGGCCAGTTTAAGAGGGAAATGGTTAAAATAACAAAGAAAAACTCACATTTCATTCTCAACTCTACAAAATATGTTCATCTTCTCAGAAAAATCTTCCACTGAAGTTTTACTTTCAAGTTTTACAAAAGAGTATAATTCTCAGTAAACAGATCTGGAGCCCAACGCCCCCATTTTATACATGTATATTTGCTGGGCATTTGGTGTATGCCTGATGTACTGACAGACTGAGATACTTGATCTCCTTTTTTTTGTTAAATATTACCTGGGTGGCCCTATGTTTGGCTGTCAACTGGCATGCAGGCAATATGCAAATACAACATGTGTCAACACCTGAAGAAAAAGACATTTATTTTCATAGGGAAACCAACAGCAAACACAAGCAAAGTAAGTGTTCCAAATCTGATCAGTGTCTTATATCTTATCTATTTCTGTCTGCCTGAGTGCATGACTACCCAGCTGAGCCTGCTCACATTATAACACACATGTAGGGCCATTCTACATGATACCTATCACAATTGCTGTGAGCTTGTCACAGTAATATAGTTTCACTTCTCTTTACTTTCAATGCAAATTGCTACCTGACAATCCAGACACGGTTACTTCTAAACATTTTCCGCTTAACATATCTTCATTAAGATACAAATAAAGGATGCAGCAATGAATAGCCAGTTCAAACTGGTTCATCGAGGAATTTATCTTGATTCTATCCACAGAGATCACTCTGAACTTAAGCCAATTGATCAAAACGGCAATGTTTCATCTGTTTGGCTGTTAAAAAATTTGTAATACCAGGGGCACACCTGCCAACAGCCTTTGACAACAAACAAGGATATCGTCAGTTGTCAAGGAAGAGATTTTATATTCAACAAAGAAAGGATAAAAAATAAATGGATTTTCATTGGCCAGATTGTTGGAGAAAGACTAATTATGTTGAAAAGTGCAAAGACAGAAAAGTGAACCCCCCTCCAAATGGGGATGACATGACTAGTGTGAAATGGCTAATTTAGATTTTAGAATGAATTTTTTGACAAGTTTGATTTTAATTCAAAATTTTATCAATAAAATTCACAATGCAGATCATCTATGCTTTGCATGCTCAGCACTTCGATTCAAGTCAGACATAGTGTAAAGTAGGAATAACTAAACTGGGTGGTCTGAATTTTGTACTTTTGAAACTTTCATTTTCAACATGGTCCTATCTCTACACACTTACTCTCCACTTCTTGGAAAAATTACAACTGTTAAAAGACATCCAAAATATTTTACCATAAAACACAAAGAATTTAAATAACGCAAGGAATTAAAAAAATAAAATGTACCTGCACTGAGAAGTGGAGACAGCAGAAGTTGACGCGTCTCTCAAATAACTATTTCCCAGACAAGTCCCTAAATAAATAATTTGTTTGTCAAGTAGCTTAAGTTTTTGATTGTCAAGTTTTAACCAGTTGCCAGCTTTCCTTGCAAAGTCTGAGTACAAAGCATCCAAAGCGCACCAAGAAAGCTGGGAGCCTGAGCAGTTCTTATGGTCTGTGCTACTGTACGTATACGCGGCACTGGATTGAAAAGTCAGTTTATAAAGAATACAAATCTGACAGGGTTATGCTAAGAGCACATTGACTGTTGATATGATCAGTAGTGAAAGAGTTAAAGAAGCTCTCTACAGCAACAATATAAACCCCCAATTTTGACATTTACAAATGCTCTTTTTATTGCTGGACAAAGCACAAGTTAAAAGAAAAAAGTCTTTTTCTTTATCAGGAATTTTCAAGCATGAACACTATCTTAAGTTAAATGTAGTATTATATACTTTCCACCTGATTCTTTTGTTAAATATCAGTATGTCTGTACATATGTAACTGAATATGCAGTTAGCACCAGAAGACAGATAGCGTGTCTCTTGATCTCTACTTGTCTACATCTGGGGTCAGATCCTGGGCCTCAGGTCTTTCAAGACAAAAGTTTGCTTGGCGTCATCTCTGCCATGATGGCTACCTATATCATCCAAATATCAGCGCTTTACATTCATCTGCACCCAATTATTCAAACTGTACTCTTGTTAAAATTTCTGAACTGTTTTCAAAACTGTGCTATCAGGAACAATTTTACGAAACAAGCTAATTTTGAAGCCATATCTTTTGATTCTCCTCAACCATGTACAAAGTAGACACTTCATCTGTCTATTAGATTTCAGCAATAGACTGAAAAATTACATGTATGTATGCACATTTGGCCGATATATTTTCAGACAATTCTTTCTTTCTTTCTTTCTTTCTTTCTTTCTTTCTTTCTTTCTTTCTTTCTTTCTTTCTTTCTTTCTTTCTCTGTCTGTCTGTCTCTCTCTCTCTTTTTTTCTTTCTTTCTTTCTTTCTTTTTCTTCCTCTCTCTCTTTCTTTCTCCTGTTCTTGAACCTTCTCAAACCTGCCCAAAAATACACAAATACATCAGGAAAACCTCACTGTAATGGACATATACAAATGTTCAAAGGTTCTTCTATGGACTCCATGAAATTTATAGCTGTTTTGCACAAAAATGTGCACAGAAAACACATAAATTTTCAAGTTACAAATTTACTTTTTCTCTGATTATTTCATAATCAGAAAACATGCTACAAGTGAAGTTCCACACTCCTATTTTAATGTATATTTTTTATTATTCAGTTCTAATTTTGACAAATGCAGAACTTCTCTCTCCTACATACATGTTACCAGTGGTAAATATTCCTTATGGCTTCAAATAGTGACCTGTGTCAAGGTCATGACCTTTACAAAGGCAAGGTCAAGACAGAGGTGACAGTCCCTAAGTCATCAGGAAGCAGTTGGCAACCTTTAATCACCAGGCTGCAAGAGAAAGCCATGTCTCTGCCATCTCATGTCGCTACCTGAGTGACCTTTGACCCCAAATCTTTGATCTTAAGAATTTATATGTATCTGGAATTTAATAGGCCTAGATCTGGTTAAATGCAGCTGAGTAACAAATATTTCTTGTTGAGAAAATCATTTACATTTGTTGGGGATCCCCTGCAAAAGGGCTCATGAAATGATATGCTGTTGGGCATAAAGACATACAGCTTCTCAAATATTATGATCAAAGAGAAAACTGCGATCCACTTTTGATCACTTTTTATATCAGTGTTTAGCTCCCAGGAGATATCTGAGATATTTATGTACTGAATCAGTGACTGGTTGAGTAATCACACCATGGTCTGCAGGACACCAAGGACGGTGATTCATTAATGTTTTTTTAATGACCTAATAACTATAGCACCAGGTTAGTATGACAAAAATTTGTAAGATGTTCATGGGCACTAATTCTGGCTACTTTTCTTATGGAATTTTTTCAACGCCTGATAAATCTTTGAAAAATAATAAATTTGTCACAGGAGTTAATCGTGAAGCCTTTATGGATTTTAGTGTGAAAACTATTTTCATGCATTGAATATTCTCTAAAAATCTTTAAGATCCTGAAAACACCCTAAAACAAAGATACCAAAGCATCCTTGACCTTGATCATAAACACCAGATTTGATGTTTAACATATTCTGCCGTTCTTTTCTCACATCACAGATTCATTCCATATTAATATGGTGGTGGACTTCACTGAGTTTATACCATAATCAGGCATGTTAATACTGAAATAAAACCTCTTTTCCAAGGAAATCGACCTAATAAGTCTCACTTAATTCCAGCAAAATACATAGGACCATAAGTCACTGGTACACAATGAGCTGACAAATGTTTTGCCTGAGGGGAATCAGAGGTCAAACCACAATCTCTTGAAGAAGCCACTTGTCTCAGCCTCGGTTTGAACTCAACCACAAAAGAAACAGTGACTGGACTGAGGTAAATGCCTGAGGTGTTCAGCCCATGGTAAAAGAGAAGTGTGTGATAGGGACAGTGGGACAGGTGTCCCCCCACAGGAAGTACTTTTCATTTAACCCTTTCCACCTTGAATTGAGACTGAAGCAATGGCTTGCTTTGGCAAGTGTTGGGTGCTTCAGTGTCTGACCCATGCCCAGGAAGGCTGTTGACTTGAGGCAGATCTTCTTGATAGGTCTCACTTACAATTATCATTTAACTTATTTTTCATTACTGCTCAAATCAATGTGAAGCAGATGTCATTTGACTACCAGCCAGTTTAAGGCAAGATGGGTTAATGAATTGTATAAATATGTTGCCTGCCTCTCTTCCCCCTCCCCCCTTCCCCTTCTTCCCCCAGCTTTTAACTCACTGGCTACCTGTCTCTGTTGCTGCTTCTCTCCCGCCATTAACTCTTACCTGCCAATTTATTAACTCATTCCATACCAGTCTCTGATTTTTCTGTATATTTACCTAGATTTAAGACGACAATTGCATATCTAAGTTCTTCATGAAAAGAGCTTTCGTTCAACTACCAACATGCCTGTAGTCTTAAGTCAGTGGTTCTAGCACTGCCTGGCAAGTCATGCTGCAATTGCCATAAGGGCAGCTGCAGCATGACTTGCCAGGCAATGCCAGAACCACTGACCAAGGCCTTTCACCATAGTATGGAATGGGTTAAGTCAGGCCTTGTTTTAACTTTCTCTCTTTCTTTCAGGTCAAGTTTTGCATATCATTTTAGACTGAAGCTATCAATGTTCTGTTACAATATTTTATAAAGTGTGCAAAAGGAGACGTTACTTTATCTTCAGCTCAATCAGAGAGTTCTAAGGTGATGTTTCTGAACGTATGATGCTGTTGAAAAAATTTTGTGGGAAACGTGTTGTATCATACATTGGTAAAGGACTCAATCAGTGACTTTGTGTTGCTAGGGCAACCATACTTCTCTTGCAGCTTAACATTCCAGACAACGAAGAACATCTCACCTAAGACAAGACATTCTGGTACTTGATGTTTTTCCGTGGAATCAGAACATGTAATTCTTGTTTAATTTCTCGTGAACAAGCCATAAAATATATCTTCAGTGGAGAATGAGTTAAGAGGACAGTGTAACAGGAAGGAGGTTAATCATGCCTCCCGGCCACAGCCTCTATATCATTGTGAGCTATCAACCACAAGCAATAGGGTGCCTCCAGATATTATGTCAGGCAAACTGAATATCCATTGTGTCTATGCCTTCAGAACTTTTGTCTTCACAATTAAATTGTAGAGTTCACTTCCGTTTCATGCCCTATCTCCCAATCTGTATGCCCATAGATTTTCGCACTTTTTCTTCGCAAGACAAGATTAGGATCTTTATCGGCAAATTGTGGTTGATGTCTCAAATTCAATATTTGGATGAACTTTTATAAAGCATATGTCGCATGGACCCTACTCATCCTGTGACTTCCCTATGACACCTTTACTTCTGTAGTGGTCTGCTGTTGCCACAGTACCAATGCTGTAATCTCTCAACCCAAAAATTTTGCTTAATCATTGTTGGACTCCAGCCACACGGCTGAGGGCTGGGGTTGTAGGGCTACAGCCCAGCCCTCCTTTACTAACACACTCCATGGTGTGGAGGTAAAGACCCGTGTTGGTCAGTGGTTTTTGCATTTCCTTGACAGCAGTCCAAGCACGACATGGACATTACATAAGGCACATTGAAAAACAATCTTAAAAGGATATGTTTTCTGAAAGTGCACAATCTAAGATTTGAAATCTGACTGTGACCTCAGCTTTATAAACATTGATATTTGTAACAGAACTGTGATCGTAGAAGGGAACGATTCTCCTTCAATCCAGCTTTAATCAAATTTAAGTTTTAACAATGCAAACTTCTCTGTACATGTTTTACCTAATGTTTTTATGGTACACTCATTAGTGTTTACAGTTTGGTATGGTCATTAGTGTTTACAGCCTGGTACACTCTTTAGTGTTTACAGTTTGGTATGGTCATTAGTGTCTACAGTCTGGTACACTCATTGGTGTTAACAGTCTGGTACGCTTATCAGTGTTTATAGTCTGGTAGGCTCATTAGTGCTTACAGTCTGGTATGGTCATTAGGGTTTGCAGTCTGCTATGTTTCCATTAACCCTCAAATGGGGGTATATTACCCTTTCAAAACTTTAAATACCCTCTGATAAAATTCTAAAGGGTCACAACTCTTGTTTATTTACATGTAAATTCAGTGAAAACCTTGTAACCCCTGAATTTCCCTTCCTGTGACCCCCTGAAAAATTTCCTAACAGCAACACTGAGTCTGGTACAGTCATTAGTGCTTAAAGTCTGGGACAATCATTGGTGCTTACAGTCTCGTACTTTCATTAATGCTTGCAGTCTGGCACAGTCATTAGTGCTTACAGTCCCGTACAGTCATTAGTGCTTACAGTCTCGTACAGTCATTAGTGCTTACAGTCTGGTACAGTCATTAGTGCTTACAGTCTGGTACAGTCATTAGTGCTTACAGTCTGGTACAGTCATTAATGCTTGCAGTCTGGCACAGTCATTAGTGCTTACAGTCCCGTACAGTCATTAGTGCTTACAGTCTCGTACAGTCATTAATGCTTGCAGTCTGGCACAGTCATTAGTGCTTACAGTCTGGTACAGTCATTAGTGCTTACAGTCTGGTAAGTCATTAGTGCCTACAGTCTGGTAAGTCATTAGTGCCTACAGTCTGGTAAGTCATTAGTGTTTACAGTCTGGTACAGTCATTAGTGCTTACAATCTGGTACTTTCATTAATGCTTACAGTCTGGTGCAGTCATTAGTGGTTAGTCTGGTACAGTCATTAGTGTTTACAGTCTGGTACAGTCATTAGTACTTACAATCTGGTATTGTCATCACTCTTTACAGTCTGGTACATTCATTAGTCTTTACAGTCTGGTACATTCATTAGTGTTTACAGTCTGGTACAGTCATAAGTCTTTACAGTCTGGTACATTCACTAGTGCTTACACCGTGGTACTTTCATTAATGCTCACAATCTGATATAGTCATTAGTATTTACAGTTTGTTACAGTCATTTGTACTTACAGTCTCTATGGGCAGCTCATTTCTAATGTACACATTTTGCAATTCCATTATTTCAATTTATCGTAATATTATAGTTCATACAGCCTCTTGCTTTTTTTTTTGGGGGGGGGCAGGTGGTGAAGGGGGTCTTTATAAACTTCATTTAAAAGATTAAAAAATTGCAAAAAAAAGCATGTAAAATCTTTCATTGAAGATGTGGTAAAATCACTGAAGTTATAATTAAAGTTCCTCTTAACTTTCACATCTTGTGACTGTGGGACGTCAAGGACCATAAATAGCCAAGAAGTGTCTGGCCATGTTGACCTGGATCAATGGATGACCACTGGTCTGAATCCACTTAAGTCAACCCCTGGGGCAGGGGATGTTGTTGGAGTCAAATAAGTATTAATTATCTCTTCTCCAGGACAAGTGCCTGTTGACATGGCTCAATTTATGGCCTGTACCAATTCCTCCTTGTTTCTCTGTCCGTGTGCACCTCTTCATGCAGATTTTCTTTCTTTTTTTTTCAATGAAAACACCACTATTCCCCATGTCAGATGGAATTGAATACTTCCTGTCCTGACTGCATTACCATCCTCTCTGCCAGCTTTTAACCTGTTCGTACAATGGCAGCCACTCATTTGGCAGGAACTGACACAGCTCAGTTTTCATTTCATCTTCGTATCATGCCACCATATCAGATACACACTAACAATTTTGTCTGCAGTGCTAGGATCATCTGTGCCTGAGGAAGTCTTGTGGCTCTCCCAGCCATAGACAATCTAAAAACACTGTCTTCAAACAATGATAACCGAGATAAATTCAGCATCAACAACAGAGTTTGCATCATAACTAACCGCAGATCACACTTTTGATTTTCAAAACTGAATGCATCACAAAGTATTTAACATTTTCTGGTCACAAGAAGATTGAGGCATAATAGTTTGCCAGCGACACCTGGGGACCTGAGCATGCTATCCCCATAGGTTTCACCTCCATTTCTAATTCAAATTGTTTTCTACAAATGAGAAATTAACCCTTTCCCCCTTGAATTGACACTTGAGTCAACAACTTTCTTTGGCATGAGTTGGGCACTAAGTGCCTAACTCATGCCAAGGAAAGTTGTTGATCTGAGGCATGTGATCTTGATAGGGCTCATCTACAATTCTCTGTCAAAATTGTTTTTCATTACTGTTTAAATTAGTTGAAAACAATGAAGCAGACGACATTTGACCACCAGCCATTTTTGGCCAGTTCAAGGCCAAAAGGCTTAAAGTAAAAAGATGCAAGTAGATGGACAATTTACACCCAGGCACTTTTGCTCAATTTGAGCAGAAATGGATTCACGAAGTAGCCAGGCCTGTCTTGTTGCAAGCATTTCAAAAGGTTCAGTAAGCCACAAATCTGCCATCTCCACTTCCAATTTTTATGAACTTTGACATACTTCAACATTATAACATGCATCTCAAAAACATTCCATGGCTATCTAATGTAACTCTTAATTTCATTTTTTGTTAGTTTTCCTTTGAAATGATACCTCAGCTCTTGTTCATAAATATGTGCACATAAGCCAACAGAAAACTGATTCCTGTCTTCCTAAAGATGTAAATCTCATCAAGTCTGCTGTGCATTATGCTTCCATTCAAAAAGCAAAATGCTGACACTAAATAAAATTCCATCACCATATCGGCATCTTTGAGGTCCCATCACTTACAAAATCTATCAAGGCTCAAATTTCTGCTTCATGTCTTCAAGAAGAAGCAGATGTATAGTTCTTGCTAAGTTTCTTCACTTGACAATATGACAGAGGCCCTTTGAAGTAGAGACAGTGTGTCAAACTGTAGAAGGGGCTTAACTGTCTCAAACAGTCACTTATGCTGTCCACCCTCACCCCCACTATTTACCCTCGATCCCTTCTCTTTCAATACTGGACTGCCACAAAACCCATTTATCACTGCATGAAAAATTCTGAGCTTTGAAAAATCACTGGCATGACAAAAAAAAGGGGGGGTTACAGTGTTGTGTGGTCATTGTGTGGAGAGCAGACTATATTGTATGACGGCCATAGGTCAGTACACATTTTCATGGAGCAGTATTCCTCAGTTCTGTCTTACTGATTTTCTGCATTAAAAACGTAATACAATGCTAGTTCTTGTCACTGTTATCATTTATGTCTGTATGGTGATTCTTAGTACTTTTTTCATTTGTATCTTCATCACAGTTTTCAAGTCACCTTTACTTATGTTATTGGATTGTTCTTGGAACTTGCAAAGTCTTATCTTTGTGCTATTTATTCCGGCTACCACAGCTGTCTTGAAGACACTTTTTGGTGATTTTCTGAGTAATGCCAGTTGTCTTAACGACTTGTTCTCATGCTTCTCTGTTACATTTTAACCTTTTCCCCCTTAAATGGACCAAAACCAGCTAGTGGTCATATCTTGTCTGCTTCAGTGTTTTTAACTAATTTCAACAGTAATGACAAACAATTTGACTGAGAATTGTAGATGAGCCTTATCAATATAACATGACCCAGGTCAATAGCTTTCCTTGACATGAGTTGGGCACTAAATGACCAACCCATGCCAAGGAAAGCTGTTGACTTAGTCTTAATACAAGGGGGAAAGGGTTAATGACTGTCGTTAAGATCTCTTCAGTAACATCTTAATGACAGTCTTTTGAAATCTTTGCTGTCCTGTTGGGTTATAGCAGACACCAGCAGGACCCTGTGTCTACACAGGACAGCATCTGCCAGGCCAGGTAAAATAACATGACAGGAATGAAACATGGGAATACAATGTAGGGTCACAGGAAGTCTGTCTCCTGGCAGAGTGATCTCACAGCTGGCATCTTAAACCTCACCGTTCCCTGTAGTTTCTTTTTCGTCAACTACTTCATTTTTTACTCCTATCGCTGAACAGATTATTGGACACATTTTGTTCAGCTTGACCTTTGGAGTTCACATCCTCCAAAGGCATCCAGATGTAAATTGTTATTTTCTTCAATGTCATTACTGAAATTTCATGTTACTACAAACCATTTTTGGCTGAAAGTTACAGATCAGACCTATTATGAAGACATACCCCAGGTCAATAACTTTCCTAGACATGGATTGGGCACATTGCACCCAGCCATGCTGAGGATAACGACTGACTCAGTTTTAGTCTGAACATGACAGTGTTAAACCTTTGTTTTATCCACAGTACTGTGTTTCACCCGAATTTGATATTCCCTATACCGAGTAGGGAGTGCCCCCCCCCCCCCCCCCCCCGAGGCAGCAGAGATGAGAAGTTAAAAAAAAAAAAGGGAAATGAAAAATTAATCCCTTAAAGAAATGACTTGCTGGAAGACCATTCATGTCTGGCACATGTTTTACTTGTGTTCTGTCCCTATCACAAATATACCAGGCAGCTGCAGTCAGTTTAAGGTGTCAATTTCCATTGACTCATTCTGTCCCCAAAGCGGTGACCAATAATCCTGATTTTAAATATCATTTAATTGGTTGCATTGCCAATGCAACATGTGAACCTCCTGTTCAGGAGCAATGTGAATACACAGTTGATTTAAACACTTTCCATTGTGCAAGTTGCAGAGTTGCGATCTTTCGGCAATACAAACTGTCCTTCCCATACGCAATTCTCATTTAACCGCACCACAATATGGCAGCAAATGCATCAACAATGATGAAATGAGTTAAAGATTTTCCAGCATTTATTGTTGAGTATCCTACATATTGCCTAAAACTGAAAGACAGCGAGCCAGTGTGTGCATGTATGTGTGTGCAGGGAGCGAGCTGATCCAGGAAAAAGCACAATACACACAGCCTAATGTAACATTCATTGTCAATTTTTTTCACTTGCAATGTTTATCCATTTGGTTTTAATTTTTAAATTAGAAACCAAAAGAGAGTTAAAGTATTGGGCTGCATCAAGTCTACAGTTTAGTCTCTCTGTCACATGTGCTAATATATCTCTCCTATGTTTGTGGCTTGTTTTCTTTTTTTGTGTGTGACTCTAGGCCCCTGATGTATTTCAGTGTCTTCTTTGAGCAAAAAAAGTCTTTGTCTATGAATTGCTGGTAACATATGGGAACAGTTGCTGGCAGGTTTCATCACAACATTACTGAAAGGTTTAAGTGAATTCCTAGTGAAGCGACACAATGGTCATGGGTCTATATACACAATATATCAACTCCCACTCACTAACAAATGAAATATAGCTTTCCATTAGGGTCACTGTCTTAAATGATGTGTTTCATGGGACAAAGCCTAGTTTTACAGTGCTCAATAAAATCCTCAAAATTCACAAAGTGTGTAAGTTGCTTGTCTCTCATGGATGAAGTCACCCCCTCCTCCCACCCCCTTTAGAGGCCCTTCCTGAAAAGAGGCCAAATTTTCTGCAGACACCATTTCTCCCAGCAACAAGTGTGGTTTATGCATTTATGTCTGGGTACTAACACACACATACTGATTTCCCAGAAATTCTTTATTTCCTTCTTTACTAGCAAATATGTCTGCCCTTTTTCTCAAGGACTATTATAGAAATTCCAAACTTGGCACAATTATACTTCTACAGATGAAGTCTTGCCTTTTTATAATGAGAAGTCATGATTTTCAAAATTATGCAAATGAAGGCTAATTAAAGTTTTAAATCTTCAATATCTTATACACTATAGTAGATGTGGTTCTGAGTGTATAGCAGTTCGATCATAGAAAGGCAAAGGTCATCTCAAATGTCAAGGTCATGTCAAGGTCAAAGGTCAATCTTAGGTCAAAATGTCATTTTTAAAGTCAAAGTTCACTGCACATTTTTGTAATTACATGTGACCTCTAAAGGTCAAAGGTCAATGTCATTTTGCCATTTGAAATTCTTATCTAGCCATAACTCGGTCAATTTTCCTCCAATTTTGATCATATTGGGCTCCAATCATAGCTATTGTAACACTGTAAATTTTTGTAATTTACATGTAACCTCTGAAGGTCAAAGGTCAAGCTCATTTGGACCTTTGAAATTTTCATCTAGCCATAACTTGGTCAATTTTTATCCATGTTGGGCTCAAATTGTAGCTATTGTAACACTACACATTTTTGTAATTTCCATGTGATCTCTCAAGGTCAAAGGTCAAAGTAATTTGGCCCTTCAAAATTTTCCTCGCAATAACTTGGTCAATTTTCATCTGATTTGGTTCACATTGGGCCTAAATTGTGGGTATTGTAACACTGTATTTTTTTCATTTACATGTGACCTCTAAAGGTCAAAGGTCAAGATCATTTGCACTTTGAATTTTTTATCCACCCATAAGCTTAATGGAATGTGAAGTACCAAAGGACAAAAGTTATAACATTAAATATTTCAATTTTGGAAGGCACACAGATAGATTTGCTTTGAAGCAAATCTCCTTTTCAGTATATTTTCCTCCTCAAGACAAGCCACCCCTGTTATAAAACCGCTTTTCTTGTACACTTGGGGTGGACTAATACAAGACGGATTATGAATAGAGATACCATGTGTTATCGGGATCTATTCCGAAAGCCTGCATTATAAATCCTGAACACGTAGCGGGAGGTACAAAAAATAAAAAATAAATAATAAATAATAAATTAATAGATAAATAAATAATAAATCAATAAATAAAAAACAGGGTTTCAGAATATATTCCAATAACAATTGGTATCCCCTACTTAAACCACGCCTCTTTTGTCACTGCCACAATTTTACAGTTGGAGACTCTTTTCACCGCCTTAATCCAAGAAAGAGCATAGAACTAATTTTTGGCCTGCCTGTGCACCCACGTGCCAGGTCTTCCTTGGCACGATCCACTGACCAGCATAAGAGACACAAAATGTGGCTGAATGACCAGGTCACACTGACTGGTGTAGTGGTTAAGAAAGTCACTTCAACCTGTCGAACTAATCAATGCAGGTTCAATTCCTGGCAGCGGCTTACTGATGTTTATTTTTTTTTTTCTGAAATAGAGCAGAGAGAACACTAGTTCTCTATGACAAAATTCAAAGTCCAGCATTCTGGTTACCGAAAGTAATTCTCATACAAGAGACTTCCACGGGGATTTAACTGGAAAAGCTGCAGAAGAAATCCCTAGCATCGACAAAAGAGGCATGGTTTAATGCAGTGATATTTGATGGCCTTTCTTAGAACTTTTAGACTGTAATATCTGACAAGTGACACCATCTTTAGTGGCAAAAGTCATTCACAAGAAGACAATCTTCAATGTATAATAAAGAATTGTCTTGCAAAAGTTGCCAACACAAAGAGAAGTGTTTTATCTACTGTTGTAATGTACGTGTATTTTCAAATTTGAGCTACTTCAATTCTGATTGGTGCATTCTTAGCCTATAATTAGTCTCAGTGATGCTCTAACATTTCCTAAATTTATTCCTGGTTATGAATTTACAACCTGCTTTTATTCTATTGCACATTCTTGGTCTTGACCAGCAAGGTACAGTGGTCCCCCTCTTATAAGGCCCCCCTGAAGAGAGGCCACCCCCTCTAGAAAGGCCACTTCTCCATGCAGCAAGTATAGGATTTCCATAATATACTCCCCCTCAAGAGAGGCCACCCCTCTTTTAAGGCCACATTTCTGGTGCATTTGGGGTGGCCTGATAAGAGGGGGACCACTGTATATACTTTTTGTTTGCATTTATTCTTGACCATGTATCATTAGTCTATATTCACTGCTTGCCATGCATGCTGACCCACTTTAATTTCCCGTAATGTATCCTAACCTATTAATTCTTGTGATGCATCACTGCTTGTATTGTTTGTCATGCATGACTGGTGTGTATTAATAATGCCTGTGATGCATCACTGGCTTATATTAATCATTTGGATACATCACTGATCTATATCAATTGCCTTACCCAAATTGTAGGTATTACAACTTCAATTACATGTGATGCATCACTGGCCTATATTAATATGATGCATCCATTTTCTATATCAATCATGTATGATGCATTAGAAACTTAATTATGTTCCTTATGATGTATCATAGGTCTATATTAATTGCTTATGATGCATCATTGATATGTACTGATTAAATGTGATGCATAAATTGTTTAATAAATTACCTGTGATGC
The DNA here is from genome assembly GCA_964020975.1 of Hermodice carunculata. Classification (NCBI taxonomy): domain Eukaryota; kingdom Metazoa; phylum Annelida; class Polychaeta; order Eunicida; family Amphinomidae; genus Hermodice; species Hermodice carunculata. Next base: position 7,731,712 of record OZ026617.1, read on the forward strand.
ATCAATTACTTGTGGTGCATCACTGGCCTGTAGTAATTTCTGTTGTCACTCCCCTCACAGGGATTGTCCCAGTAATCATTTTTGCAAGAATCCACATAATTATGACAAAATATTACCCATGGTCAAGTTTTAATTTTTGGCAAACTGCATATATTTTAGTACTGAAAGTAGTAAGAAATGAGGAAAGATGATTTGCTGTATAGCAAATCAGTGTGTGTGTCTTCAAAACATATTGGTATGGCAATGTACAACTATTCCATAATAGAGGAGTAGAAGTTGGAATGGCATCTCTATTATAGCTTTGAAGTTATTCAAGATTTGAAATTTCTAATGGTGCTGTTTAGCCTAATTTAAATTTCTACAACTTTTCTTTTTAATTCTTTAGGTGCACAATGGTCAACAAACCCCTATTAGAAGTTGGAATGACTTCTCTATCTATTATAGTGTTGAAGATATTCAAGATTGAAAATTTCGAATACTGCTCATTAGCATAATTCAAATTGCTACAACTTTTCTTTTAGATTCATTACATGCCCAATGGTCAACAACCCCCTAGTAGAAGTTAAAATGACATCTCTATCTATATGAGTATTGAAGATATTCAAGTTTCAAAATTTCAAATGCTGCTAATTAGCATAATTTAAATCACTACAACTTTTGTTTTAAAATCATTAGATGCACAATGATCAATAGCTCCCTAGTATAAGTTAGAATGACATCTCTATCTGTTATACTTTTGAGGATATTCAATATTTAAAATTTCAAATACCCATAATTTGCATAATTTAAACATCTCCATTCCTCTGTATAAAAAGGTCCAACTCCTTGTATGGAGGTACAATCATGCCAAGTTTGGATGTATAACAGTGTCTGAGAAAAGTGTTAGACAAATTTGCTGGTAAAGAAAGAAAGAAAGAAAGAAAGAAAGAAAGAAAGAAAGAAAGAAAGAAAGAAAGAAAGAAAGAAAGAAAGAAAGAAAGAAAGAAAGAAAGAAAGAAAGAAAGAAAGAAAGAAAGAAAGAAAGAAAGAAAGAAAGAAAGAGAGAGAGAGAGAAAGAGAGAGAGAGAGAGAAAGAAAGAAAGAAAGAAAGAAAGAAAGAAAGAAAGAAAGAAAGAAAGAAAGAAAGAAAGAAAGAAAGAAAGAAAGAAAGAAAGAAAGAAAGAAAGAAAGAAAGGAAGGAAAGTGTGTCTTGACACACACACTTTAATAAACAGGGGTTGAATGGACCTTTGATTACAAGCACACAAATGAAGATGTTGTACAGGAAAAAAGTCCCTGAACATCTGTTGAAACAGCCATCACTTAATATGGATCTGAACTCACATAACTTCTATGTGGAATATGGGTCTGAAATAAAATTGCTTCTGCCTCAAAGTAACTTACTTCTGCTGGTAATCTTGATGTGTGCTCCTGGCATGCCTACGTGGTTCATCAGTCGTTCCTCCTCTGTCGCGGGTCGCTTCATGGGAGGTTCTTCTGACTTGCTGCTGTTTTTAGCGCTAGTAGCTTGTGGAGGAATGGCCACTGCCACCCGAGATGCCTCTTCCATGCGTTTGGTGGCTTCCTCCATGGCGCGGGTTGCTGCCTCCATGGCTCGTGCATCTCGTTCAGCATTGCTTCGCATATGTGTTGGGGTGGTAGGTAAGCTGCCATCATCATCACCTGCAAGTGACACACACCAAAGACACAGACATAATTATATTTTATGGCTGGCAAGAGACAGAGCATACCTTCCAGCAAACAACACTGCAAGCATTTTAGAGATCCAAGTTTCTCCCAGGTTCAGCAAATTGGAGGTTTCAGGGGATTTATATATGTCACCTTTATCTTATATTGGTTATTGTTTAGCAAATCATGACATTTACCCATGTTGACTTTGAATTACAGTTGTGGAGACTTTCTGAGACCCATCATACGCCAATAATATTATGGTATCACACCACACATAAACAGATGGAACAGAAGAATTACCTCGTTCCTTTTTACTTTTACTCTTCAGCATTGAGCTAATGTAATGATATAATGGATCGTCATGTATTTCATGTATAATAAGGCCAGACTTATAAGCATGTTTACTTTGCCTCTTTACCATCATGAATCCTTCATGCAAATTCATCTGTGATTTTAATTTATGCTTATGAATGCAAATGTATGTAAAATGTCAAAGTTAAGGCAAATACCTGTGGAAGGGGGAGATCTTTCTTCTGGAGGTGGGGGAGACTTATCCCCACACAGATTGGTAAGTTTCGTCCACCACAGGTGGGAGCTCAGAGGTAGAACAGTAGGTAGGTCTACAGATAAAGACAATTTCTTGTTACCATGGTTACCAATATTTCCACCTTATGAAATGCAAAAAATGAAAAAAATAGATTATATATATATATATTCTGATTCAGAAAATAATAAGTAAAGAAGCAAACTTTTGTGAGTGAGTATTATTCAAAGTAAGAGGTCTTTCTATTGTATTACATGCAAACCAAGGCACAAAATAATCTTCCATTTCAACAAGTTATAATAATGTCCCATTCCGTCAGGTATATTGCCTTATCCATCTGTTTTATCAAGGAAGCCCTGTGACCTTAAAGTAAAAACATGGTACAAAGAGCAGTTACAAAGAAACTCAATCAAGACATTGGAAATCCACAATGCAAAAACAGCACACAACCACAACAAATCATTTGCAGACAATGAGACGGCTTCTCTAATTGGTCATAACTTTTGAAACAAGATTTCTGATTGGCAATTCACATTGCAATTGTTATTTCAGTTTTTCTTATGCAATAAAATGCAGTTTCATTTTCTTTCCACGGCTTTATCCGTCATTTCTCTTTATGCCTTGCAAACTGTCCAGCACAAGTACATGCATGTTACAAGCTTGTTCAACATATCAAACAACCAAAAAAACCCAGCTGGCCTAAACCAATTTCACTTACAAATTCTGGATATGGCCATCATAGAGAGAGCCTAAATGACCATCATCAAATGCAAAATTGGATTTTAAGTCAATATATATATATATACACACACACACATATATATTGTTCTTGTCTTTCAATGCAAATTTGAATCAATCTAGGTAGAAATATTGAAATTTTCTCTCTCAATAAGAAAAAGCGTTTGCGCAGAAAACTTGCCAATTGTTACTAGAGTCTTCTCCCACCAGTTATTATGACAGTGAAGTACTCTCCCCAAAAAAGGAGGATCAACTTTAAGCTCAATAGAAATTCCCCAATTACCTGTAATCCATGCTTCATTAAATTTCCCATTTGCAACATGAATAATGAGAAGTTGAATCTGCTTTTGCTTAATACACAGTGTGCCGATCCCCAAGTGCTCTCAATTTTGAAACTATCTCAATAACTCGTTGAAAATGAAGAGCGACAGGAGAAGCCCATATCAAAGGACTGCAGGCAGAAGTTGTACCATACGAAACAAATGTATCTGATATTGTAATTATTTCCAGTGCACCATACAGTTGCTGTAGTAAGTTCTTTTGCGACCAACTGTGGCATCTGTAAGCATGAGCGTGACAAGATTAAAGTTGGAGTTCACTAAAGCAAGCTTGGTCCAACACACGGAGCTTCCTTGTTAATGCAGAGGAAACAGTTGGGGGAAACCTATTAAATTTGTTCTTGCTGTTTGAAGCTTCATGTTTGTTTAGATACTGGGGACTTTGTAATGAGGCATGGAGCAGAGGGTGAAATCATCCTGCTGTTCTGTCAATCTCCCACCCTCCCTGGCATTCCATTTCAGACCCATGTCCCCTTCTCACTTTTGTTTGATATCCTTTGTAAGGTTGGCTTTCAATGGCTCCAGCTCAAGAGTCACCCATCCTTCCATCTGAGCCACTTAAAATACCATCCCTGTGAATGTTATGAAATATTAGGAGCACCATTATAGCCAGTTCCATGTCAGCCGATCCCGGAAAAAGATTCCCCGAGCACTTACATGGTGCACTATTGACAGAATTACTGTAATATGGCCTTTGAAAATATTTGTGTCAACTTCGCAACTATCCAAACCATTCAAAGCTCTTGCTTCCTGTACAAAAAAAATAAATGCTGTGCAGTTGTTTGTTTTTCATACTTTATCATTTTGGTTTGAGAAGATTTCTTCATAGGTGAGTCTAGGTTTATTCTAATTCCCATTGGTTATCTAATAATAGGCATTAAAAGGGAATATTTATCACAAGGGATATAACTCTTTGCTGCACTGTTTCATTATTTAATGTATATGTATTAAACATTTCTTGCAATGAAACACCTTTTCTCCTTGTTGCAAACTACCAGCATTTTTAAGAACTTGTCTTATGTTTTGACTGGCTTCGCCGAGTATAAAAACAGGCAGCATGTTATTAAACCTTATACCTGCTGGTCCAAACTCCATCTATGACTGAAAATATATTGCATGGCACCAGACAAAACAATAATCAAACAAACTAACAAACAAACCCACTGAAAGATATTGCATCACAAATATATTTGATTATAAAATTACAATAACTTTGCCTGGGAGATGTTCCTTTTATGGTTCTCCTTCACTGGCCATAAATTTTCGCGTTTCACCCACACTTCATGACAAAGTCCAGGGCCCAATTTAATGCTGAATTTCTAGACAAAAGTAAACCCCATATAGATTGTTAAAAAAAAGAAAAAAAAAAAAAAAAAAAAGTTTGAAAATGAAAACAGATGTATGACCCAACAGGCTGCAGACAATGGCTGTGCCATTATGTGTCTCAATGCTTCATAACTGGACCATACCTGGCATTTTTATGGAACACAGACATGTTTAGTATTGGATGAGACTAGCAATTTCCCATGAAACACTTGACATTAATATCTTCAAAACTGATAGCAAGCATAGTCCAGAAAGTAAAATCAGAGAGGGAGAGAAGAGTTTAAAGCAGTGGACATGATGACCATTAAGGCAGACTTCCTACAGATTGGAATCTCAAGAGTCAAATAAGGAGCAGTTAGTTTCTACATCTCCCTTTTTAAAGGGAATCTCTTAACTTGATGTCCATTACATTGCTTTAAAAAATTCAGTATCCTAATTTTCTGCATTCATTATTTTAAAAGTAAAAAAAAAAAAAAAAAAATTTTATAATCTCCTGATCAACACTCCATATTTTACATGATTTACATAAGAATAGCCTTTCCTGGGATGAAGCCTGCCTTCAGTACATATTATGCAAATCTGATGAAGTGACACACTGTGCCAGGATGCACCTCATCTACAGCTTTGGCCCTCAACTCTGGCTGCTGAAAATTAACTGCAAATGTATTGACAAATGTGTAAGTGTGGAGGGTGTCTCCAAATTAAAATAGGTTGAGAGAGGTTACAGCATGCACAGGCAGCCCTTGCAATCCTGCAAGACAATATTATCATTATCATTATCATCACCGAGAGCAATGATAACCTTCATAATCCATTACCTCACCACCACCCCAACATCATCATAACCACCACCCCATCATCATCATCATCATCATCATCATCATCATCATCATCATCATCATCATCATCATCATCATACTTGTCATCTGATATCAACCATTATCATCACTGATGCCTGGCAGAGCTATTACATTTATTGTCCAAAACTGCAAGCTGATCATTTTGTTACAAAGTAGCAGCACTGAAGCCCTGCAGGTACACTTTGTAACAATGCAGGCACACTTTGTAACAATGCAGGCTGTATTTACAATGACTGGGGCTGGCCTGCCCATCATGAGCCAGGACATCACTTTTCAGCCAATGACTGTCTCCTAAAATTTACATTTTTCTGTTTTTCTTTCTTTCTTTCCTTTAAGCACACAAATGTCCTTACATTAAAATGTCAAAAATGTCTGGTTTTCAACTGCCTAATAAAGGAACCTATTAATTCAGTGCCCCATTCCTGATCATTCCTCTCATTTTTGTGGGCTCTGTACAAAGAGTCCCCACCAGTTGGTCACAAATATTGCCCTGCCACAATTTCATCTTATCTGGCCAACCTATCTCAAGTTTCACTTGGAGGGTGATATATTTCCCATAACTATTCTGCAGGGCATTTACATTCTCACAACTGTCATCTGACCTGTCTATACAAATCACCTTCTTTTATTGCCAGCAAATATATCAATTAGTGAGCTGTCATATTCCCACCTGGTGGACGACCAGTCTGTCAAGTGACTGCATCAGGAGGGTGGGCTGTTCATGAGTCCTTGACAGTTGCTCATGAGCTACATGACATTTGTGGTATGTGTGTCTTTAATGGGTTCTAGGTATATGCATGTCTGACTCCATTACATCTGGTTCCACATTAGAGATGCTGCTTGAAGCCTTTGCCAGCTGCTTGCTGCCAGAGCCTGGCGTACTGCTTCATTGACAGGGACCACCACTTCAGGGTGAACCTCTCCTTGTGGACAGCACAGGTGCTTATCATCCACAGTCGCTTTTTCCCAGACTTTCCTGCCTCTAGTTCCTCCTTTTTTAACTCATCTTTTTGTCACATCCTAAAACCTCCCAAAATCCAATCGACCACCTCTAGCAAGAGCACTTCTGTCACTAAATATATAATTTGCAGCAAACTTCTACAGTTTCTGTAGAGAGAAAACTAAATGGTGGCAGTGTGGTAGCTTGGGATGGGCACATAAGTAGCTAGATACAAAGGCTCCATTACTGGTAAATTGGTAGCACATGGCTATCTATCTGACCAATCAGCCGTGGCACTCAGGCGGCCCACTCCAATAGCAGCCTCATTCTGCCCCGACATTGTTGGAATTAAGACACACAACCCAGCCAGCTGCTCATATTTTCATAGGATGTTGTGGATCTGTAATGCTGGAATTATGAGAGTGACTTTTCCATGATTTTCACAGACAGGACAGGAGTGCACGGTCAGCTGTCGATGGTTTCACTTACAGTCTTCACACAGAGATTGCTTTTTGAGGATGATATTAAGTCCGAGGGTCTTCATCAATTCAGCGTCTGTCTTGCTACCAGGTGTTTTCCTAACCATCTTCACGTCTCCCTTTAACCATCAAAAGTTTTTATCCCTGGGTCTGGTAACATAAAGTGTGTTTTTTCCTACCATATAAAAGTTGAACCAAATGATTATTTATGATTTCTCTAACCCTTAGAGACTAAATTGCAGATCTGGTTTCAAGATTAAAATGTCATGATATTAGTGTAAAGTAGCCTCATCCAGTGTAGATTTTCTGATAGAGTATGGTCTCCCATTCTGACAGTCAAATGTCACATGCACAAATCATATCTATTTATCAATGTGTGTGTTCTCAACAGACATACCTCCTCATCTTTTTTTTCTTCTATAATTTTGATAAAAAATGTGTCATATACAGTCTCAGAGCCCTTGATAGTTCCAGCACCCCCTCCAACATGTAGGAAACAGAATCCAAAGTTCAGCTCCTGATATTCCACTTGGTTTTAATCATTGGGACCTCTGCAAACTTATCACGATTCTGGCTGGCACTTTTTAATTTTGTCACATGGCAGACAAGTGACCCTTTCCCACACTTTTTAGTTGTAATTTCCACTTCCCTCATTGATGTTTCACATTCTTGTCACTTAACTTTGGGGGTTTTTTGTTTTGTTTTCCCCCTTTTTTTGGGGGGGGGGGGGTATTTGGGAATCTAACTTTTACAATGCTGTGTTCCTTGTAACATTTCATCGGTTGTCTTGTGGTGTTATTTGAAATTTATACCATGCCCAACAGGCTCCACATTGTTGAAATATGAACACACACATTCAACATGTGGGTAAAGATTTTTATTTGGCACACAGTAGTCTACATTCTTTGTACCTTTTACAAAATAAACAGATCAGAATGGCAGTGTTTCGTACATTGTACCAGCAAAAGCCCCTTTAACCACGAAGCTCAGAATATATGTAATTGCTGACTTTTCTCTCAGATCAAAGTAGATACACATCTATTTAACAACACACGACTCTCTGCTTGGTTAATATTATTAGTTTAAAAGCACGTGCAGTTTTTTATTTAATTAGATCTTCTTTAGTAGTCTACTGTTCCAATCAAGGCTGGTCTACAGTCCCAAATCTTGGCTGCTCTCTCAGCGCCAAGCTATAGACAAACTGAAATATGTGTATGCTCTCTGCAATATGTCCATCAAACAGATCAAAGATTTATCCATGATGATTTAAACACTTACATATGAATTATTTCAGAGGGCATTGAGTCAATCCTTAAAACTTTAAAGTGATTGACTAACCTTAACAACCCATCAGTGACAGCCATTCCTTAAACAACATACATGGAAGAAACATTCACATACATCTCGAGCTCAGAAATTTTTTTATCATGATGGGGGCCATATCTAGATTACCATATACAAGTCTAAAACATTCATCATAAAAGTTTACCTAAATCACAGCTCATGTCAATTAAATGTTCATTTCAAAAGGCTTTCATCAAAGATTTCAGTTGATGAAAAACGTGCAAAGTTCCCCAAGCGATGCAGAGCGTTATTTTTGTTTGACTCGGTGTCAGTAGATAAAGAGTAAAGAGAGAACGTACCAGTAGTTCCATTGTGCAGGGACTTGTATGCACTCAGAGTGTCCCACACTGTCGGGGAAAAATTGCAGAAAATTCTCCCATTTTATAAAACAATCAGAAACAGTTACACTTCATCTACAGAAAACATTCAAGAAATACCTATATTTCAAGCATCAGTCCAGTAGCCTAACCTGGAGTGATATGAGGTGGTATTATTACCTTTATGAATGTCAGGATTACCTGATCAGGCACCCAACCCTGCAATGATTTTCCATGCCGACTTTGGCTATAGATTTCCCACCAGAGAGCTTAGCTAACTGAACTACTGGACCTGAAAAGTCATTTACCAAGCCAAAAGTCAATTTTCATAGGCATGGAATGAAGATAAGACACGCCAGTGAGCCTAGCCAAATCAGACGATTTCATCTGGACTGGCTACAAATCCTTCATCCTTATGGGCTCTAATAGAAACACAAATCCTGAAAAATTGAAAACAAACTGGTAAAGTTTAGTGAGGCAAAGATATTGGGAGAGAGGGCCAGTTAGCAATTGGCTACCCAACAAGAACCAGGTGCGGCAGAGTGGAGCTCCCACAAAGGTAAAGAAAGCAAGGCTGGAGTTCAATTTGTCAAAATCAAGGCTGTGCATAACAAGACCCATAGCACTGACCTATCAGCATTTGCTGACTGATTACATCACCTTTAATCACCCAAAACTACCCCTCCCAGACACCCAAGCGGAAGTGTAAAGTTGATGCCAGGGCACTCGATGTAAGTTTGCTTGACTCCCTAGCCATGGTCACTGCTGGCAACACAGGTTTTGTCAACTTTAAGTGAGACCAGAGCAGCCGTTTTAATTGCAAATGATGGAAAAATCAACTTTTTACGTTAGTGGATGTCAACTTGATGCATTGGTGGGACGAGGTATAAATCTGCAATTGTTGTTACATCAAAATGAGGTGGTAGCCCCTTCTTGGAAAAACCCATTCTTGATCAAAACCATGACTGCAGCAAATTATTCTGATTTCAGAGAAATGGATTCCAGAAGTTTATTCAGATTTCCATTAATGCTCACATATCTACTGCAAGGCATTTTCTTGCACATATGAGCGTGCCACAGCCAGGCTAAACCTTGAATCAATATCTGCAGGACTTATATATACAATGAGGACTGCATGAAACAAAACAATTTACATTAAACAGGAAAAATTAGAGAACAAGAAATTAAGAAGTAATCATATGTATTTTATGAAGATATTTCTACATGAAGACAAACAGTAGGTTCATGTTAAGACTGTTTCTTATATATTACTCATTAGATTTTTTTTTGTGTGTGTTTTTTTTCTGCTAAAATTATCCAATTCATGGCTAACACCTGCAAAATAACCGGGGGACGTTTTTCATTCAACATGAATGATTTTGCTCTATTAGTAGAGATTTGCTGGTGCCTTCAAAAAAATTTGTTTTGCACATCAAGACATCACTTTTGTCACTCATTATATTAAGCCCCTATACATCAACATTGTACCAATCCACCACATTGCAAACCTGTGCTTGAAAGACATGGAATCAAAGAAAAACTTTGGTGAGGTAGAGCACATATTAGTTTGAAACATAATTTATCACCAAGTGTGGCCTCATCATAAATTATGATTTGGACTCATGTTTTTTATTATCTAATATTTTACTGTCAGCATAAGTCATTTTAGCTGCCAAAACCAGTTGGTGGTCAAATGTCATTTGCTTCAACAATTTTTATGAATTTCAACAGTAATGAGAAGAGAATTTGAATGTGATTTTAGATGAGACCTATCAAGTTAACATGGCCCAGCTCAACAACTTTCCTTGATGTGGGTTGGGTTCTAAAAGCTGTTGACTCAGTCCTGGCTCCCAGGGAGGAGGGTCAAAGGTCACCAGCTTTCATTTCAACAAATATTTGTAAGACACAGACACTTAATCCTCAATCACAAAACAAAACAAAATCTCAGTTTTTTTAGCTCCAGATGATGTCATTGTTCTTCAGGGATGTTATTAACAATAAAAAATATACATGGTGTCTGAAAAAACTCCTGGGAATAAAATAGACAAAACTAAACTCCCACCCACCCAAACCATCCCAACCATCCCTGCCTGCTAAACAATGTACTCTGGCAAATTGCCAAACATTAAAACTCTCCAACTACTGGAACAGCAGCCTTCCTATGAGTCCTCTGGGCACAATGTGACAGGAGAGTGCCAAGGAAACTGTTGACTGATGGCACTTTACACTTAATGACAGAGAACGAGCAGACAAAATTTATATCAGATGCTTACGGCTAATTTTTAGTGGGTAAAAGTTGCATGCCAAAACATGAATGTTAGGTCTCACACAGTTAGGTCATTGCTCATCTTGTATTGACCAAACATTTTGTCAACCAAATGTCATCTCATTGCAGTCTTTGGCCTTGTACTCTAAAACATTTTAAATTTAACTGTTCATTTGTTAAAATTCATATCTGGTCTTAGTGGGTGAAATTTACATGTATTTGCTATTATCTGTTCCCACACATTGTACTGATTAAAGTAATAAGTGAACATGACTCTATCAAAAGTAGTGACAATGAAGTAACAAAGAGAGAGTGAAACACATGCAATCATTTAAAACAGACATTTGACTTCAAAACCCCTTGTTGAAAGTGCTTAAAAAATTAAAAAAGAGGTATGAATCAAATTGTATTTGATTCATTAACATGTAGCATATACATGTGACATCAAATTGGAAACAAATTCTCTTATTGAAAAATAAAAGAAAAAAACTTTGAATTTGATAATGTTCAGCTCTTGTGCTAGTGCCTGCAATAACAAAAATGAAACAGAAACTCCACTAATTGCACCAAATGTCAGTGGTCATCAATCTTCCCAACTTTGGTGTTTTAAATAGCAATTCAAACCTGTGGATTATATCTTTTCAAAAGTTCATAAGTAGTCAGGAGTTAATGTCAGTCCCACCATACTGAACATATATTATATATATACAGTGAAAACTCGTTATAATGACACTATCTGTTCCCTAAGAAAATTGTCAGATAACTGAATATGTCAGATAAATGAATCAAATAACAAAGAAAATTAACTTTTTCCCATGAAAATTGGTGTCATTATATTGAATATATAAGATATCTGAGTGTCGTTATAATGAGACTTTAATATGTGTGTGTATATATATATATATATAGAAGGAATCTTGCAGAGTACACCTTTCTGTACCATATATGTTTTGGTAACTAACAGTGTACTGCAAAAACAGTTGACCCATGATTAGAATTTGAAGAAGTAGGGAGTTAATATGTTAATATGTTTTACCACACAAAGCCTGCACTTAATTGCCAGTTAATAATGTTATGATATTACATGCCCACTGCATCATCCCAAAGGGCTACACATGGTCATCAGAGGGCACCACTCACTAGAGGCTCTTCATTAACATCTCTAATTGTATCAGACAGTAATAAAGGGTTTCACTCATCAAAGCTTCTTCTTATCCTCTCCTATGCAGACATTAACACACAAAACTCTTTGAAAGTCAGAAAATGATCCACACATATGACTTCAGTCCTACACCATCAAAACTAAATTTGTGATACTCAGGGATGTAAACAGTATCAATAAAAAAATCCTGGAATTTACCCAACCTGTAAGTCATAAGGACCCCTCTGCACATGCATCAGTTTTGTTGATTCCAAAGTTTCCTATAAACATCCAGAATGTAGGAGAAATCTTGAAAGATTTACATCCCTGTGCATTGACATAAAAACAGCATTCAGAGAATGGATTACCCGAGATGCCCACAATTTGTTTTCCTCAATTCTGCAATTTTGTTTTCTTGAGACTTCACAGGTGCCATAATATGGTGTAACTGCACCGAAAATTTGATGCCATAATTCTGTGTAACTGCACCAAAAATTCTGTGTAACTGCACGAAAAATTTGATGAAGCTCTGATGAATTCTTCTTGAGATATCATGGTAACAAGATTGTCCACTTGTGTGCCACTCAGACGTCCTTCACATAAATACTTCAAAAGTTTCATAAGTTTAAAAATCATGAGAAGAAGCTGGTTTTTAATAGGAATGTGGTCCATTATAATGTGCATCTCTGATAAAAATTTGGTGAAGCTGGAATGCCTCCTTGATGAGGTATCATGATGACATCATCCCCTTGTTTTCCACTCAGACAGACTTGAAGTAAATACTTTAACATTTCATAACAAAAATTATAAATACAAAGAGGAAGCAGGTTTTAAAAAGGAACCTGGTCAATCATAAAAGCTGTGGTCAATACGTTTTGAGATATTGCAGTAACGTTGTCAGAGTTGACGTCACTCAGACAGACTTCAAATAAATACATTAAACCCTTTATAAAAAGTTTTGAAATAATCAGAGGAAGCTGGTTTTCAAGAGAAACCTGGTCCATTATAAGGTGCATCTCTGACAAAAATTTGGTAAAGCAATGGTGAATATTTTATGAGATATCATGGTAATGTCAACAGGGATAAAGCCACTCAGATGGCCTTAAAATAAGTACATTAAAAGTTTCATAAAAAGTTTTGAAATATTCAGAGGAAGCTGGTTTTCGATAGGAACCTGGTCCATTATAAGGTGAATTTCTGATAAAAAATTGGCAAAGCTACGGTGAAAATTTTAGGAGATATTGCGGTAATGTTTTCAAGATGGTCGGACAGTTGGATGGGCATACAGGCCGACGGACGACACAGGGGGACGACAATACCCTCCGGCACTCTATGTGCCCAGGGTAAAAACCACAAAAATGATCATGATCCATGCATTTTGTTCGCAGTATTATCAATGAAGTGGATTTCTTCTTTGTCAGGGCCAAAACTGTGACGTACTCTTCGTGATTTTTTTTTTTAAATATGCAACCTTTCAGCAGATTGTCTCAAAGCTAGTGTCAAGAAACTGACTATCAGAGAGGATTAGTTTTCTCAGTTCCTTGGTACAAAACCAGGTAAATAGCAGCGTGAAATTCTTGGGTCATCTCACCTGGACCTTCACCTGTCCTTCCAAGCAATATACAGGTACGTCACATTTTGTGCCACCTGCTAATCAAAATCTGGCTACCATTTGTTCAATTGAGACCGTCTTTCCATCATGCCATGGCTGCCCACTGTTTCAAAACTCTGCCTGCGGACAACGTAACTTCAGCACATGGACTTTCATTCTTCCTGTGCCCTTCTCTGCGAGGATCACCAGAAAATCTACAGCCTTGGGCATGGACCAAATTTGAAGTGACATAAAAGTCTTTTCTGCATGCAAAAATCTTGTATCTTATCACAACTGCTATCCTCAAGCAAAATACACAACAACATCTGAAACTGGCCTGAAAAATTGGACAGCAGTAGCTGCTGAGATCACTTGGCAGGTCTGTTTATTGACTAGGACAAGAACAATTATGTTGCCAGCATGTGTAATTGACACTGTGCTGCTCACACTGGCAAAAAAAACCCCACTCAGATTTTAAATGCTTTTTTGCAGCAGTTTCCACTTGAATATTTCTTGTTAATACAACATTTTGAACAAAAGCAGATGAAACCAAACAGGCTCCAATAGCCCAAGTCAATGACCACGCTTGGTGTAAATTCGGTGAATTGAATCCAACTTGCATCAGAGAAAGCTGTTTTAATGCAGTCTCATTAAAACCCTGAATGGATTCATCTGTCAAACTGCTGTACTTTCTCTGCCAGAGCACAGCACTGTGAGGGTATGATACACCCACTTACACTATAATGTATCTACAGTGATCCCCCACTTGTAAGCCCCTCTTCCCAGAGGCCACACCTCTTTATGGACCACTGTCCTCATGTACAATGTGTGACATTTCCAGTATATTGTCCACCTCTGGCAATGCCATCACTCTATAAAAAGCCACTTTGGGGCAGCATTTGGGTGGCCTTATAACGGGGGGGGGGGGGGGGGGCACTGTATATACAGTAAGCACCTGGGGGTAACAAACTGAAGTAGATACTGTACATTTACCGCAAACTCCCAAATATCACCAAGCAAATCCAAGATGATTTTAAAAGCAACCTACAACTGCCTGTAATTTGACCTTAACTGCTGTCACTGATCAGATACAAACACCATGGACTTGTATGTTTGTCTAATCTCATTTGATTGGCTTATTTTTTCGGACTACCTGAAACATTAACATGGACGTGGTTTGCACTACAAAGATGTATATTACAGTGCTCCCTCTTTATAACACCCCTCATTACAAGGTGGTTTCTGATATAACACGGTGGTTACCATGGCTCCCACTGAAATATAGTTTTCCCCTTACTTCTATATTGAAAGTCCCTCTATTATAAGGCAGTTTTGCTATAACATGGTATACCCTGTGGACCCCAACATCAGCGTTGTAAATAGGAAGCACTGTACCTCCATTTCTGCCAATTAAGTCTACTGAATGAAATTTTTCATCAATGTTCAGGAATTGCAAATTTTGACTGGACACTTCCCTCGACTGCCGATCAGGAAGAGTAAAGGACCAGCTAACTGCTTGCTTTGATGTCCTCTGATACACAGCTAAGAAAAGTGGTTGAACTGGCATCACTTAGAAGTATCGTGGATGTAAAAGACAGGTAAGTAAGTCAATGATAGTATCTAGCCATGTTTTTCATGCGATTGTCACTTTGTGGCTCAGAAAATTTTATATTAAATAGAAATAATACAAAAGCCAAAGCCAGCACTCTTCTCAGCTGCCGTGAAGGTACAACGTAGTGGGCTGGACCTGGCTATTTTTCTTGTCACCTTACCAAGCTCAAGGACTTGGCGATTATGAAAAACACATTCAGTAAATACATTCTCTATCAGTGTTCATCTATAAGACATGTGGAATAAATCAGCACACAGTTCAAAATAGATGCTTCCTTCTATCATAATGAGAGTGACATCTGACATTTCAACATGTTATAGCATGGTTATGCACAATTCTTTCTCAGGGTAGTATACGCTGCTATATTTGATATTCCTGTTGAACCAATACTACTAGATAAAAGATGAGCTGATCACAGGATTCAATCTACCTATGATAATTTGGAAATGAAGAAGTACTCTATCTCTGCCGACACTGTTTGGACCTGGCCATCAATGAATCATACATAAACACACCATAAACTGGCTGTTTAATTGTATTTGGAAAGTTAAATGGATTATGTACATAAACATATCTATTTCAGCTTGTTATTCTCTCAGTCTCTCCCTCTCTCTATATATACATATTTGGTTTGCTTCAAGCAGAATGGTATCACTTAATTTTGTCAATCAACTATGATTCACCATCAATGATACAACACTGACTCCATACTAATTTCCAATTACCTACCCAACCTAAACACACAACAGTCCAACAACACCTAAGTACACGCCAGAAGAAAGAGGGAAATGGAGAGTTTTGGGAGCAGTATTTACCTAAGGGAAGTATTCAATTGCCCCTTGCATAAGATGCCCAGCCATTATATCAGGCAGAGCCCAAACTATTCACTTTTAAATCTTTCCGTCAACTCTTGTTTTGAGGTTACATCACACTGCATGGAAATAGTTGGGTAATCATCGTAGCCAATCAGAAGTGTCTGATTGACTTGGTGGTCTTGCTCTATCTCTTAAATCTGTAGAAATCTGAGTCAGGCAACAGATACAAGTGTGAATGATAGGCCTTGATGGCACACACCAAACTCAAAACTTGGCAAATTTATACCGTGTGTCCTATCTGTGGGTACATGCTGAATGCAAGACGGGAAGTCCTCACGTGCGTAACATTGCTTCTGTAAGGTGTGTTTTACCCATGCAATTAGCTGAATAAAGAGCTGAGCAGCAAAAAATGCACAAGTTCCTGAATATCGCATGACCTCACTTTGATTTTTCTGTTTGACGACCACAAAATGTCAAGGGAAAGATTAAGGAGAAGGTCAGATTTCCAATCGTGTTGAACTTTGGGCATAGTGAAAATAGCGCTAGTGTTCATCATATGCCAGATCTCCCTCAGAACAGCCAGCTATTTCATCTTGTATTTGCTATTGCCGACCAACTGGCACTGTCATTTACCTGGACTGAAGACTTCCTTTCAAGTCCAGCCCGAATAAATTGCCGACAAATCTGTTTAGTGTACTTGGATACTTGGAGTCAGAACTCATGGATGCAAACAGTTGCATGGAAAGCACAGTACATCAACCGCGAGAGCACACCCCAGTGTTTCCTATGGCCACTTCAGTCTTGACAGCACACTTCTGATGCCTGGCGAAAATCATGACCTTTAGCATGCTGTGCTGTTATATGCATTTGTTGTCAGAAATTAAGTTCAAAAGCGAAACACCAAACAGGTCTACAAATAAAAGCCTTAAACAGAAGCCCAGTCCTGGAACAAGCAACACAAACATATTTCAGTAAAAGCTGAAGCATTACAGCCATGCAAAACACACCTGGATTTGACGCACCTGTGCCTGGCCGGCCATTAAGGATTCCACCATTAAGATGTGACGTCTGCGGCATGAGAGGTGGACCTGGAGACAAGTCATAGCCATAGCTGGGTCGTCGCCCTTCTCTCCTATTCCCGTCTATGGCCGCTTGGAGCTCCTGCGGTGAACTCAGTTTCAGTTTCTCACATTCATAGGGGTAGAGGTATTTCATGTACCTGAAAGTGTAACATTGACAACTTTTTTATTTGTATTTGTATTTTATGAATTGATCTCTCCTACTGAGATACCTGTCAGGAGACAGAGGTTTCATCACCCAACTGTATCAGTTTCATTAACCCTTTCCTGATCAAAATAAGACAGTTAATAGCTTTTCTCAGCGTCATGCCCCCAACCAATCCCAAGGAAAGCTATTGACCTTGGGTGTGTATCATGCTGGGTTGTCTCTTCATGTTTTAGCAAAATTCTTTTCTATTGACATGAAATTTAGCAAAAGTGTTTTCTATTGACATGAAATTTTATTTACCTCTTTCATTGCCACATTTTGGACTGAGTCAACAACTTTCCTTTGTGTGCTTCGGGTGCATTGTGCCGAGCAAAGTTGTTGACCTGGACTCTTACAGTCTACACAACTTTAGGCATGCTGGTAATAGAATGAAAGGTCTTTCTGCAGGAAGCGGGATTCTAGTACCCTTATTATAATTCAGAGCATTTCATGTTAAGTTGTTCAACTTTAGTTGCAGTTGGCACTCAAAGAGTTCAATGAATAATAGCAGTTAGGTGTATTTTGCCCCAAACTTGCACCAACAAAAGCTGTTGACTCAGTCTTACTCTGACCAGAAAAGGGAAAAAGTTTACTTCAGGCACTTTAGTCATAAGGAGAATTTTGTGGATGCTCATTTTTTCTTGCATTTGTAACACGAAGTTCATCAATATGATTCATGCACAATACAAGAGCGCTTTCCCTGCAGCTATACTTGAGAATATAATTGTGGCTGTACAGCTCCTTAGATAAATAACCCATGTGTGTTTACATGGTATCTTTATGCAACACAGAGCCCAGTGGAAGGTGTCTGCACTAAGAGGTTGCAAAGCCACTTAATGGGGTAATAATTACACAGATTATTATTATGAAAGAGGCCCGAGAATCGGTGCCAGGTGTAGTTAAACGACAATCACAGGTGAGTGGCAGGGATATACACGCATATTGTAACAGCCTCACTGCTGATACACCTATTACAAGCTGCCATG
>OZ026617.1:7750145-8060145 GCA_964020975.1 Hermodice carunculata
TCTCTCTCTCTCTCTCTCTCTCTCTCTCCACATTTCTATAAACTACCTGATGTTCATATAGCCTAGAGAACCTGGTGAGATATCGATTCCTGGTCAATGCTTGTCTTCACCAAAGTTAGATGCTAAATGTGCACAGCCTGCTGCAAACTCAGTGTTCTAATGTGACCAGAAGAGATTTAAACGCAGGATTTGTTTATAGGACCCCTAGCAGCTTGAACAAATGCTAAACTAAAACTCAGTATTTGCTGAAGATCACTGCACTAAATTGATGACGACACTTTTGGAACAACACCATAGTGGGCTCCACTGTCCCCAGCAAAAACTTATCCCCAGCTATCGATCAGCTCAAAAGTTCTATTGAATGCCAAGCACAGTAAAAACGTCTCACCACTGCAAGTATATAATATCGAATGAATGAAATAATAACAAAACAGGTCATCAAGCCTGTCCAATATCAATATTTGAAGCTGCCTGACCTGCTGGTACAGTGACACAAACAGTCAGCCATAAAATATTGGCGTGTGAAGTCACTTCAAGTGGCTGTATTGGAGACATAATCAATGAATTTTTAATACACTAATGTCTCACTGGATTTTATATGCACCATATTCATCTTAATTTTCCATCAATTTTTAAAATACCATGATAGATCTAATGTACTCGATAACTTCTTTATGTTCTTGCCCTCTTGGGGGGGGGGGGGGGGGGAGGGGGAGGGGAGGGGCACATGTTGATGAATAGATTTCTAAACCAATATGTCACCAATCTTGATTTAAAACCACTATACATAATTCAACATTACATGTTAAAATGATGGAAAAATAATAAAACTAGCCTCTACACTTCATGGCACACTGCTATGGGACTAACTTCACACTCTCTATGTCTTTTAATCCCAGAGGGAGGAAGTACAGTAACAGGAATTACCATACCTCACCACCCACCACCCACCCAAAAATGCAGTTTGAAATTTGTCAATCAATCACAGACCAAAGTATCAAGTCCATACTGGATTTTCACTTCATGCATCAACATATCTGAGTCTTTACACTCATAATTAATCACTCTGCTTTGTATACTCCCATAATTAATCATGCTGGTTAGTTTCTTGTGTCGGTGATCTGGACTACTGATAATGACTGCATATGGCCACATGTACCAGCATAGATCGCATAATCTATGCAGTTCCAAAATAATTTGCTCATGTTGAATTCAAACAAACTGAATTTAATATCAGACGCTGTTCTCGTTGACAACCAGCTTTTCTTCATTTTATGCATCACCGGTTGTGCAAAATGTCAATGGACCGGAAACTATGAGTGTGGTGATGTAGTTTTGTAATCCAATTTCACACTTTTGAATAATGGCATTTGCAGGAAAAGAAAGACAAAATTTAAATCCTGCTATGCTATATTTGGAGCTTCTGTCCACAAACTTAAAGTATCTTGTTTGCCAGTTTGGCTGATTGTTTCACAAAGATTGTATTTCAAGATTAACTACATGAGTTTTACTCAATGAACAGTATAAGCACACACACACACACACACACACACACACACACACACACACACACACACACACACACACACACACACACACACACACACACACACACACACACACACACACACACACACACACACACACACACACACACACACACACACACACACACACACACACACACACACACACACACACACACACACACACGAATGAAGCTTAATCAATGTATATGAACAAACTGGAAAAAAAAAAAAAAACAAGAAAAAGTTTCTAGATATCCAGTTTATTTCAAGCCTCCAAATTTGGCTCTGAGTTTTCTGTCTCCATGGACACTGGTCTCTGCCTGACACCTGAATAATGAGCAGGTTACTGGCAGCTACTGTCAGGTACTTAACTGAAACGCCAGACCACACTGGGAAGCTCTAGCTGAAGCCTGACGCATGTTAAGTCAGATTTGCCGGTAGACTCCCGTGGAGGGTAATGTGAGTGTTAATTGCCACTGATACTGCCCCCACATGCTGTATCTCATGTAATCAGGCTACACTTCTCCCCTGTATCAAAATGCATCAGATCACTTCACCGCCTTAGATGCTCTCCAACCAAAAGCCCCTAACTTCATTAAAATAAATTTATTGGCTTAGCTTCACAATGAAGTAAGCTTGGTGCTTAGTCAATGCATACAAACCATCTGCTAATGATCAAGATTGATAAAATATTGACCATTAGTCAACCTTAGAGGACTAAATTGTCTAATTGAAGCTTTTCCACGAATCAAAGGTCCAGCAACACAGGGGAATCTCATCCCGTACAGGTTGACACAGTTATCGTCAATCAGGGGCCTGATTATTGGACTAAATCCGTTTTGTCAAAAAACTATCACCCTGTCGCTGTTAATCAGAGAGCTATAATCCCACTCTCAATTGCCAAGAGAAGAGCATCGCAGGTGAGACAGCACCTCTCAACACATTGTCAAAACTGATACTCTCCGACAGTCAGTCACTTGATGGCTGTCCGCCTTCACACAACGGTCTCAGTCAACTAGAAAGTATCACTTTTACTGCCATTCATGAGCATCTCCAGTTGACATAAAACTGGTCTGCTATCTGTGTGTACATTTGTATGCATTTTGTGCAACTCATCCACCCTCATTTTAACTCATTCCATACCAGTCCCTGATTTGTCCATATATTTACCTAGATTTAAGATGACAATTGCATATTTAAATTCTTCATGAAAAGAGCTTCCATTCAAGTACCAACATGCCTATAGTCTCAAGTCATTGGTTCTGGCACTGCCTGGCAAGTCATGCTGCAGCTGCCACAAGGGCAGCTGCAGCATGACTTGCCAGGCAGGGCCAGAACCACTGACCAAGGCCTGTCACCATAGTATGGAATGAGTTAAGTCACTACATGCAGCACTTGCCCGTGTACTTCATGGTAGGGTGTCTTTTGTTTCAGTATATTGCCATCCACAGTGAATGTTGCAATAGCAAAACACAGGGCAGTGAGGATAGTCTGTGTACACAACTGCCGACTGCGCCGAGTACAGCCCCACCATGCGCTGAGTACAGCCCCACCACGCGCTGAGTACAGCACCACCACGTGTGAAGATCTGCTGAACCTTTCTTTTTGATTCTGAGAAAACCACGGTTACAGGCATTTTACAACAGTATCAATGTTGTTTAATACTATAAGTGTGCTACAACATGTCTTCTTGACCATTATATGATAATTAAAATCAGTGAACAATTGCAGGGACAGATCTAGACTTCAAAAATCTGAAGCCAAAATTGAAAATACAGGCATAATTAGCAAAGATACCACTGTGACCCTTTAATAATTCATTTTAAAATACTGTAACCATTTACATATTTGTTTAGCTAATTTCAAGAAAAATTGGCATTTGGCTAATTGGCTCAATGTCAGAGCAGTCCCTGAATTGTGGCTCAGACCAAGTTAAACCACATTCTAATCAGTTTTGAAGATAATTTACATGTAGACTGGGTAGATTTGGAAAAGTAGAAAAAAAAAGAAAAAAGAAAAATCAGCACCATTCACTAAACCTAAAAGTGCTCCCGTCCAGTTTTGAAACAATTCGCCCAGTACTTTCACAAAAGTACCCTTTTAAACATTTTCTCAAAGAATGAACTTATTAACTCATCAAAATTATAAAAAAAAACACACACACAAGCATGATGCATGAAACAAACTTGGTAGAAACTTGTGTACTTGCATTCCAAGTTTAAAATGGACCTAGTCAACTGGTTTGGAGAAAACAATAGGTGAACACACACCTATACAAAGCATACATGTACCTGCCCATGGTAACATACATTCTTACCAGTGATAACGGTTTAAAAAAAAAGTTCATACAAAAAAGGAATAGCAGTTTTACCTATTGAATACCTTTGGTTGGTAGTGCTCAAGTTAAGATGCAATATCATCAAGTTTAAACAGAATCCAGCATAAACTTTTGGAGAAGAGGACACTTACATGTAAAAAATAAGAGATTTCATAAAATATGAAAAAAAAGATAATGACAGCACCAACTTACTAATGCATATATGGGTACAAGAAGTGTTCTGAAACAATTTTTGAAGCAATTGGCCACATAGTTTCACAGATGTTAAAGCTTATCTAAGAATGTACCTTTCAAATGTCGCTGCCCTCTAAAGCACCCCAGGTGTTTGAAAGGGATAATATAATACTAATCACAGGCAGGACAAGGTACCCCTGGCCTCCCCTTCTGACAGCCCAGCCCCCCTCCCCCACCCCCTTGGCACTGTTCTTAGAAGCATTGATGTTTTTCTCAGGAATGTGTCACAAAACCCAGCATTTTACAGGTAGATTTTCAACACACTCGGACTCCCCTATGTCACAATTTTAGCTGTTCAAGCTTTTTACCTAAAAGTCCTGGATTCAACCGTGTGTATATGCTGTACAGTCTGCAAAATCAATCAATCAATCATGTACTTTATTAATGATTTTGTAATTTAGCTGTCTCTTCATGCTTCAAACTTGATGCAGTTGATGATGCTAAAAGAAATCTTGAGGAAATTTCTGAGACTTGATTTTGCCGTCACTCTGTGGCTGACTGCTCCAGCATTATGTGGCTTTTATCCTCACACTGCAGTAACTCCAGCACTTGCTGTGAACACTAATGCCCAAGGTCCATCTTGGGGAAATCGCCACTTGATAACACACGGGGCAAATATAATGAATGGATTAAAAACTGTTAAAATATTATTATTCATCAAAGATCCCCTGTTTCTATCAATGTCAAAATTGTCATCATCATAATCTTGGATCTTCATCTCTGGTTGACTGTGTGTAGATGGCTTCTTCCTCTGTACATCAGCATTCCACACCTAACCTTTTCTAATCACGCCATTATCTGACTATCATATTTGCTGTCATTATTCCACTTCTGTTGCTTATTTATAGACACAAAATAATCTATCACATTATTCAAACTTATTTACTACAACTAAGCGTGATCGTAAAACTCCTGGTCAAGCAAGAAGTAGACCCAAGGGTACAAACGATGAATTTATTTGCTCCAAATACCTGGTATAACCAGTGCGTGTTTACCTTGCCCATATTTGCTCAGATGAGAATATGTGATAGGAACATCAAGAACCTGTATAGTTCAATATTGCTGCTACAGAGTTGAGTAGCCCAAAGCTTTCTGTCTCTGCTCTAGGGGACGCAGTCAGAGTGGGTACCGGTGATGAATGATGATAGCAGTGATATGGTTTAAACCACATGAAAGCAGCCAGGGTCAATCAAATCTCGCCTGATCCAATAATGTTTTACCTACACTCGGCTACATCTGCAGTAACATAATGATTTATAAAAATGGAATTGTCCGACATGGGATATGCCATAATCACATGTAATCCGTGGTGATGAATTGCCATATCCCCCGGCAACTCTCTCCCGATAACAAATGACTCACGACCAGAGAGCAAGCCTCTTTACACGTTCCCCTCTGTCTCCCAGCCACTCTGCCTTCCCATGAGCCAACTAGCATGGTCCACTTCTTCCCACTACATGTCTACCATTCTGTTCTCTCATTTTTACATTCACAAATATCAATTGCATTAAGTTCAAGTCCCAAAATCACAACAGAAGGAAGGGGCAGAATACAAGTGAGATACACACTGTTTCTGTCATCGGTATGTCAGAACGGGAAGAGTTGCCCCAAGATGAATGGGACAGTTAATTACATGCTTCACTTTTGTGCTGGCATTTTTTGAATGGGTATCAATCACCAAACGCAAGGATTTATGTATGACAGGTCTCTGCTGATACTTCCAGTATGAGATGCCACCACACGCTGACTCCAAAAAATGCCTTCCATGAGAAAAAAATGTCCTACTTTACTCAAAGCAAATTTAGGTAAAAGTAGCAACTTACTTTGCAAAAATTATACATCTTGAACACAGAATGAATCAAGTTTGCAGAAAATCACATCACTTGGTGTAGAAACTTTTTACAGTTTTCTACTTTCATACGACCCTCAAGCTCGAGTCATTGAGGTCAATTTAAATACGACTCTTTATATGCCTGTCCCATGTATTTTTTCAATGTTTTTTTATTGTCAGAATTTTAGCCTATTAACAAAAGATTAAATACAACTCCAAGCACTATTTTTTTCTTGGGCAGGGTGGGGGGGGGGGAGGGGCGTGCATGCCTGTACTAAAGTGATAGCGTAACTGTATCCAGCAAAAGAAAATGGGTACAGTAAACACACAAAGTATCAATGTTATAAAACCAGCCAACCATGCAAGACACAGAATAATCGAAGCACGCATAACTGGTATATCTATGTACAGATTAGGACAACCCAACAATTGCCCCATTGGGTGACAAATCCCTGCGGCCATCTTCAATACAAGTGACAGGTAGGTGTACTCTAAATCGGTCTGGCATCAAGGATCCTGGCACAATCTTCTCCTCCCAGAGGTAGCAAATAACATGCTCTGACCCCTGTGTCTCCTCACGCAACAGTCAAAACGGAGATGAGACACATAATTTTTTCTAACTATGCCTTCCTGACCTTCAGATAATTATCCAACAGGAAAATGAAACTGAAGCCTTCCTCTTGGAATATGCATGAATGTCATTGTTACCCTCAAAGTAGATTTATGGCTTTTCTCTGTGTTATCTTTAATAATCAATTAACTTTTCATGTATTGTGTTTTAATAGTCTCCACCAGGTGTCTCTGTAGTATGTTGAACCTGTTATCAGTTCCAACTGCAGAATAACATTCTTCAAAATTTGACAATACAAATGTATCATTCTGCTATATTTAATATTGAAATTATCTGTATGCATGTTAATGTCACCCTTACATGAAGTCCACACTGAAGTCACTGGATAGCAGATACCACAGACCCTTTAAAATGAATGCCAATACAAACTTTCAAATGGTCACTTTTAATTTCCTCTGTCCTCCTTAGACAGAAAGCACTTGAAAAGGAACAGGGAATGAAAGGCTAATTTTGACGTCAACAGATGTCAACATGCAGCAAAATTTTTATTCAAATTCAAGGAATAACACAAGATGTCAGCCGGCATTTCTATTCTTGGGATATCAGGCTCTCAAAAGGATGAGTCAATGAACAACCTCAACATTACAATACCAGCCATTAACTCTCAGACTCCCAGTACCAAGCCTTGATTGCATCAACAGCTTTTCTCAGCATGCCTGGGGTAAAATGCACCAAAAACATGTGTAGGAAACGTATCGTCCCAACCCATCTTTTCTTTTTGTAGACATATTGGCATGAACTTGAATGAAAGGTCTTTTTATGAGAAATCTGAATCTGGTATCGTGACTAGGCAGATAAACACCACTTCTGTTGTAGACAGCACTGAAAGTATTGACTACATATGCGCCCCCTGGTGATAAACTGTCAGCACCAGGGGGCACATATGTAGTAAAAGTTTTGGTTTAAATTTGATCTCATCAGAGGAAAAATACAGTCAATTATAAAAATTATTGCTCATTTTGAATACTGTACCCTTATTTTGTATGATAAACAATATGCAAATTTGATCCTTTCAAATTTATAACACTAGAGGGTTCTATGTAAAATGCTATGAGCTTGTGTGTGAGAGGATTTATTCATGACAAGGCAACTCACTGATTTAAGTAATTGAGATAGACCGACCTCAACAGTCCCCTCCTGTTGACTGATCACAGGGGTCGGTGGGTGGGTGGGAGGAAGGGAGCATTCTTATTCAAATAAAATGTTTCAATCAGCTTACTGTGTTCTGAGTGTGAATGCAGCACTGGTTATGGAGGAAGGCAGGTTGAGTCCCTTTGTAATCTCTCGCCACAGTTTCTTGTTGATGACCTCCACCAGGCCACCCTTGGACACCACCAACTTGAACAACTCAAACAGATCCAGTGTCTGTTTGGCCATGATGGGTATTCTGTTCACGGGTGTACCTACAAATACAAAAGAACACATGTATGTAAGTATATGTGTTTATGTGGTATTGCATTGAAATAGGGGAGAGCAAGTACAGAAGCTTCTACTGCTCTCCTGTAGAGGGCATTTCAGTCATTCAGGGCTAGTGTTGTGTATTCCCATTACTTTTCATTGAAATTTACAGCTTGATAACTTTAAAACCTCTCATTGCAGAAACAGAAAAAAAGTGTGGTAAAATTATGTACATAGCATAAAATGTTCACATAAATTTTACTCTTGCAGCTTTAAAAGTAGTCTTTTCAAGAGAGTGTAAAACACATTAAAATAAGAGCACTGCAAACTTCAAGTCTGTCTTTCATACTTTGTCTTTGCTGCACACATAACCTCCACACAACTTACTCACATAAAGGAAGAATGACTATAATTCAATCACTACACACACATTTGCACTACTTTTGAGATATTCTAAAGCCATTTCTGTCCAAGGGTACAGCTTTTTCTTTATATTAGTCACTGCAGACAGCCAACTCAAAATAATCACTGACAGACTTTCCAGGGTTTTTTGGCTGTTATATGTACACAACATACACACATTTCTCTGGTATCAGAGAAGACAAGACTGATGTGTTGGGGAGGGGAGGGTATTTTTTTACATTTTTTGCCCCCCCCCCCCAAAAAAAAAATCTAATATCATGAAATATTTGGGCCCCAATGTAATGTACTGATATATACAACTGAAAATTCCATTTGCTTCAAAAGGAGTTTGTGCAGAATACAATAGGTACATGTACAGTGCATTGGTTTTCAACATCATAAATCAGAGGGCAGATATTATAGGCCTAGGGTTCTTCTAAATGAAATCTGGATTATTAGGTGGCAGTGGAAAGGTCCTAGCAATAAAACTGACTGCAATGATCCCATCAAGACAACTCCTACAATGACAGAAAAGAGCCTCATTGCTAGAAGACGTCAAATTGGACCATAGAATGTTAATAAAGACGCAAATCTTGTTGCATGTGGGGTAGAACCTATTTGTGTCTGTCATCAGTACAGATCATACTAGCCTTGCCCGCTGATGATACATCATCTTTACGTTTCCTGACACATTCTGCCGTCAGCCATCTCTGTACATTAATGAGTAGCAACTAATTAGACAAGAGACAAAGGTTAACAGGTGTCAGTGCTATCAAAACCGGCACAATATTGTCCCAAAATTAAAAGTCTCAGGGGACGGTATTCAAACCGTCAGAATTTATTTCTTGGAAGTTTGAGATGGCAGACTCTTCCCTCAGGCCTGTATTGCCGGGGCTAATACAGTAAAACCTTGTTATTATGACAACCAGATATCTGACATATTCATTTAGCCACACAAGTTTTGAGGGACTTTAAGTTAAATTCCTGTGCTATATGACTCATTTATCAGAAATATGACACATTTGGCAAGGACTGATGGTGTGATCATAACAAAGTTTCACTGTAACAGAATTGGGCTTATAATTTTAAAAGCTGGAAACAATCGCCCCTCCCTCGGCCAATAAGGCTGAGGGGGTAACAAACTGGGCCCCTTTCTATAAGGCAGCCCCAAGAACACCAGAAAAACAGTCTCACAGGAGGGATGGCCTCTCTTGAGGGTAACAATAAAATGAAAATACCATAACTGCTGCATAGAGCAGTAGCCTATGTAGACGTGATTGCTTCTTGTTGGGACCGTATAAGCCAGGGATAACCGTGCTCCAGAACTTTTACATCTTTCTATATTTGTTTCTTGACCACAGAACAGCTTGGTCTCGAACCAGCAACCTTCAGCATCAACCCCCTATGAAATCTATAACAGGTGAAGGTCACCATTACAGCTTGCCACTAACATAATGCTAACATACGAAAGATTTGGCTGCAGGTATTCATCAAATCTTTCATAACTTTTTGCCCCATTGGCTAACACATACTCTTATTTTTTTTTTTTTTTTTTTTTTTACTCTTATCTTTACTTGATTTAGAATAAAAATTTTCTTGACTTGTGTACTTTGATAGAATTGGCTTGATCTTGGTTTTTAATGAAACACCACAAAGGTTCAAACATTTATGTAATTTTAGTCCAAATGATTCCTATATTTTATTGTTGGTAGACACAATGTATTGTGTGGCGACCAGTTTGAGAACAAAGGGACTTGTGTCTTCACCACATGGAGACACACTCATGGGGCTCTTGCTCCCTCTGCAAATTACTTGACTGCAGTCTGCAGACACTTGGCCACTCTGCCGTTAGAATGGTCAGGTGCAGGCTAAACGCTGCTTGTTAGGAAAATGTGTTTGTTTGTGGATAAAACCTTTGACAACAAACATTTGTGTGACTGTTTGTGATCTTCTTCTAAGCAATACCTCCCTAACTACCCAGACTGACAACTGCACATGGGTTCTGAGCCTGTCTATACAATATGCCCATCACACAGAAGAAAATCGCTGATCCCTAACTCATTGCAGTTTCTGGAGGTCAAAGGCAGAGAGCAAGAGGGAGGAGCCTAGCTGGTGATGTAAAAACAAACAAAAAACATAAACAAACATAGTAGCACAACCACAGCTCTCAGACACAGGCAATTTTAGCCTCTTTTTGGTGGTCTAGACAAAAATACAAGAGGCTAGCTGTGGTAATAAAATTTCTTTATGTATATCTGTCATTACTGCCAAATTACTATCGCTGAAAATATCTTCCTAAATTTGCTATGCCATGCACTTTGCCAGCACTGGTGACTTGGAATTTGTTATTTTTTGATATGTTAGCTCTAAGATGTAAAATGTTGCTGATGTCATTAATGACATGAAACTTAGATAATCAGTAACATTTTTATTCTTGAACACACACATTTTCCCTTTGCCTCAATAAATCTATATTTAACACCTGACCCTCATAAAAGTATACAAATGTCAATGAAGTTGTTCTGTGTCAGTAATTGTAACGATTTTGAGCTTCATTTTTGTGAGCAGCCTCCGATGTCTCATAAGAACATAGAAATAACCGTGACAATTCCATAATTTGTATTCAACACAACTGGGGAAAAAAATAATCCAACAGATCCCAATAGAAAACGTATTTCTTGTTCTCGTTACATTTATCATGCACTCGCTGAACAGATAATTAGCAGTCTCCACATCGGCTGCTTCTATGATTTCAATCATCAGAGCGTTTTTACGAGCGCCCCATAGTCTTGTCGATCTGAGAGGGGCAATTTTGGGTGGTTTGTTGGGGTCCTGGATCGGAGGCTACCTGCCCTTGCCCACTTATGAGGGGCAACCATGCATTGCAGGAAAAACAATGTAATAGACACGTTGGTCTGTCTACCTTTATTCCCCAGCTCAATTTCAGGTGTTTCCTATAATTTTGTCCGATCACAACTCTGTAGTTACCACCAACCATGATACCAGATTGGTCTCCGAACCGATTCAAGGGTATCCATTTATCATTAAATCACAAAGACATGATAGATTGTATACTGGGCTGCCACTTTGGTAGGAAAAAAACAGTGATGCATGTGTCTATGTACGATGTGATAGCCAATCCATTCACATGATGCCTTTAAAAAGTACATATTGTATGATTCAGAAGACTTCAATTGAAGACAGTAATTGTCAAGAAAAATTGGCTTTGCAGTGAGGCAGGTTATGCTGCTGTCTTCTATATACACACAGTCTAATTAACACACAAGTAATATTTCCTTCCCATTGCAGTTAATCTGTGACCATAGCTAGCCTCCGTAACAGCCTTGGCAAACTGGCGCTGGCCACGCCTACTAATATCAAGTTTGCACGTTGTGTCCTATTGACAATTTTGAGTCATACACTGCTTCAAAACGAGAAATTGTACAATTTTTTAAAACAATGGAATTTGTATTTTAACACATTTTCAAACACTGTAATTTTACTGGCCAGATTATTACTAAACCAAAAGTAATTTTACTTTAAAGTGTTCTGTTAGCCCCAGACATCTTGATCAGTCACCGTAGAACTTCATTGGTTATGGTGATTTTTTTTGTCCAGAATTTACAGTCTAAACTTTTTGGGACATCCTGTTGTTGTTGTTGCTCATGATAAGTCCCTGTGACTAGGAAGGGCAAACACAGCTCACTGGTCAGTCCAGGTAAATCTGAAGAGGATACATCCCAAGTTCAAGGAATTTATCTGGAATCCTGCTTTTTTAAATCCCGGAGCGAAGCGTAGGGATTTAAAAATGCAGGATTCCAGATAAATCACGAGAACAAGGGATGTATCCTTTTTATACCATGCCTTCTTTGTTTTCATGAATATAAACGCATTTTAAAATGTACTCACCAAAGCAAATCAGTCCTGTGTTGAAATTTAGCCATGGAAATTAAAGCAGGGATATATGTGTAAGCAGGTGACATATATATCCCTTGAGAAAACAAAGGAGGCATGGTATAAGTGTCTATCATCAACACACTGACTGTTTCTTTGGACAGTATAGCCACAAGACGACTACCCCTGTATGTTCAATGCATCACCGTTGACAACAGCAAGAGAACCAGTTGTTTTTTTGTTGTTTGTTGATATCTGCACATCTCTTTTGTCTTGGTCTGCTTTTTGCATCCTGGAAATTAGCATGTGTATGTCACAGCACTTACTTATACTGTCAAAGCACGTTCATTGGTATGACCTGTGTAGATTTGTTTTAAATGACATCATTTTGCTGTGTTGTTGAGCTGTGTATAAATTCTGTGAGTGAATTTGTTACCGTGATTTGCATGGAAAGCAGTAAATACAGTGTCAGTTCATCATATAAATTATTTCATAATCAGAGACTTCAAATTAGAAATCAAATCGCCAGTTGAGGTTCATGCAATCTTTACCTGTAAAAAGGCATAATTTGACCTCACCATTTCCTCTAGGGATGTACAGCAAAGTGTAAGAATGCTTTATGTATATTCAATCCCAGTTATGAGACATGAAGTGTGAGCGCTACGTCCTTCATAAATGTGCTGACAGAATGGGAAATTTGGGCTGGTTATAATCACCCCTACCTTCTACATGTGGCAGCCTTCAGACATCAGCCTTTTAGATTATAAGGCTCTATTCCTTTTACAATCACCATATGGCAGATATCATATCTCTTCCTTTTGTAGATTACCCTATGGCAGATATAGAACCTGTTCCTTTTACAGATCACCATGTGGCCAATAAATAACCTTTTCCCCTTAACATTTTACAGTGCTGTATAATGGACACAGACTGGCCCCTTCTATACTTCACACTGTGATAGTACATGGAACCCCCCACCTCTTACATCTCACCTTATAAACAGCTTCCCAGGGCAAATAAGTTGAAGTCATGAAAGCACACTGATTCTATACAACAAAATCAAGACAGTGAGAGAGACATTCTCTTCCCTCCACAATGAGTTGTGTTTCCTTGTATAAAAGATAACAAGACTTTTAGAAATTAGAATTTTTGTCCTCAAAATTTGGAATGTTTGAAGAGCTTAAAAAATTGATGATATAAATATCCCACTATTAAAGAACAGCTCCTCTTTTGACTTTTAAGGAGCCTGAAATGCTGTTCAATATTCATCAAACCTAATGCAAAAGTTATAAATTTTCCACTCAGCACAAACTATATTTATTTCAATAAATCAAAACTTCTCAAAAAAAAAAAAAACAACACTTGGTTCACTGTTAGCCCTTGAAGTGCTAATCACAGCTTTAGTCCTTAAACATATAATGGTTAAAAGATTCAAATTCCTCATGATGATGCCTTTCATTCAAATACCAGCAAGCCTAGTCTGAAGCAAAAATTAGTCTTAGTCAATAGCTTTCCTTGGGGCACTTTGCATGCAAAGTGTCCTGAGGAAAGCTGTTGACTCAGTCTTAAATCAGCACTCTAAGGGTTAACAGCTCAAAGCTGAAATACACTTTCAAACTCATCAAATTTCTGAAGTACTTCAGTGCTGAATGTAAATAATATGGAAACAGTATTTTATTTTGTTTGTTTGCTCCTTTATTCATATCTGTTAGTTTTCATTCACCTCTTTGTCCATGGGAACCTATTAATTTTTTCTTGGGTGGGGTGGGGGAGCAGGTCTGGTTTCTGTGATATTGAAATCAAATTGAGTCCTTGTCTCCCAGTAAAAGTTTTGCATCAATTTGAGCAGTGCCATCAAACATACATCACTTCATAGCAGTTTTTTCTAAGTAGCTGCTTAAATATATATATATGTGTGTGTGTGTGTGTGTATGTATGTGTATATATATGTATATATATATATGTATATATATATATATATATGTATATATATATATATATATATATTCTTTTTTAAAGAAATTGCCATGATCCAAATTTTTTTAAAATTAAATTTGTATTCTTTTTTCAGAGTATTTTTGTGGTTTATGTTTTTTCAATTTTGTGGTTTACCTCATTTCACAGAAACTGTAAAAAAAAAAATCAAATATTAATTTGAAAAATATATATACGCCAAGGCATTTACACAGTGCACCTCTCAAGCTTGTGTGTTCACTTCTTCCAACTGGCTTCTTAGTCAAGTGTTCATGGATCCACTTTTGTCATGCGACTATATAGGTGTGCCAGCATTCGTGATCAATTTCTGGTGTCTAATGACCACGGAGATTGCGATGTCTCTGTGTATCAGGTTGATATATTCCTTGGGATTTGCCGCAATGTATAAATTGTCACTCTGTGCAAACACGCGATTGTCTTCCCTCAAATGAACAAAGTGCGAGTAAATATACCTGTGGGTAAGCATCTCCCAGGCCACCATGTTGCATGACCACCGAAAATCACAGAGAAAATTGTCAACAACATTGCGATGTCGTATCTGACCCTAGTGCATGTTCTCATGTATTTCATCAACTTGAAACGTAATCTGGATTGATTCTTGAAATTTTGGGAGACCACTAATGACAGGCGTGGACAGCTGCGACAGACAAAGCACTCATGCCGGCACACAACTTTTAACCTGTAGTCCCACAAGCTCTCTTGCCTGCCAATGCAGACAGACAAACTGCGATTGCCCTCCAAATCATAATTACATGTGGCATGCAGGTCGATGCTGGATTTGCATGTGTTAATTACAAAGAAATTACACTGTGGGGTGAAAGTCAGTGACGGACTGAAGACAGAGCCCAATTGTACCAGTGCATGCATTCGGGATTTTACACCGTTGTCGCCCATTCCTGCCAGAGCCTGTCCCTAATTGGCTGCACTATAGAGCTCTTTGTGACTATATCAAAGTGGAGAATCAAAGTATTGTATGTGGATGCCTGTATCTGCTATTCAGCTGGTCCACGTTTCACAGGCTTGTCTTCATGTTGCCAGTTCCCTTCAATTTAAAGACTGCAAGAGTGCATGCACTGAGGCGGAACAATGGACTCTGTCCTTCCCAACAGGCGACAAATGACATCTAATGATGCTTAATCTGCCTATTTACTTGCCATCTGCAAATTGAATATCTGAATTAAATTTTTAACGGCTGTCCCCAAACAAAGCTGAAATATGCTAGGTGCCATAGCCTTCATCTTCCTTACATCCCGTTCATCGAATTCCAAGCTACTTAGAAAGGGGCGAACCTGTCATAAGCTTGCATAAGACACCCCTAGAGTTTGTTTGACCATTGTGAATAAAATCGTGGACTCCTGCAGGGGTAATCACATTGAGGCCCGTGATCAACGTTACTCCAATAGAACAGCTAAGAATCAGGCTTGTGTGCTGTAAACATTATCACCCTAACCTTTTTAGCTGGTAATTGGGTTTGTTAGACAGGTTGCGCAAGGGGCACTCAGGCTCTGTACACCCTTCAAGGGTATTTACTAAATATCCAAATGATTGGATTCTCACTGATTCACTCATTTGCCCAAGTTGCAATTTGGTATGATTTAGTTACAACAAATTAACAGAATGTGCATTTCGTTTGTAACTCATTCAATGGACAACCAGCCCAGGTATCTTTTAACTCCTTCCATACTATGGTGACAGGCATTGGTCAGTGGTTCTGGCACTGCCTGGCAAGTCATGCTGCAGCTGCTGCAAGCATGACTTGCCAGGCAGTGCCAAAACCCACGGACTTAAGACTATAGGCATGTTGGTACTTGAATGAAATCTCTTTTCATGAAGAATTTAAATATGCAATAGTCATCTTAAATCTAGGTAAATATATGGAAAAATCAGGGACTGGTATGGAATGAGTTAAGTAAGTAACTAATATCATATACACTTCCTCCTCACCAGATTTTGCATATTATGACAAGCCTACACAAGATTAACACTGTATTATGTAATCTGTGCCACTTATGTTCTTCACTTCATATCAATAATGCTGAATAAAACTGAACTGGGAATTCTGTTTCAAAGTCCCTGCCTTATAACATCAACAATATAAATGAACAAATGCGTTCTAGTGAGGAACAAAGTTAACAAATCTGAACAGGAGAATGACAAAAAACCCAAAAAACAAACAAACAAAACAAAACAAAACACACACAGACAAATGAAGGATAACTAACAATCATTGTTTCATAGTGAGAGTCCCCCCACTCAACTGGCAAAGTTGAGCTATCAACCACAATACCTATGGATTGTGACAAACAACACCTGGACATTTAAAACAAAACAACAGAAGTAAATTCTTTGTTACTGGCTGTGCAAGCTTGCAATTATTGCCTGATGGGAAATGAGCCCCACCTAAAGGTAAAGCGAGGAATAGACAAATCTCACGTGAAATATTGGAATGTGAAACAGCCTCAAGTTGAAAGATTGAAACAGCTGGGCCACCAGAGAGTTTGGGGCTGAACCTCCAATATGATGTCATGTGCTTTCCCAATCTGTTACTCTTTTATTAATCACTGCTATTATGTAACAAGTATCGCACAATGTTGCAAGTACAGTACATATGTTGAGGGTAACAAATGCATATTGCACCAGAGCCTGTACACCTGTGATTAGCTCAAATTATATCTGAAGATTGCAGAAGGTTTTGTTTCATGCCACACAAAATTGCAATTCTGCTTACAATGTATCTGCCTGAAAGAGAAAGTTAATTCTCTCTCTCTCTCTCCCTCACGCCCTTCCTCTCTCCCTATTTCTTTTTTTTTTTTTTCTTTTCGTGCTCAATCATCCCTGAGGAGCCTCTTCCTAGGCAGCAATTGCCGTCATCTTTGTGTCCCTGGCTGTAGGTTAAACACATGGAAAGGTGATAAAAGTATTTTATGGAGCCACACAAAGAAGCTATTGTCAAAACATATATATCTTAATGTGCAGCTTTACTTTTTAACTTGGGGCATGAAGTTTTGTGAATGTAATAAAACCCTAATAGATTCTGCACCCAGGATGCCCTCACTTAAAGAAGACTCAGCACTTGGCATCCCCATCTATAGTGGTAAGCCAGAATTCAAATGTTTCAACTGAATCTGATCAAGATCTTGTTTTTATACATTACAGATACTTATAGAGACCAACTGTAGACACAAAAAGGTCTCTGCCTCGCTCTGACCTCTACTTTTCTGCTGCTCTGCTTTAAATTTATGCTGCTCTTGTAGTTGAGTGCTGTACATATGGCAGTATTTTGGACCCGAGCCGACAAATGTGTCTATCTAGGTTTAGTTGCTACTTCCACTCTCAAAGTCCCCACCATTCAATAACGTGGCTCAGGGAGGGAAGAATCACATATAAAAAATGTACCATTAACTTCAAACTTATGCAGATAAATTCACTGGTTAAAACTTAAAATAAAAGCAAATTTGGACCAAACAATCAACAGTTCATATGGTACAAATACAAAAGGCTTTCATTGTGTGGATGAGCTGTAACTGTCTATCATATATAGCAGTGCAATTGGTTAAAATTTCAGAGGACAACATCTGGTTAGCGAGTAGATTTCCGCGATCAACAGTTGTAACTACACCCAAAAAATACAATCAAGCAAATGATTACACACTTCGCTTTTCAGAGTTTTGTCATCCATCAAATAGTGCAAATGTTCACTTCAGGTGACATGCTTTCAATGGCTCAAATAACCTCTGACCTTCTGTTCTGGTATTAAACAGCAAGCAAGGCTCTCTTGAAGCTTTTTACAGAACTTTTGACTTTATTTATAGCAGTGGTCTTGACCATGTGAAAAAAAACCAGTAACTCTAAAACATATGAAAGAGAGCAATTTGTATGGAATTGATGCACAGGACGGGAGCAGTTTAAAATCTAAAATTAAAACACGCATATTTTAGTTGGTTTGATAAACCAGTTAACATCATCACTTGACGTTAAAAAATCTCCCCAAACACATGGCCCCCCACTCAATCAATCTGCCAACATCTTGAAGGTAACAGCTTTGAAACTGACCCCATCAAACGGCGAGGCCAGAACTTTTCATTTAAGTAACATGTTATTGAACAGCCTGATAGCTGAAGGCTGCCTGATCATGATATAACGGCAAACACAGCTTGCTTTTACACCTATTTGTTCCTGAAGTATATCCACCATCTCCATGGGTCATAGAGGTGATCTATGGATTATATGGGACAATGCTGGCCACTCTATGTCAGCATGCAAGCTAAACAACTGGTGGGTTATATTATATAATCAACAAGTCTCTTCCTTTCTGGTCAATAAATTGTGTTTCCATGCACCTTTTTAATGCTCATGATATATTAATTTTGGTAATAGCATCTGTTTGGTGAGTTGTGAAAACATCAGCAAACTGTGTTTTTTTTAAAGCCATCATTCCAGCAAAACTTGCACTTTTTGCCAGGTGCCAAACTTAAAAAAAAAAAAAATCCAGACTTTGCATTTTGTCTAATAAAGTTTTTTTTCAAAACTTGTCTAGGGAAGTAAGAAGTTCATCAAATGCATGGGACAAGTGTCCGGAAGTTGATCATTTTCAGGCATATTACAATAAAATATTATACAAATGCAAATTGTCTACATTTCAGTTTATCTTGACTTAAAACTATCCTACATAACGGATAATAAGTGCATTCTAGCCTATCAGAATGATACCTGCAAACTCAAACCCAGTGACAATAATCTAACAAACGTTTCCTTAGGAATTGCTCTTTCCAACACTAGCAAATGTTTTCCCTCTGAGAGGTTACCTGTTATAGGACACACCTATCTTCCAAGACCAGAGTTTGAGATGAAAGGGGCTAAACTGAATCAGACTTAATTATCCTTTCTACTTACATTAAGACCAAGTCAACAGCTCTCCTTGGTATGGCCTGGGAACACAGCACCCGACCCATGCCAAGGAAAGCTGCTGACTCAGGTTTTATTCTTTTGGCAAATCTCATCTACAGATCTCATCCACATTGTTTTTTATTTGTGCTGAAATAGGTCAAAAACATTGAAGCAGACGACCGGTTTTGGCTGGCTTCAGGGGCAGAGGGTTGAGGAGACACTCCAGGCCTGTCACACGAAGAGAGCCCTGTGTACCATTTGTACATCTGTATTACAAGTTATTGGCCAACACCAAGTACTGCAGTTGTCCCCTGGCATTAGGCCAAGGCAATGGGCAGCATGGCTCCTGCTGGGCCGTGTCCACCTCGCAGGGTGGCCTTTACTGATAGCTGTATCTTAGACATCTATACTGGAGAACTGATAGCCTCTCTCCCTGCCTACCTTCAGTCCCATTTTCCATTTCACATCCAAAATAAATTTATGATAGCTATAAGGGGATATAATTTTACCATGTGAGTGAAAGTCAACATACATTTGCCAAAGACGATAAGACTTTCTTTTCTCTGAAAATAATCACCACAAGCAAAGGAATTCTATGCGTGTGAAATTCAGAAAATCAAAATAAAATTGAACTTTCGACTTTTCCACAAATTCTTTCCCCAATTTTGTGCGCCACATGTGCACTGGATACATCAGAAAGTGAAGATGTCTTTAATTAGATATCTTGTCTCTCATGGCATTGGAAGCACTTAGTAATACTGATTACAGACAGTGCGGAGATGATCTAGAAGGAGCCTGTGTTTATCCAGGCTCCTCTCTCCATACAGGTATTTCAAGCACCCCTTATTGCACATATCAGCAGAAATACAATCTGCCTGCCACTCTCAGGCACAGGTATCGGGGAACTCTCCAGGACTGGCCACATGGCAGAAGTTAGCATAATTTCATTACCAACATATATGGCCAGAGGATAAAGTGACAGCACAAAAGTACAAGAAATGTATGTAGAATAGAAATAAATACAGTCATAAGACCCTCCAGTTATGAGGTCATAGCCATATTTACAAATTCATCCATTTATTTACTGCAATGCTTTATCACAGAAATTCACCGTAAACTGATAATTTCAAACATGAAAATGGATAAAAACTGTTCATCTACGCACTCTAGATTTTCTTATTCATTTTTATTTATCTATTTAAAGGTCTTTAAAGAAACTACACCTTTTATAATTTATGCTACATATTTCAACAGTTATTGTATTTCAAGATGAGATGCAAACCAATTCCTCTTTCAACAGGGCTTCCTGTGTGTCCCCCATAAGTGGAGTACTCCAATCAGGTTCATCTCTGCTATTCCCTATCATGGTCATCTAGCCATCATTTTTCCCAGCCCAGGCGTATGAAAGCAATAAATACCTGAACCTAACCACGATGGGGCAGAAATACCACTATGATTTGTGATTACCATAAAGTTTTGCCAATATACCCCAATCATTGCTGCGGATGCATCCACACAAACCCATATACTCTCAACAAAACCAGATTTTACCTTGAGCTAGTTTGGTGCCAATTTAGGTACGGACTTTGGAGAATAATTTGACAGTTGTGATCATTTCATATTGCACTCTGGGGGGACATCAATTTTATATCATTTTATAGCATACCCCAGGGAGACATTCATAAATATTGTACAGAATGTTCCTAATAAAACAGCTGATTATTTGTCTTCAGTTCACTGTTTTCTCATATCCACTGAAATGGAGGAAAGAGTAATCAAGTCTAGTTCCCCATCACCAAGGGACCAGTCCTTTATCAAGTATGTATTTTCACAATGCACAAACTTAATGCACAGATTTATATTTTTCCTTTCTTTATGTATCAAATTGTATGGAATTTTGTAGCTCTGTCTATACAGATTTTTCTCACAACATATTAACTTTAATTCATTGCTGAGGATTAAATTAAATGGAATTGTGCTGCTGTAAGCTGATCCCTGCAAGTATGGCCTACACCAGCTGGTAATTGATGTGTCATTGATATTAATGTAATTTGAAGTCACATTCACTCTGTAAAAGAGAATACCTAATATTGGGGGGAAGGGTCGCTCCCCAGGGACCTCTCCTCTCCTCTTATGCTCCTCTTCATATGGCTATAATGTTTCCAGCCTGATCATGATGTATGTGTGTATAGCTGCGGTTTAACAATAAGCTGCCCACAGTGTACATCGTAAAATTACCCCGATTTTACAGAGAAAAACAAAAGTTTAAACACCCACACCAATTTTTTTTTCTGTCTTTGTGTAATACAGAGAAGTTGACCCTATTGGTGGGTTGACAATGAGTATTACCCTGGTTGTCATGATTACATACTACACACAGCCAACTGAAGTAGGAGTTTTGATTTCTTATTGATAACCCTAGTTAACCCCAATTCGTTGACAAAGATGGTGGCAGACTATGGACAAACAACCAGCATTTTCTTTTCTCTTCCTCATGAGGAAGCCTTTGTACATGTATTCTGTATATTGACATTCACCTGTTTGGTATGCTTTATTTGCATGTAACCTTACAGCACTTCAGATTTTGCTCAAGTTACGCTCTTCTCTCAGACTCACTAGATTTTGCCTGCTCAACAATGACTTTCACCAAGCACAAGGTCACCACTCTCACCCCATATTACCACCAGTAAGCCAACAGTATAATGCAAGAGAAGTCTGCTATGCAGGCAAACCAGAGTGAGCACACAGCTCTTATCAAAGGATTTGTGAGTTATTGTGCATTATCAGAACTCATGGCATGCACAGCCATGCATGGTACACGAGATTTGGCCACCAAAGCAAGCTGTGAGCACACAGGAGCCACCCCCAGGTACTGCTGTCTACCAGCAGACTCAAAGGGGTGAATGGCAAACAGATTGTTGAAGCTGTGTGCAGCCACCACCATCGTATCTCATATCAAAAGGCAAATAGTGGTATTTCAAATGTGTGTACATATTTCCTTTTATTTATATATAGATATGAAATTATACATGCACATTCAGACTGGATTTATTTGGTAGAAAGAGCAATTTTCAGTTTGCCCTGCAAACAAAAATTTTGGTACATGCATATCAAGCTCTTCTTCATTTAATTTCAGGAAGTCTGAATTCTGTCCATACTCTGACAAATAAGCCTTGGATACTTTGGCTGATGTCTCATGTGCTTTTAAAGTACTGTCAGGCATCCATACTTCTCTTTTGAATGACAAATCTGCCTCATTGGCAAGGCAGTGCTTGTTCACCATTGCAAAAATTTGTCATCTGCTTCAAAATGAAAATGAGGCTACCATAGTACAGATTTTTAAGCTCCACCTACCATGGTTTTCTGTTTTCATACACCATGGCACAGTGTCTTGGCCCATCTATACTGTGGTGTAACAAATTTAAAAAACAACCTTTATCTGATCAGTGCACTCTATTTCCTTTAATATGAGATAATTAACAAGGCACAATAAAAACAACTCAGCATTGTCACTGTGCTCTGTCCAATACAAATTCCTTCTGATTTCACATTGTTAATTGACATGGTTTTTGTATACATTTTCCTTACTTAACGGAAATATTTTCTTTATGCAAGTAGCGACAGTTGACAGCTCTTATTGTATGTGGTTTATACATGTATACCTTTCATCAGAAGCAAAAATAGTCAGACAGGTCCCACACATTTGAATATAACTGCGTGATACCCCCAAACACTGATTGGTTGACAATGGGCACCAGCACGGAGGTCATCCTAATCAACCAATCAGCAAACATCTTTCTACCCTGCTATGTCAGCAGGGACAACTAAATCAAATTGGTGCCCAAGATACTGATAATGAAAGAACCTGAATATTGTATGCTAGGTCATACAACAACACAAAATTATATCAATAAGAAACAATGACAACAAAAATGACAGAACTAAAGAAACAATTCACATACGTGAATCACAAAAAAAAAATGAATGATGCCACAAAAACCTTGTGAAAAGTTAAAAGGAGTCAATAACAAAACAAGAAAAAAGAAAAGAAAAGAAAAGAAAGGAAAAGTTGAAGGGAACATCATTGAATTTGACAGACAGGACACTTCCTCATGAGGTCAGACAGCAAGAAGATGGCAGCACTGCAGGACAATGCTGACAGCATCACTGCAGGGCCCTGCTGACGGCAGCACTGCAGCACCCTGCTGACAGCAGTACTGCAAGACACTGCTGATGTCAGCACTGCAGGGCCCTACTGATGTCAGCACTGCAGGGCCCTACTGATGTCAGCAATGCAGGGCCCTACTGATGTCAGCACTGCAGGGCCCTACTGATGTCAGCACTGCAGGGCCCTACTGATGTCAGCACTGCAGGGCCCTGCTGACTGCAGTACTGCAAGAATGTCTACCTCGTCTTTGATTCTCATTGCACAACGCCTGAACCTTGCAAAATGGATTTCATTAAGTTCCTGACAATTACCCATACCCAAACCAAATTACTCCCCCCCCCCAAAAAAAATATATATAATAAAGAAATAATAATAAGACATTACTGGCCTTACAAAAATTAAAGAAACAATGGCTGTTCTGTATCTCTGAGCTCCATATGTGCTGTAATTATAAAAATGGTGATGCATACTTGACGCTTTAGTTCACTTTCCCCATTTCTTGTGCTATCACAACGTCATCAATGCTCAATAGAATAATAGGACTTTCCTGATATACGTCAAGAAACAACAAATTGGGACAGGAACAGACCTGTGGTCACCATCTTTTCACGAATTTGACCACATCCTGACCTTCTGCCAAT
The DNA here is from genome assembly GCA_964020975.1 of Hermodice carunculata. Taxonomy (NCBI): domain Eukaryota; kingdom Metazoa; phylum Annelida; class Polychaeta; order Eunicida; family Amphinomidae; genus Hermodice; species Hermodice carunculata. Next base: position 7,774,094 of record OZ026617.1, read on the forward strand.
AATTGCTTGTGCAAAAAGAGACACAGGGGGACCTTAACAGGGAACCTTTGGCAAAAATTTCTTGAATCGTCTACCTGAGTAATACATCATATTTCAGGTGAAAAGTTTTGGTGTTGTATTGCCTATGGGGGATCGGCAAAACAAGCAGAAAGGTACAGCAACACCAAGATTATCCCCATGAAATAATTACCCCAGAGATGATCATATCCATCGCTAACTCACTCTCTCCGACCCAAAACAATCACCATTTGTACTTGTTAATTCAGCAACTGATTGAGCTGAGGAGAACCTTTGGGTAGCTGGAGGCAGCGAGGAGAAGGAGGAGAACGGCACTAACTAGAATTAATGAGTTCCATGTCAGCAGTGTGTAAATGATATTTTATCAATATAAACGATTGCTCCTGTTCCTTAAAATGACATCCTTTGGATGACCTCCATGGCAGTCTCTCCACCAGGTCACAGCAATGGTGATATGAAAATACGCTCTTTTGAAGCTCGAATCCCTTGTCGAGCAGCGGGTCCCTCCGAGGTGACCAGATGATTAATAAAGTGAAATAATTGTCTGTAACCCCGAGTTAATAAATCTGGAGAGATCACACGAAGGCTTCATAATGATCGTTATTATTTCCTGTTGTCTCCCATTATCTTGTTAGGTGAAAGCATGCCAGGTAAGTAATCAGTGCCTTTTCCACGGAACACTCATGTGAGCGGCATCGTAGTGTACCATCAAATCTACATTTCTGTCTACTTTTTCAATAACAGAACTATCAAATTTTTTGCCTTACAGATATTTATTTTGAATGTAGACAACTGTCACTTTCCTGGTGTAAATAAACTAAACTATCAGACAAATGGCCATTTTGATAGAATTCACTGATTCACCTGTATATACCATGGCCAGTTTTAAATTTAGCACATTTGAGACATTTTCAGAACAATTTTTTCTTTCTATATCCCTCATTTTATAAATATTACCATGATCAAAATGAAACTTATCACACACCAGTATATCACTGGGGTCTTGGAGGTATGAGTACCCAGAATCATGGCCAAAAATGTGCTCCCGGCTCCAAAGTGTTTTGTACCCAGATATTACAAACAAACAGACAAAGGAAACAATGCTGATATAGATTTCACATGCACCTGGGTCTTTCATTTTTAGTTTATAATAGTTTTACACACCTTTATGGTAGATACATTAACTTTCATAATCATAATTGCTAGCATGAAACCAAGGCAAGCTACAAATGTTATTCTTGGGAAAGGTTGTCCTAAACTTCAGTTATCCAGCTTTCAGTTTGATACATAATGCACCACGTTCAGTACCCAAGAAGAGGTACCCAGGTATGTATTCAACAACCCAGGTACCCACCTGGGTACCCAGTTTTAAATGTTTTTTTAATTACAGTCCCAGATGGACTGACCTTGTGTAGTCCTGACTTTGTGCTGATTAAACATTACCATAAATCCTACTTCGTTATGGTACAGGTACCATGTTACACAAAACACAGCTTTATCTTTATTCGATATTATTTTATCCCACATTTGATCCCAGCAATGTAGCCCTGTATATTTCCATGACATGTTTACCATCAGACAAGATTGTACATGTAGAGCAATCATTAATAGCGGAGCCCCGCAGCAGGAATGAGGTAGGTCCCTCCATCCCACATTGGTAGTGACCCCACCAGGAATGAGGTCCCTCCATCCCATATTGATAGTGACCCCAGCAGGAATGAGGTCCCTCCATCCCACATTGATAGTGATCCCAGCAGGAATGAGGTCCCTCCATCCCACATTGGTAATGAACCTAGCAGGAATGAGGTCAGTCCATCCCACATTGGTAGTGACCCCAGCAGGAATGAGGTCAGTCCATCCCACATTGGTAGTGACCCCAGCAGGAATGAGGTCAGTCCATCCCACATTGGTAGTGACCCCAGCAGGGATGAGGTCCCTCCATCCCACACTGGTAGTGACCCCAGCAGGAATGAGGTCCCTCCATCCCACATTGGTAGTTACCCCAGCAGGAATGAGGTCAATCCATCCCACATTGGTAGTGATCCTAGCAGGAATGAGGTCAGTCCATCCCACATTGGTAGTGACCCCAGCAGGAATGACATCAGTCTATCCCACATTGGTAGTGACCCCAGCAGGAATGAGGTCAATCCATCCCACATTGGTAGTGATCCTAGCAGGAATGAGGTCAGTCCATCCCACATTGGTAGTGACCCCAGTAGGAATGAGGTCAGCCTATCCCACATTGGTAGTGACCCCAGCAGTTTGTGCTTTGCCTGGCAGGTCGTGCTGCAGCTTTTGTTCTGTGCAGCCATCCCTTGCAAGGCAATGCAGAAACAATAACTTTTGCCTTGCATCTGGAAACCTGTACAAAATACCAGTTTAACTCTTTCAGTGTCAAATTTCGACCCAAGTCAACAACTTTCTTCAGAAGAACTTGGCGCATTACACCCAAAGTGTTCTGTGGAAAGCTGTTGACCGGGGCCATTCCTATGGTCTCTTCTATTGTACTGTTGACCTGGGTCATTCTTATGGTCCCTTCTATTGTACTGTTGACCTGGGCCATTCTTATGGTCTCTTCTATTGTACTGTTGACCCGGGCCATCCTTATGGTCCCTTCTATTATACACATGCTGGTCTGTTTACAAAGAATATGAATCTTGTAACATTATGTGAATTCAGAGCAGATTGACTTTAGTCAACATCGGTAATGACAGAATACTGAGGAAGTGGATATCCCAGAGGATGGTCGTTAGGCATAATTTCAATGGAAGTAAAAAAATAATGACATTCCTGATTTCATAATCATAGCCATAATCAAAAGTGGTATATATATCCAGTCGACAAAACAGACATATCAATGGCTATATAACAACAAGTCAGGACCACAACCCTCTGATGGTTTGCCTCTTGTGGTTTTGAAGTATTGATGATTGTTATCAAATCGATCCAGTGCCATTTTCAGGAAGATTGATTCATTTGGATGACATTTGATGAATAATGAAATGTATCTGTGGATGTTATTGAATAAATCAAGAGAGACTGTTAGGACAGTAATCAGAAGTTAATTAATGTTTATCAACCCCATCATACCTAGAGCTCGCAGACACACATTAAGTACCCCTTGTCAATTAGTTCACATGTTTTCCACCTTGTGGCTGAGTAAACAGGGTATTATCCCGTAATGAATTTCATCCCACATGGGATTATTATGGGATATATAAGTCTTAGCCCCTCCAGTGCCAAGATACAGACTGAGTCAATAGTTTTCCTTGCTGCACATTATGCCCAGGGCACACCAAAGAAAACTGTTGACCTGAACATTTTTTCTCTGGAAATACTGGCATGCAGATACCTGAAAGATAAGTCACTTTATGTTAAAATCAAATCTGGATTGATTATAATAGTTCACATGAACACATTTGTTACTGTGATTATCAAGACTGAAGTAAGTACCAATGGATGTGATTCTAGAAATGACAAAGGAAGTATGGTCTCTATCTTTGCATAGCTGTCAACATGCTATGGCAAGAAATAGGAAGATTTTTTTTTTATTCCTATGGGGCAGATTTTACTTTTAACACAAAATAAACAAGAAATAAATGAATCTTTCTGGGAATACTGAGAGAGTGGATATCCCTGAGTAAGCTTGTCTAAAATTAACCAAGTTGACACCAAAAAGTCAAATAAGCAAAAAGTGGGAGACTCCTGCCAAATGGGGGAGACTTGACAGATATATGTCTTGTGATCATGTTATCCTATCAAATTGCTAAGCAATCAAGTATTGACTGCCAAAACAAAATCAGAAAAAAAATATACAAGCACCCAGCTGAAAAAAGCTCATTTTTCATTTGTCTGGTTTTAGTGAAAACATGTATATTTCTGTGTTATTTAAGGAGTTAATTACGTTTTTACCCACAGATTTTTCACTTTTTCTACATTGCTCAGAATTGGGGGGGGGGGGGGGGGTCAAATATCTGTACCTTCATATTCCAAACTTCATCATCTGTGTAGATACCCATGTCCAAGACAAAATAAACAAATAAAAATCATTAAAACAAACAAAACAGAAAGATAACCTGAGTAGCTTCTGCTCCCTTTGTTGTATGTATCCACACACAGTTATCAAACTTTGCTGATTGTAAATGAAGTATATCACTTAACTCCTTCCATACTATGGTGACAGGCTTTAGTCAGTGCCAGAACCACTGACTTAAGACTATAGGCATGTTGATACTTGAAAGAAAGCTCTTTTCATGAAGAATTTAAATATGCAATTGTAGTCTTAAATCTAGGTAAATATACGCACAAATCAGGGACTGGCATGAGTTAACTTGTTTTCTTCTGTGGTTGAGGATATTTTATATTTAGTCAACTTTTGATGCACATATTCATGGCATTTTACTTAATAATTGGTTTGGTGGTTTGGACTAACATAATCAGCATTTAGCTACTGTTACAGTGGCCAGATTGAGTACAATTATAAAATAAGTAGCTCTTGCTCACTTATCAATAATTATGAAACGCAGTACAACAACATAAATTGTCATGTCTGTAATACTCAATAATTAATTAAGTTAACAGTACCTTGATCACTTGGTTCCGTCTTACTTCATACTCTGTAGCCAACAGAATACAATATTAAATTGAGTCATTTAAGTTCGTATATCATCAGGATGGTCTGCTTGACAGTAACTCCCTGTGTCTTAATGCAATGTATCCTGCATTTAAACACACAGGTGTATCTACTATTCTCATTTAATGTCCGATGTTTCTAAGATCAACAAAAGCTGCTCCACAGTCCACGCTCTACACTCACTTATAACCTGTGCTAAAAGAGAATGCATCTATTGCTTTATTTGACATTCACATAACATTTCATATAGCATTTAAAAAAAATTAACTTTGAGCATAATGTCAAACGTCCGACAAATATTAGCTTTAAGTACACAAAACCTACCTGTAAATAATTGTAAAGCATGTAAAATGAACAAGTAACATCAGGCATTGTATTGCACTCATTACACGCACATTGCCGTCAATAAGTCAACTTGGAAGCAAGGAAGACCCCAGAAGCTATCACATACAGTTGCCCAGTTGCCCATGCATCAAGGACAACAGTTGAAGCTTGACAAGATAAATAACATTTTTACTTATTCATATATGTTCTGTTTGATAGCCTCTCCTCAGAGAAATATTCATCCCCGGCTCCAGACATGCCATGTACAATCGCATACATTTTACATGTGTCATAGGTAAAGATCTCAAGCACGCTATTAGGCTCGACCAGGGGGAACTCAGTCTATGGCTTACTGTATGTATGGAAAATGTAGTTAAACTTGTATAACATGTCATTGGCAGATGTCAATGGCGGATGCAATTATCACGGGGCCCTCCTGACTCCTAACTCAGGCCTTATGAACCTCGCCACCAACATTTGCGATGTGGGGGAGGCTCACTACAAGGGGGTATGTGGAATGCTGTCACCTCAGAGGTTTACTTGCAAGAGGAGATATATAGTTATTCATCAGGAGCGTGATTGGTTGACATTTACTGGTCAGGTGTTGCGGACCAAGCAGTTTCAGGATGCAATTCTATCATCGTGCGACTGATTCCAACGCCAAATGTTCCTTTTACTGGTCTGTCCCAATACATCTGTTGAAATACTTAAAAGTCCTTCCTGACCGCTTAGTTTTTCAGCCTCATTACCACCAAGTATGCCTGAAAATTATCAGGATATTAATACAGTTTCCTGACAGGACACCAGGGAGGTATATGCACTTGGTGGCATTACTCAAGTTGCAAGGGCTCTGCATTACCTCCAAACTTGGCTTCTGATTGGTCAGTCATGATATATAATGTGGGTGCCATGGAGAGACGTATGAAAAATCCATCAGCATCCCAATCATGAAACATTTAAGTGGCCTTGGAATCATAAAGAACTTTTCCCATTATCAAAATGATCAGTTCCTGCCCATGCTATAATCCTGTATTCAGCCTGTTGCCACCATGGTTGCATCTGGCAAACACTTTAGTTCCTGTCTCGTAACTCATCCACGTCTTTGAGGTGTCCAACAGGTGGTCATGAAACCAGAGAAATCCTAACTTAACAACAATAAAAGCAGACTTTCACTTATTGGTTTCTGATTACATACACTATTTACTTCCCTAGAATGAGTTTTGGGGCCTAAGAATCCCAATATGTTAATTACCATTTTCAACTTTCCAATGTGTGAGGTGGGTCACTTCAACACTTAGCACTATCAATATGTTTGGATAATCAAAAGTCTTTTGCATTACAATTCATTTTTTTGTCCATTTATTGTTATTTTTTGCTAAAATGCATGAAATGTCACACTGAAACTTTTACTGAATGAACCTCAATGTCTAAAAAAAAGCAAGACCTGACAAAAACTCTGCATAACCACAGTCAAAGAACACACTCCTTTATTTTAACCAAAATAATAAAAAAAATCCTAAAAGCTGTGACAGAGGTCTAATCCATAAAAAAATACCAGGTACGTGCAGAAATGTGCATGACAAAATAGTAAATATGAGGCGATTTGACAGGAGCGTGAAGCATCTGGTGTATATGTGAGGGTTTAGTGTTCTCTATGTCTATTCTTACAGTCAGTGTCGACTTTTATTACCTGCTTGATGGCCCAATCGGCCTGCCACTGCCGCTCACTATGTGCAGGGTAGAACCTGAGAACTTCAAAGTCACATGGACAAGGCACAAAGTACAATGAATAAAAGGCCAGCCATCTTAACTCTTCCACCCTAATGACACTTTTTCCCCGCTAATATCTAAATGTCGTCTGCTAACTGTATTTTACTAATTTAGGGATTATTTTTCAAAATTTTGGATGAAACTTGCATGGAAAATCATTCCAAATTATACAGCCATGGTCAACAGCTTTCCTTGGTATGCTCTGGGTACATTGTGCTCACAGTGCGCCAAGGAAAGCTGTTGATTCAATCTTCTATCAGGGTGGAATGGGTTAAACTTGTTCATTGCCAATGTCAACGGAAGTGGTGTCCTTTGAATTGACATACTAATAACAGATTCACATCCATTGTAAACTGCCCTTTCATTCAAGTACGAGCATGCATACAGTTGCAGAAATTATAATAATAATACAGGTCAACAGCTCTCCTGAACACAAGCATACCAAGGGAAACTGTTGACTCAGTCAGTGCCTGGCACTGAAAGAGTTAAGTGAACTGGAAGTAACTTGCCGGAGCATGTCACAAATATGGAGAATAAGGCTCTCACAAATATAGTATTTTGTTGGCTTGCCATCTTGTATATGACAATGTCAGGACATTCTCAAGTTGATCAATTTTGGTTCAAGTATTTCTAAGTTTAAATATTCCATACGTGCCTCCAAGTTAATGAATTAAATACTCTGAATGTCTTTAAATCATTAAACTGTGATAAAACATATTTAAACTTTGTTGCTAATCAAATATATTGTATAAACTATGTTACATTATGATAAAAATTTAGTATGATACTAAGTTAACAAACATGATACCAAGTTTATAAGATGTTACAAAGTTAACAACCTGAATGCAAATCATACAAACTGTCATAAATATTGTACTAAGCTAACAGCTTGGATATATCCTGTTAAAAGTATGTTTCTCAGTAATTAAATGATCTCTAATACATTTTTTTACATTATGCTATATAATCTGTTACAAATATGTTTCAAAGTAAATAAGCAAAGTAAAATGTTACATGTACACTGTTTTGAAGCTAGTAAGTGTGCTTGCACATTCACGTAGTTCAATAACATTTGTCAATACTACAAACTACTTATGTGTACAATTTACAGGAAGGAATATACATGTATATATATATATATATATATATATATATATATATATATATATATATATATATATATATCATAATGTTATGCAAATTCGCAAATTCTTCTCTTTCATCTCTTTATACATTGGTCTCTCAAAAGAAGAAATGTTGCATATCATGTCCTTTCAGCAACAAAACAATCAAACGCATTTTAATTTGTAAAAGCTGGCTGAGAGAATTTCACACTGTACAATATACAGAAGAAATAAAGAACAATAGCTGTATGAACAACTGATTTAATCATTTAATTTGGAGCACTAACGTGCAAGGATAAGATCATGGAAATTCCCTTGCTTTCAAACCTGTTGAAGACAAGCCTGCATGCCTCTTGCCAGCACCTTTGGCTGCACAATCCCCCACTCAGGATGCAAGGTGTCTATTTATTTTCTGTATGAAATCAAATCAGAAAACATATTGCCTTCTGGACCTCGCGTGGCTGACCCCCGGGTCAAGGTCGCTGCACCTTGGCTTGGGGAAGGCATACTGTGATGCACAAGGCGTAGATTTATGTTGCATGCACAGATGTCTGTGACTTTTTTCATCTGTTATATTGAATGTCTTTATTTTAAGTAATCATCCACAGACCTACTACTCATGTGTCATACCAGCCAACTGGTCACATGCAAGCGGTGAAAGTCACTTTGCAGCATTTTATGCTTATGAATTCCCCGGACTGAATTATAAATTGATCTGGGTAGGTACAATATCATAATATTGGAAGCACAAAATCATTACACTCACTGTTTGGTCCATATGATGTTAAATCATGTAGTATAAAAAAAAAATAAAAAAAAAAACAAACAAACAAACAAAAACTCCCCTAAGTGGTAGACCAGAATTCAATGCACCCTGTATAGATGCAATACACATCTACCAGTGACACTCAAGTTAAATTTAGAAGCTAGGAATTAAAAAAAGAGATGATTTTCCCATACATGCAGTTCAATTTGATTTATCAGAAAATCCCCAAAGTTTTGTAACTCCATATATGTGGTATACATTCAATTTTGTAGTCCCATTATGATCACAGCCTGAGAGTCTTTGTGGTTCGTTACCATATGACATGGCCGTTGGCTTCAGTGTCCTAACCCAGTCAGTCAACATACACAAGACTGTGCTGATCACCCTGCACAGGGTTGAATCTCAACTTAGCATGACAAGGTGGTGAAACAGAAAGGTGTTGGACCAGGGAGGCTCGTGTACTTTCTGTGGACAGCTGAGGTTCACCTTTCTATGGCTTTTCTATGGCTCCATTAGTGGCGTTTAGCAGCCTTTGGCCTGCCCCTTAGCTCTGCTTGGTTGCCCAGTCTCCCTTTTGATGGCAATTTGTCCCAAAAGGGCTGCTGGACCGGAAAAATGACATTTTATCTCTTTTCATTAGTGGCAAATGAGCCCATCATTCACCAAGCCTTCCTCCTATTCATACTGATACCTTCATTCAGTCAAATCTTCATCTTCCATTTCAAAGTAAATCTAAAATTGTCTATCAAAAGCTTTTCTCCACATTGCTTTGCTCTTTATGCCAGAATGCAACTTTTGTCTTTCACAGCAGGTGAAAACACACAAATTCTCCCGGTAAAAGAAAGGCGTCTGACGCTGTCTTAATTCACAGCAAGGTATGCCACAGGTCAGAGTATTCTAAGTCCCCAAATAAGGACAGAGAAATTAGAGATAAATTAGCCTTCTAAAATCACTTTGGAGGATTACTGCATACATGGAATGATCTGTAATTAGAGCCATGTTGATGCTTCAGACATTGCTTAGCTGGCCACAAATGTGGCTCTCTCCCACAGAAATGCTAAAATAGACCAGCCACTCAAGTCTACCGTCTGGTCAAGGCTTTAATCACTTATTTTCAAATTTAGCAGCACAAAAGTTTATGATCCCCTGGGTGAACCATTCTGGTCCCAAAACTGTGACCCACCGGGGTTTTAAGTCCTGAGCCTAGTGAGTCATGTTTTAGAATCACGTCTATGATAAAAAAGAAAATCCAATGATTGGACAGAAACAATGTCACAGCAAGCACCCAAGTGGCACAAGCCTATGTTTCTGTAACATACAAAGGGTTGGCCCAGGAGGGAAGTCCTGGGGGATGCCCTGATGATTCTAACAGATGATTCCATTGTCAGCTACTTCCAGACACCCCCGCTGATCCCTGAATGACAAAACCACTTCTGTCTTCTCTAAACATTTCACAATTTCTATACACTCATCCCAATTGTGCCAATTATGAAGCATTTTCCAATCATCCTGAGAGAATACATCACAGTTCCACTCTTACCCCACCCTGAGACTCAAGTATACCTGTAAGCTATCCTACAATAAACTGGAGTCAACCTGTAATGAGCTATTCCACCCCACCCCAAAATTGGTCCCCAGTTCTCATTCAGAATTGCTGATAAGGATACTTTCAGGCAACATTATACCATGAGTATTTTACGGATAGATCATATCCCAGAAGTAATCAATTGTTTTGTACAACCATCCCCAAGACTCCCAGAGGAGACTTCACAGACATTGACATTCAGTTGCCTGGCACTTCTGATTATATCTGACAGGCTGACTGTCTGTCCAGTCTGGTCTTCCTTCATACATTCTTCCTACTTTTTACAGTCATTCTCATAAATCTGTAAAACCATGGTTCTTCATACTGCTTGACATGAGAAATAAAATGAAGAGGTATAAACAAATACAATGTTGACAGAGATGAAAAGAAAAGAGGATGTGAGGCCTGACAGTTTCAAAGATTGTTCTTCTTTAACAATGTTGCAAAGTTGTATCCACATCTATTACAGTTTGCTACAAATGCTGACAAGATTTTAATTCAAGACATTTTGCAGGTGTCCAACTCTGTCCCTTGACAAAATGGAAGTTTTGTAACACTGTAAGCAATTTGTTCTCAGAAAAATTCCTGATGGAACAGGGCAATTATTATGGTTCAGCACCAATCCATACATCAACTCAAGGTATACACACGCACGCACGCACGCACACACACACACACACACACACACACACACAGAGTTTTGGAGAGTTACAAAGTAATACTTGTTGCTTAGTCCAACAATAACGATCTGAAATCTTATGATTTCTATCAGAATTTCCTTGTATTAAAAGATCTGCCTGAACATGACCATTGCTGTGACATGGTCAGGTCAGGACTACAGCTGGTCCCACTGACTTGACTAAGTCTGTGCTGTGTAGGCACTTGCCACAGTTTGTGCCAGCCTTTAATTACTGATAAACTTTCTTTTTATAATCTGTTTCACTTTTTCATGCATATGTGCATTTCATTCTGACAGATTACCAAGTGTTGCTTGTCATGAAAAAGATGCAGTTTAAGAATTCAGAAGGGCTGAGGATGTCCCCTGACTGTGTATAAGTTATATCATGGAGCAGCGCCTGCTGCTCACTTGTAATGTGCATGATGAATGTTTATTGAATCACTCAATTTGTTTCTGTATCAGAACCTTAGCTCATCTGTGTTGTGTGCTCCACACCTGGTCCGGTGCACATGTGGGCCCCACAATCCACACACGTGTGTGCTACTTGCCAAAACCCAAAATAAATAGAGGCATTAGAACAACATGTGGATGTCCGACACACCTGGAGAACCAGGGCTCGATCTGAACAGAACATAATAAACAGACATTCAGAGGTTGATCTATTACCAATCTGACATTTTACTGAGCAATCTGGCACAAGTGTGTAAAATCTACTGACAAACCTCTGTGATATACACAAAGTTTGACAAATCTTCATAGTGCTACCCACTGTGGTATTTCATGCACATTTTGACAATTTTAAGGCAAATCCTAAGTTTCTAGGCATGGTTTAAACTTGTTTGGGAAGCAGACAAGAATGAAGATGATACTTTTAAAAAATTCAAGCACTGCAGGTCTCTCTCATCTGAGACTTACACTGGCAGGTCAGCACTTAAAAGGTGAAGTAAATAGGACAGTTTTTTTATGAGGAGTCAGTAAGATCATAAAGCAATTTCAAAGTAACATCAGGAAAAAAGTCATGGTAACTCATATGTAAATAGATACAGGTTTTTCTTCAAATAACAAAAGACTTTATTTGACATGATTCTGATATATAGTCAAACTATTGTTATTGATCTTGACAAAATGACATTGAAAACTAGTCAAGGTCAGATATCTTCTTGACCAGTAGCCAGCTCACACTCAGCCCTGGCTCACACTCAGACCAGGCTCTCAGACCAGCCGAGTGATTACAGTCAGCAATACGGCCATTCTACTTCCCTGGGTTGTATACAGAACATTGACTTCCAACTGATAGAGTGACCTCAAAATATGCCCAAGGTCATGATGATGATGATGATGATGATGATGATGATGATGATGATGATGATGATGATGATGATGATGATGATGATGATGATGATGATGATGATGATGATGGACCTTACCTCTTTGCCAAGTATTGGATGTACGGCTGACAAGCTAAGACAAGGCCTACCCTTAATTTATGACCATGTAAACCCATTTATGGCAGAGATTTGGTAAGTGTAACTATAAACATTTAGAGGATTTCATGTTGATTTAGTTGATTTTGCACATAGATGACAGAAATACTTGTAACAATTACATACATGTATCGAAGAAAATTCAGTGCTGAGATGTTGAGAACTTAAAAATGAAAAGATCTGACAATTTCACAAAAAAAAAGAAAGAAAAGAAGAAAAGAAAGATTATGGTAAGAGAATAATACAAATATACCAAGGAGGACAACATAAAAAATGCAAAGCATAGAAATAAAGGTAGTGCAAATTGAAAAAAGCATGAGAAAAGGGAAGAATGAAAGACACTGGAGCAATAATGAGATTGCAGTATGATGTATTCCTGTTGATAACACACTTCTATGGCCGCCCATCCTGTCCTTGCAAAATTGATTCAATGTGACTCCAGGGCACATGTAGATCTTACAAACCTGTAGGACATCATATATCTGTGATGAGAAGAGCCGGTAGAAATCTAATGAGAGAGGTGAAAAGTGAGTCTTTGCAGCTGGACCACAGCTATAAATATCCCACATCACCATCCCCAAATCTTAATCATTTCACACAGACACCAAGTGTCATTATCCTTGGTTACTTTTTTTTTCTGAACCTTTTTTCTGATACAGCTGTTAATTCATCTGCCATGACCATTTGGTAATTATTATCTTTGAAATGGGATTCCTGAAGAAAGAAAATATATAAAAACAAATTTTATTCCAAAACATGTACCTTACCCTTGCTCAGAATCGTCCTATGCTACAGAGACTGCAAGTCTGATAAAGTAGACCTATAGTCTTCTACTTTCGGACTTAAAGAAATGCCTTCAATTTCTCTTTTTCACATTTTGCAGACAGTTGTTGTCATGTGAAGTGAATGAGGCTCCTCCCACATCTATTTTCAAACAAATCCTTTTTATTGCTCCACCCCAAGGAAGGACCCATTATGTTGGGTTGTCCATGCATCCATCCATCCATCCATCCTTCCTTCCTTCCTAGGTTCCATCTGTCTATCATGTGTTTGTAAACATGTATTTCGAGACTTAGTAGCCACCTCAAAGTTAGATTCACTTCATTTGTACCTTGATACCACTTCTTGACTTGATTATATTTTGGTGACCTTGACCTATTTTCAAGGTTAAAGGACCAACATATGTGCAAAGGTGGACCCACTAGTGAATATTTTGCATTGGAGTGCCGCTAGTTTGTTCTATATTAGTGGGTGCCTCTGTCATATTCATCAATATTTTTGCTGAATCAAGGCCAAATACAACACTTTTATGACAACACACTGCTTTGTTTTCAGTTCTGCCTGGGAGATACATTTTGACATGTCCATATCAATCAATCTATTAATCATTAATGCCGATTAGTTATTTTTTTTCCTGAATAAAATTTGACAAAAACACAATTGGATCAATGTAAGCTCATCCCCCGCCTTTGGCAACTATCCCAATGAGGCATCCGTTGTCTTATGATCAGTACATGAGTATGTTGGGAAGAAAAGCCCACCATCAACTATAATGCTGCCAACTATCAATAATTCAATTTAACTACAGTGAGTCGAGATAATAGGCCCACATCAAGTTTTTGAACAAAGCGATTATAAAATGATTTTGGTTTCATGCCAGAGCATGTTTCATAGTCCATTTTCTCTGGGGAAAACTATTTTTCCAGCCAGATAAATAATTTGTGACACTTCAAGTCTATTAGTGTCATTAAGTGATCTTCTTCCTTATTTTGTACATGTGGTCTACATATTAGCAACATCACCCTGTACAAAACACATGCAAACTATCCATAGAGGAAGTGGGTCGCTACACACCAGGACATAATTAGAATTTGTAAGATACCATTGTGGTGAAAAGCGAACAATTATCAGTGTCGTATTTGTACAGTTTATTATTGAAAGATTATGTCTCACATTCTATTGAAAAACATTTGGTTCTGCCTTTATATCAAATTGATAATACAGATATTCCGTGTGTGCTAACAATGGTAATCTGACTTGAAAGTGGTCTGACAGGTTGACAAATTATATCTGTTGATTAACACTCCTGTCAGGTCTAAGCTGTGGTACAGATTCCCACACATTTCTGTCAGTTGTCATACTTTTCAAAACAGTCGGTTTTCCTTGTAAATTCTGTGAGAACAAGACAATTGTTCCTGGAGCATTTTTAGATCACCACCACAGCGTGATTAGTGAGCTAACAGTTAAAAATCCATGCAAATTGACTCAATTTACATGCAAATTGTCTGCCAATTTAAGTTTCGGTTTGCCTGGTTAAAAAGTCAACCTTTGCCAGGGGAGATTCGCCACTTTGAATGAACAGCGACTGTTGCGGCATCTTATCTGTGAGGCAAACTACAAAATAATTGAGCAGAAAGAAGGACATGCAATGCCAGGTCCAAACAATTACATCCCACTGGGGATGATTAAAGACAGAAGTTAAAAATCATTTGTACTGCCGGGACTATGACCTTTGAGAATGCCGACACAAGAAGCAGAAGGCTGGCCATATATACATCAAATATAGATTGACTCGCTGATGAAATTTTAATTAAACTCGAAGGGTTATTCCCTAGGCCCAGGAGCATGGTATCATAAAGCACGAGGTTGCATGTTTTGCTTGCACGTAATGGGACTTTGGGGGTTCAGATACACTCACACACCTGCAAGTTTGTAGCTTTATATCAAAGCAATTAAGTCCTTTAATAACAGTTTAAGTCTGCTAATGTGAGCAAATCTGACATGTGTATCATGTAAAGTGGCCATGCAATGGAAGAGGTATCAAACATGCCAAAGGCTTGATCTGTCCCTGGTCTGTGCCTGGTAGTCCAGACATGCCAAAGGCTTGATCTGTCCCTGGTCTGTGCCTGGTAGTCCAGACTGCTTGCTCTTTATCTACTCATAGGTAAGCCATGCTAAAATGGAACAATCTATGTGTCATATCCAACCCATATAGCAAAATGTGAACTGCATTTAGCTTGAATCTTGCCAGATGTATAATTTTGACTGAAACAGCTGTAGCAGTACCCCTTACCTGACCACTCAGTGAAGCCGATTTTGCCCTTTTCTTGTAATTGCAAAAAAGAAGCCACAATGACATTATTTATGTTTTGACCACAGCATGGCAGCATCTTGGACCAACAACTTTTGGCACCTATCACTTGGCCAAAAAATGGAAAATATATACATCCACTCACCTACATCCCCATTAAAAAACAAAAAAAAAACAAAAAAAAAAAGAGTCAAAACAGTGGTGTGGGGTAAATATGTGTAAACACCATGATAATTTTGGCAATAGTTACAAAAGTCAGGAAGAGAGTTTGTAAGTCTTCTGTTTCCTGCAATCCCTTTCTTTTGCTGGCTTTTGCTTTTTTTATTGCATAAGAGTCAAATACTTGCCCAGTAAACAGACTTGTGTTTTGGTCTTACAGTCTGACCTCACATAGAGCCAAGACAATTCACAGCCAAATTTTGTTGAAAACACATGATTTATATCTTTAACTTTGAGACAGGCAATAAAATTATTAAAATTAAAATTAAGTAAACTACTTTTTTTATTATATTTACATTGTAACTATCATTACAACTAACATCATAACCAATGGGATACCAAAAAATGTCGAAGAAACTTACACAACATGTACCTTTTGGCACTTTTTTGTGCTCCCTTTACAGGTTCATGTAACTATTTTCCTCTCATTTTGTGCACCAATCCCTTCACACTCATCCTGGGCATCAGAGACATTAGTTTACTATTTGTATATGATTCCGTGGAGAAGCAAACATATCTAGGGCCTACTACAGCATTCTTGTGTTATCACTACACAGCCCCAGGCAGTGTACAACACACTGACTGTCAGAGCCAAGCCACCTCTCAACAGGTCCTGAACTCCGTAAACCGGTAAATCTGCCGCTCTTAGATGGGAGTTTGCTGCAGCAAGCGACACTTGCCTTTGGATACATAACACCAACAGAAGCCCTCAGGTACACAGGTTACAACATTTAAATACACAGTTCTTAGGTGCTGAACAAGCACATAGGGCCACAAGTACATATTTAGACGTTAGCTTGAGTAAACCTCTTATGGCACTGTCAAGAGTACCCACTTGAAAAGCGATACATTGTATGTGTTGGGGGGAATAGCAATTCAGACCTAACCTTCCAAATCATCCATGGAAACAGCAAAACAAAAAACAAAAAACGAAACAATAAAAAAAAAAAAAAATCAACATGGAGTAATTACAACATGACATAACCAACACAAGTTCTTTTCTGCCACATTAATATCAAAACTTCTCCTGCAAGCTAAACAGACTTGCCTACTTTGCTGCATCAGATGATATAAACATTCTGACTGGAATGAGAAAAGCTTGCTTAAGTAGACGGCAAGCTAACTTGGACACTGTTCATAATCATGCATAGGTTACCTTCCGATGGATGTTTATTAAACATTGCACAGCTTCAATTTCACAGTGAATGCAATAATCTGACTGAAGGTGCAAATGATTGGGACAAACGGCAAACTCCCGTGGATTGGGTCCATTCTCATTCCATACATGTGGGGATTACTGCCAGACTCGTAATTTCAGTGTATAATCAAAGACAGGTAGACTGCATCGTTATTTGGGTTGATTTCAAAAGTTAAGTCATTTATCTATCTTCTCTCATGCCCCTTCTGGTTTTCCACGTCCATAAACATGCACCCATCCCCATGATTCTTTAAATGGGTCTACCACTGTGGTGCCGAGTTAGGTACGATCTGGTTCCGAGAGGGAATTTTTCATATGAATCTCATTGGGCTGCATTAGTAATGGAAATCCATTAGATGCAAGTGTTTTTTTCTCGGGAGTATGTGCGCCAACTGTGTGCCAGTGTTCACACAGCAGGTGAAAAATGCACGCACATTCTTCCACTGTTCCTCCAGCCGATGGAGCTGTATGGAGTATCTCCCACTCAGGTGAGACTCGGCATAAACAAGATTCAAACATGAAGCAGCTGCCCTGGCAGACCCTGCCTGCCGCAGACACCCAAATACCACCACCGACATGTACCATCACCACTGGACAAAAGTAATAGACCCACGCTGCTGTTACCTCAAAACTATAAATCATGTTTGATTCAACAAGCTACCACTCTCTGTGGATCCTGCCAAATGCTCCGTGTATTAGGCCTCAACTCTACTCCAGACAACGCTCCAAAAGTTGTCAATTTGCTGCACTAACAGCTTGCTACTACTTCTGAGTACACAGTCGCATTGGTACCACCAAGCGGAAATCACCAGTGCCATTTAACTCCTAATTAGAGCACTGGTACACTACTAGTAAAAAGAGAAATACAGCTTAATTATCAATGTCAAAATACACATCATAGCTATAATCCTACAAAAAGATGGAAGGGTACTAAATCAAAAAACATTTACTCTTCCCCTCCCCCCCCCAAGAAGGAGTGAATACTTAAAAAGAAAAGGGGTAGTATCAGACCTAATATGGTACATGTACAAGAACATGTTTGATGGTAATCCTACATTATTATACTTGTAGATCATAACTGAAAATTAAGACCAGTAGTTAGTAGAACACCATATATGTTAACTCTTAGATTGCCACTGCAACCAACAGTTTTTAATTCTCAAAACACAATATAATCTTTCTTTTTCTGGACCAAAAAAAAGTTAGTTTGCCTTTGTCTAAAATAGAGTAAACATCATTTCCCAATGTCCAACATTTCTAAGTATTCCCCAAAGTTCTTAAAATCCACTTTAATAGTGTTTTTCAGGGAATATACAAACCCATTAAATTCATTTAAGACAGGAAGCTGGTGACACATAGAATTGCTGGTTTGGACAAACACTGTGCCAAGTGATGAAAAAATGGCAATAAATCTACAGCGTTTTCCCTACTGCATCTGTATGGTCCATAAAGATGGCAGAAATGACAAGCAGACAACACCTCAACAGATGGTTAATACTTTTTTCTGAATCACCTTACCGTATTTTAAGTACCATATAATGCAATCCTGAATTTTTGGAAGACACTCATATATTTAACTGTTCATACTCAGGCAGTAAAAGAACAACACACACAAAAAAAACATGATGACATCAGCTGTCAGACATTAATCAAGTTGACTTCAAAAACTAGTTTCTTCACAAACTTACAAAATTTTATTTTCTGAGGAGATTTTATGGAGACAGATAACTACATACCCATAGGCAAACATTCCATTCTTTAAATAAATAGGTGCACTGTACTTAAATGGTGTTTAAAGCCCAAGAGAAAGCAACCTGGTCTTAGCCTTGTTCAAGTTCATTGCTCAATTTACTGTCAGACAACCAATGTCCATCAGTGATATCTCTGGGCACCTAGTCTTCATGTAGTCTTCAAATTCTCTCCAACACAACATGTCTTTTCTGAGCTGGATTTTTTTAAGTTATTACATATACATATATATATATACATACACACACACACACATATACATATGCATACATACATGCTTATAAGTGTATGTAAGTACACTGTATTGACTGTAAATAGTGCAATCTATTGCATTTTAAATCTGTCCTGAGCTCGACTTTTTAAAGTTATCCTCTTTTATATATATATATAATGCACACATACATGTTTATATGCACATGTAAACACATTGTATTGACTGAAAATTATGTAATCTATTGGATTTTAAATCTGTCCGTACAGAGTTGGATGGATGCACTGTCCACATTCTCCACGCAGTGCACCAAGATCCACCTGCTTTAATTCTCTACAGGGAAACCTATTTTCAAAGATCGCCCCAAGGGATGACCAATACGTGTTCTCTCAAAAGAGGTGGTCTTTTATAGGAGATAAGATAAAAGTAGTAATCAAAGTATCCTGAAAGGGTGGTCTTTCACAACATGTGGTAACTCTCTTTTGCTTGGTCTCTCAAGATTCATGGAAAACTTTTTAAAAAACTTAATTCTTGGTATTTTTTATTTTTTTCCTATATATTACATGATACTGCAGGTGGCAATGCCAGTATCAAATCTGACTAGACTTTCATAAACTTAATAAGTCCTGAAAGTTACATGGGGATTTCTTAAAAACTATGGACACTATAACACTCACAAGCAAAAGTTTAAGACAGCCAGACATACACAAGCTCTGCCACCTGTAGTCAGCAGAGCTGCAGAGGAATGGAGAACAAAAAATATGTTGCTGAGAAGATTTTGGTGAACTCCAAAAGTGATAAAATCTAAATATTCTACAAGAAATGTTCAGAATATTAAAACTTGAAACACCTGTCTGTTTCTCCAAGGATTTACACAACATTTGAACATTTTCTGATCAAACTTTATGAATACAATGGAATCCCTTTCACATAATCTGTGGTAGCATGTAGAATTTTTACATAATTTCACCAATTTCTTGTTGATGTTTTGGATATCACAGTAACACTTTTACATAATTAATGGTAACATGTAGAATATTTAGATTTTACCACTTTTGGAGTCAAAAAGTAGGAGGCAACAGGGGTGCTAAAAAGAGAGAATACTGTATCTGTACCTACAGAGGAGGAGCGGGGGGGGGGGGGGGGTAAGAGGGGCCCCTAGTACACTGGTATAAGTAATAATTTATCCCTGGTACAAGGTTTGGAAAATTAAAAAATTGTACAAGTAATTGTTGGTACAAAGTACAGAAATCAAAAAGGCTTCCAGTACATAAGTACGGAAAATAAAAATACCCAGTATGCCAGTGCAGAAAACCCCTTAACCCCCCCCCCCCCCCCAAAAAAAAGAAAAAGACAGAGAGCTAGGCCATTAGCTGCTGGTAGCATGTAAGAAGGCTGCAGACTGTAAAGTTAACCAAGGCAGACATTGTTCATGTAGTTGGGGGGGCAAGTTTGTGAGCAGCTCTTCCAGTGGCATTGCCAGCCCAGGCTCAAGTTGTTTCACTTTTAATAGCCACATTTCTATATCTACAAATAGTCACTGGATCCCTGCTAATGCAGTTCACCACATCCCTCTTAGGCCTTCAGCACTCTCTGCCAACCTAAAGATGCACATTTGTTTATCTAGGCTTGCTTATTGTTGGGTCCGGGCTGTCTGCCAATCTGTGGCTTTTAATTAATTTCAACCACTGGCATGTGGAGTTGCAGATCACAACAGATGTCTGCCACTATTTCCATCCACCAAGTAAATAAGAGAGAAATTTCTGTGGCATTACGAAGCTTGGTTAAGAAGGCAGCATTGGCGAACAGTTATTCTGGTGATCTGGGCTTCTCCTGCGATCATACCAAGTCTTAGGGCATGATACTGCAACCTATGGCATTGGAAAGCACCCCTTGACAATTATCCAATTGCCTTTACATTGTTGGTTTCTCCTTCAGAAAAACTATCTAGTGTCCTCAACATTTCTATACTCATACCGGCGTACTTCTTGTCAGGCAAAGATCCTGATGGTGTTTTGTGAAGAACTCTCTGGCAAGCTAACACTCAGGGTCACGTCTCTGGAGACTGCCAAAAGTCACACTATCCCGTGCTTCGTAATGTGTGCGATGAGGGGGTGGCAATGGCAATTTTGCCATCTCGCACCCAAGTGAAATTGCTTCACACCTTCCGATTGTGTTTGCAGCTGCCCGACTCGCTGAATATTTCATGGGCCGATTGATGACATAAATCAGCATTAGAAACACTGACTGTTCTTTTGATCTGACAAAAGTCCATTTAGCAAGCAAGCAGTCCACATTAGTAGCCAGAAGTCAGCACAGCATCTGTTCTACCTTTTTTCTTTCTTTTTATTTGATCCGTTACTGGCCAGTTGTTACAATCGGTTAATCAGGACTTGGCTGTAAGGCAAGGAAGCCACTGGATTGGCCTGACCCCTCACTATAAGACAGCATTTGTTCCCTAGATGAAATGCACAGATATATGGCATCTGTTCATATTTTTTACCTTGTCAAGTGACAACAGATTTCAAAAGCAGTGATGAGAAATCCAAAAAGCCAGATCATTTACATACAGTTTTCTCTATATGTATCTACCAATACTATAGCCTTGAAACAGTATTAAACAACTGTAGGGTCTTTATTTATTTAAAACTGAAGACATCTCCCTTTTGTTGTGACCCCAAGATTTTATGTGTTAATATAATCTAAGTGCGCAGCCAGGCACAGTTGAGCGTTTTTCTGTCTCTAGCAATCCTAAAGATTGAGCTGTATGATTTTGCACAAAACGTCTGTGGGCTGACTATTTGCTTGTGTCTCATCTGATCACTTAGTTCAGTGCTTTCTAATGCCAGCAAAACTTTACCTGCGCCATCTGTCAGAAGAGTAGACTCCATAATCATACTAATCATTAACAATTAAGTTTCAGCAGGGTATTAAGCCCAGCATTCAATGTCGTCCCTCCCAGAATGCCATTAAACTGTGGGCCCAACAAAAAGTGTCCACATTCAGGGAAACGAATCAAGCAAAAAGGTCATGATGGCTATAGGTGCCTGTCACAATCACAGGACCCAGCGCCTTTCTCAGGTGTCCAAATTTGTTTAGCAGCAATGGCAATAGTGAGAAACATATTGTGGGACAAGAACGATTGTCCCTCGCATCAGTTCCTTTCTGCTTCTCCACTCACTCTGTCGCTCATATATGAAGTTTAATGCGACGTACATTGCAACATCCTTTCTGCCCTGGTGGACAAACAAGTAAATAGGGCTAATTTGAAGGCAAACGTATTTTGGTCTCCCTGGGTACTGTTGAGACACTACACTTGGGCTGATGCATACAGCTAACTGAGCGGTTGGCAGGTCATCTTTCACTTAACTGCTACCTTTTCCTCCTCTATCTTCAACCAGCAGCTGACTATACAGGAAGATGATGATTTATTGTTTTGCCAGGCAGTCCCAATTAGAGATATTTCCTTTATCAAGTCATAAAATATTGAAACATCTACACACTGCTCTCTCCAAGGCCATGTAAATGGACACAGGGCCTCCCAATAATTGCAAGAAGGAGCTGCGAGCCCCACTCGATGGGGTCTTGCTTTTTATATTAAATAGATACAAGTTGCGTATTTAAAAGCACCTGGTACCAAAGATCACCCACTGCCAAGAATTAATCATTTTTAATGATGACTATGAGCCACACTTGAGCCTTGGTCTGCTGAATGTCATATCACTTACAAATTTGTGAGAGTCCCTCAGGTCTGTGATAACTTTCTTTCTCTCATTAGCTGCCGACAGCTTCTGTCTGAATGCTACTCCCCGGTCTGACTTCCCCAGACCATCAGAGAAATCAAAATTCTATGAAATTTTGTTTAAGGGCTTGCAATGAAGCTCAAAATTGCATTTGTTGGGTCCAAATCGCTCCTAATGGTATCAGGAATTGGATTTCGACGGGAGCGCAGTGTGATTTGTTTGATTACGTGCTCCTGCCTCCATTCCTCCTGCAAAATTGATTGCGATCAAGCGCCAGGAATTAGACGCTGACATATCCAAGTCCATACGGGTGACCAATGGCCTAGAAATTATTTTTTAAGAATTTACTTTTATGTGCCTTAATTCCATTAAATGGCCAATTGGTGACCACTTAGCACAAGGCAAATGGCACGTGAATGAAACCCTTGTGAGTCCATCCGTACTTAATTTCACCTACCAGGTCTACCAGGAACACTTTGTCAAAACTTTATTCTGGGATGGATCGCAGAGATAGAACGTTTTATCCTCATCAAATTTCCCTCAGTTCTCGTTAATTGCTAGCATAGAAAAATTATGAAGATGCAGTTCACTGGGGCGGTGAGCTGGAGGTTTGGTGGTGGGTCGGATAAGAAGTACCAAGAGAGCTGTGGCTGGTCACTTAGGAGGTTGCAGATGATGTGATCCAATACCTCTATCTGCTCCCGATAGCCCCGCCATCACTCGAATCAGTCCGGTCATCACACTAATATGCAACCTGCACCAGCTCCTCAGCCACAAAGGGTAAAATAGTTCACAATGCATGTCTGAGCGGCCATGTACCTTGCTTAATGGTGCTCACAGTGCATATGTCAGAGTCCTCCTTGTACTGATAGATTGCAGAGGCCACATAATGCCACCTCTTCCTTATCCTTCTTTACCTTTTGCTGTACATAAAACTCAGGCAGATTCCTATCCCATAGTTTTACGCAACTTCAATGTAGGTTTTCAGCCACACATATTGGCATCTTATGGGGAGGTATAGGGAGAGGGAGAAATTCATATCAATACCAGTACATTGCCAGCAAACAATTTTATATGTGGTCAGGCAAACACACCCACTGAGTAATATTTACAAAGTTAAGATACCCAGACAAAATACTTTTCTGGAGACTGGAACTTTTTTTTGGCCTATCACCATAAAATCATCTACAGAGGATTACTGTGAATTTCAATGTTTTTTTCTGTTTCAGTTTGGCTTCACTTTGCAGGCATTTTTCCATGTAAAATGTACATGTTCATCCACTAAGTAGCTATAAAGCCAGGGGTCATCACTACACTTGCCTGATTGACAGATTTTTCCATCCAGCCTTGGGACCAACACCCAAAAACATATACATTGTATTTACATGTATCATGTCTGATTGGAGACAACAGTAAACAGCAATCAGGACACCGCACCAATGTAACTACTGCTTACTTTTCTACAGTATTACACACTAAGTTTTGTGTTGTCATTACAGACATGGAATCAATTTTCAGAACAAGGGAAATGCCCTGATGCCTTTGGTGGTTGCCCACGATTTGAAGGAGACATACCGAGGAAAAAATAATATGTTGATGAAATAAAATAACAGATCACTCTGAGATGGTCCTTATAACTTCAAAGAGAAGAGTTCATGTGACTTGGAAATTATTTGCATGAATATAATATTGTAACAGTTTATTCCCATGCCTGAGCTATTGTACTTTATTCACCTCGACTTCAAAACACAAATACAGCCCGCAATTTTTTCTAACTGGGGTGTTTAACATTGAGTCACACAATTGATGCTATCAGCACCTAATTTGCACATGCATATTAATTAATTAATTACAAGTTAAACAGTAGGATGGGGAAGGAAGCATCCAGCCCTGACAAGCTTTGCAATACCTACTGAGCACATAGTTTTCGCTTGGCAATTAGAATGTATGCTGTATCTACACAATTTTATCAGAAAATGATACACGTATTTAGCTGTAATTGGATCAAATCCCAATTTCTGGATGAATGAATGAAGGAAACCCAATCAAAGCTAAAGTTAGCAGAATTGCATGCCAGGCTTGTATGTTACACATTCCATTTGATATAACCAAGTTGTTATATTGATTGAATTTATGAACAAATACATGTTCTGTTTTCGCTTGCTGCCTCCACTTATGAGGCCTCCCAAAAGGATTACTCCCAATTCAATTGAATTACACGCAAAGTTTATTAGCCAAATGATACATGGGGTTAAAGCATTACAATCAACTACCTCATATCAAAATATCTGAATCAAACCAACGAAGTCCCGTCCTGGAACAAATCAAGTGACGCAACACCTTTATTTAATTACCTGTATTTTTCATCTTACAGAGGAAATTGATATGAAAATTTAATCTATAAGAGTTAGATAACGGTGCCTGGCAAACAAAACCAAACTAGTTAGCTCTTTTCAGTTTCTATTTAATTTGCTCCCATTCTCAGATATTACACAAGAAAGGTGATTTGCATGACCGAATGCAGTTTAATAATTGATGAATTCATCACAGAATATTTGGAGTATTATTGATAGCTGCTCTATGGTTTGTCTTCCTGTGCCCCAGGTTTCTGCCAGAGCTGCCCCCCATACAACATATAGCCAGGTGCGACAATTATATAATGGACTCAACCGCGGGCACCATCTTTAATATTTCAGCTCTAACCGCTTTCCAAAATAATAGGCATCATTTTGAATAAATATAGACACATAGACCCAGTGTCATGTAGCTTTATGGGAAAAAGAATAGCAGGCAACTGACAAGCTGACATTGCCTGGTGGGCCTCAGTGAGAGGCCACTTTATCTCTTTCATACCCTGGTGGTCCCCACTGCTTAACTTTTCTCTGGTGTCTAATATATCTTGTACTGGGCGAGCACCCCATTGCAACTACAGTGTAACTGCATACCTTCTCTATCATAAACCAAATGTTAAAAAAAAGGCTTAATTACCACAGGGCCAGATTAATTTATGTACTTTTTATGACAGACTTAGCAGCAAATTTGCAGGGATTAACATCTAATATAGGTGGGACATAAGTTATCTGTGTCTATATGATTGTGACACATTTCCTCTAACAGCCATATTATTTACAACCATGTTGTCCCAGCATTTAATCCCCAAAATCTGCAACAAAATATTTTTCCCCTGTTTTAATTTCCTGAAATGACTCTGAGACAGATTCAAAGAAAAATTCCAGTGTAAAGAGAAAAAAGAAAAGAAAAAAGGAAGAAAAAAAAATCCTATAATGGACCTCCTTGGGAAAATTAGAGAATCAATTATAAATGGGGCTATCATTCCAGTACCAACATTTCCAGCCTAACATCAGTGGGTTGGCCTTGCCCTGCCTTGCCTTGCCTTGCCTGCTTAACAGACCAACCTTTGTGTTTTCTTCACTCTCACTTGGTCTGCCCTTTGACTTAATGATTACTGTTTCCGCACTGAAAAATTGACTCAATTTCTGATTGGTGTACTTTGGTTACCATGGTAAAAGACTGCTGTGCAACAGGGCACACATGCTCTCATTGGCCAAGGTGATAATAATCAACTTCCCGACTGGTTATCTTAGTTGTGATTTAAATTATTTTATATTGTTAGTTAATTTACTTAATTTATTTCCCAGCTGAACTTTTATTATGTCTCATCTTTGTCTCCTGTGGAGATTTTAATCTAGTCAGTGATATTAGCCCATGGCTAGAGTTCATCTGTTTACAAAACTGACTCAAAATAAAAGTATTGTATTGTATTGTATTGTATTGGTTCATCAGTCCATGAGTAGATTGACAGTGCACTTTGATTACCCTGGCTACAAATAAGTCTTTTTTTTTTTTTTTTTTAAACAAAGCGAGGGTCTGGCTCTGTCTTTTGTGCCGCATTGTTAGTGCGACCGGTTTTGCCCGTCAAGTGGTTCTTCAGGAACTCAATATTTCAACGGCTGCAGCATGGTACTGTTAAACACGTAATGTAGTTTTTCTACATGATAATACAGAACATTGACAGCAATAGACATTGCTGACAAATTGCTTATAGTTTTTGGGTGGTTATGTCTCCCAAATGTATTTATGGGAGGAGGCTAGCGTCATAGCATGTCCTTGTGACCAACCTCTGCTCAGTTTATAAAGGAACAAAGCTGGGGCATGCAGGGAGGGAGCATTTGCTCAAGTATGTATTGAGATATACAATAAAGACATATTTCTTGAATGATCATAAAAATATAGGGACACATAACAAAAATACAAAGAAGTCTTGTAGCGCTGAGGCATACCACGTGCAGTGAAGATAAAACAAAGCTTGGTCTGCTTTGGAGGCAACATTTTGCCTGGTAGTTGTGCATAAACACAAGCTGCAGCATACCAAGCAGGCAAAGCAAGAAGTATAGCAGGATGACACCTGCGCTGATTTAGTATAAAATGAGTTCACAGTAGTGTTAACTAAAAAATCTTGTTTTTCACTACATGTCACACTCTAAAGACAGAGTCTGAAAGTCATTTGTTTTATCCTTTCCTCTCTGTATCACACTTCTGTGTCACCTTTGTCAGAATTATCTGTAAATGTCATATGACAATAACTTTGCCTTCTCTCTTTGTTCTAATATTATGTACTTGTATCTTATTGTCACAATATACGTGAAATGAATTCACTGAAGATGCTTTCATGTGGCTTTGATCATTCCATTGTTTGCAGGTACAGTTTAAAAGGTAATATCCCTAACTGTTGCTCCCAACTCCAGTGTCACCTGTGAAATTACTGTCACCCCAATCCCATTTGAAACACCCTCCGTGTCTGTATTGGATAACCTACTTTTAAACATTGGCAAGGTCACACCAAGTACTATCCACGGTTGAACAGTTTTTGTAATCAGATGTCAGAAGTTTATAATTTTCTCAAGGTCTGAATTCACTTAACCATACAAAACCAGCCTTCATCACCCCAGACATGCCCTCAGAACACAAGGTTGTAAATGTCACTCACAAATTCAGTTTATGTAATGTATTGGCTGCAACCCTGGGCTTGGTAAATCCCCTGGAGTACATATATGTTTTATCCTTTATGTCTTTCTACTGGACGAGGCATCAAATTGCAGAGTCTGTCCACCAAGACTGGGCCTTCTGACAGAATATTTTGTGCTCTCAAGCAACAAAGGCAAAGGATGAGCTTGGAAACAGAAAGCGGCAACACTAAATCAGTCAACGGTCAGCCAACATGTCTCCAATGACTGAAGCCATTTACCCTGGGTGACACATCATCTGCAGTCACTTTACCCTGGGTCACACGTCATCTGCAGTTCCTTTAACATGGGTCACACAAATCTTCATTCATTTTATCCTGGGTCACATATCATCTGCAGTCACTTTACCCTGGGTCACACAAATCTTCATTCATTTTATCCTGGGTCACACATCATCTGCAGTTACTTTACCCTGGGTCACACAAAATCTTCATCCATTTTATCCTAGGTCACACATCATCTGCAGTTATTCTACCCTGGGTTACACAAAATCTTCATCCATTTTATCCTGGGTTACACACAATCTGTCTTGAATATATTGACATGAAAGTTATACTTCAATTGCATTATTCATTTGGATCACACATTTTATTATGAAGGAAAAATCTGATGCTCACCTCATAAGACTACAGTACAGACTAACCATCTGAATCAAATCATATGTACTGCAGTTATGCATTACCTGAAGCTGGCTGGATAAAAATCCCGGTAAAAACACTGACCTGATGTTTTTGTCTGGTGGTGTCCAGAAACAACTAAATGCTCACATCTCATATAAGAGGGTATAAATAGTCCATAACCAGGGCTGAAAGGGATCTAATGTAACACAGGTGAGGCTCTTCACTAGAGGGATCTTAGGACAGGTTGATTTTACCCTTCACAAGCCATTAGACACAATGGTGAAGGGCTGCTGATCATAAATTAATTGATCAATCCAAAAGCGCTTAACATAAAAAAGGTGTTAAGAGTCTGGGGAGTTGCAGCCTTCATCACCCACTGATGAGGTGGCTCCCTCCTCTGTCAACACAAATCTGTTCATTATCAATTGCTTCCAATATTTATAACTATCATCATCTTCATGTGAATATGCTAATGCAATTTACAGATAGGGGCATTATGTTATCCACATGCAATGTGAAGCTGACATCAGAACTAAAATCAACAAATCTTCAAAGCTGCACAAGTAGCCAATATATTTCATTTTCTATCCAGACATAATACCCAGTTACCTTAACCTTTGAAAGCCAGTCACTGTGACAGATTTCTTCTATTGAACATAAATTTTCAAATCAAATGGAAGCAGACTTATAAAATCCAAAAGTCAACGTCACTGTGCGACAGCAATGGACAGAGAGGCATTGTACACATTAGTTTGTCTCTTAAAGACCATGCAGTACTGTCCAACTGGATCATTGTAGCAACATTTTGCTGCAAAGCCCTTCAAAACTGCTACAGATTTTCTCCAAAATAAAATGCTACCAAAAAAAAAAAATTTGCGACAAAGATTTTCAATTGGACTGCACCGCCAAGTCTTCCTACAAATTTTGCACATACAGGTTCATTTCTGTACGGTCTACATGTACTGTACATTATTTCACCTAAAATGAACAGCTGTCTTATGAGATGAAGTTGGGATGACCCTCACATACAGGTTCATTTCTGTACGGTCTACATGTACTGTACATTATTTCACCTAAAATGAACAGCTGTCTTATGAGATGAAGTTGGGATGACCCTCACAGGATGATCTGTCAAGACGAGAACCATTATGGTACAAACACAGCAAAGCACAGTGTACGTGGACATGTAAAAACTTTGTCTTCCAGATAATTTGCAGAAATAGCAGAGTGTCATACACAATAATTGTCAAACAAAATCTTTCCTTTTCCCAGCAGATGGAGCTGTTATTCATGAGATCCTCAAAATGAGTAGACTTGCAAGGAAACTTTGACCATGTAATTTGATGCAGAATTGTCCCAAGTTGCAATTTACAAGAGGTTGACTTCCAAATACATCTGCCTACTGGTACCACCAATCACAATATTCACCAGTCGAAGATGTGACTTCCCAGTCCACCAAGCTTAATCACCTTACCTCATCTTTTTCATAAAATTTCAACACTGTTTCTATACAGTGCAAACAAAGACATGAATTATTGTATATTAGAATCATCGAAGGAGTCCTAGAATGGAGTTTTATTGGTCTCTTGACTCCCCAAGCAGACATCGCCAAGTACCCAAGGAATACTTGGGGCCATCGCAGGCTGTGATCTATAATTATGACTATACTACATTGTGCATGATGTGTGAACACAAGATTTGTTCCATTTTCCCTGGGATTGGGACCTAATAGCTAATCTCTATAAACGACTCTAATGAACAGGGAGTATGCATGAGATGGGCTTGTCTACCTAGATTGGACAATTTATGTCACACCTCCCCATACTTCTCAATCATGGACAGGCATACACTCCATTCTCCCACCAAAGTATGAGATAATCAAGTTTTGCCAAAAACTGTGTCCCAGGCTTTGCAAGTGCTCCGTCAAACTGTGCAAAAACATTTTACTTGTGTGCCTCATTCTAAAAGGTCCGGATCTTTTTTTTTTGGGGGGGGGGAGGGGGGTTTGTTTTGTTTGTTTGTTTGTTTATTTGTTTTTTGTATTGCCTCTTCTCATGCTCATAAAAAAATATCTATGACACCTCTAAGATCAATCTATTTTGTTTTTCTGAGCTGAGAGACTGACAAACTACAGGCATTTTTATGTCTCCCCCCCTAAGGAAAGGGGCATTGTGTTTTGTGATTGTGTACTGTAAACTCAATGTTTGTTACTTCACTTTCTCAAAAATGCCTGGACTGATTTGGCTCAGCTTTGGTACACAAGTACCAGGTGAACCTATGATGAACTGATTAGATTTCTCAGTCACTGTGACCAGCGATGAGTATGTACCAAGGTTCTAGAATGTGTGATCAAAGCTAGACCACTTGCCCACCCTCACTCCCACCCTCACCTCACCCCCACCCCACCCCCAAAAGACAGTGCATTGTAACAATGCACAAAAAAAGAACACCTGGTGTTTTATTAGTTTGACCTGACCTACTTTTCTTCGGTCGTGACCTATTCATCTGTAGACCCTCTTTTTTTCCATTATAACTCCAAACATCTGTAAACAATGCATTTTGTCAATTTTTTATTTTAAGTGTGTGACCCTTTAGGAACCACATGTCCCTCAGATTTCCTCATGCACATTTATATTAACACACTCATACTATTTTGAACAGCTGATATTCTACAAATGGTCTTTCCTTTAACCTATTCTATACCAGTTTCTACAAATGGTCTTTCCTTTAACCTATTCTATACCAGTTTATGACCTATTGACTCTTTCACTGCCAACTGCAACTCAAGTCAAACTGTTTACAATGCACTGATCTCAATTATACTAAGGATGCTAGATTCATATTCAGTATAAAAAAAAAAAAAAAAAAAAATCACTCAAGTATCAGCAGCTTATAGCTCCGGAGATATAATGGTCTCGGTCAACAGTGTTCCTTGGCATGCTAGTGCACCAGAAAAGCTGTTGACTCAGTCCAAAAGCTTTAAAGGAAAACATTTTTATGTCTCCCCCTACAGGAAAGGTATTCTGTTCATGAGTTGTCAGTCATCTTTCCCTCTTTCCATCTTTCTATCTGCCAGACCAATGTTTGTTAACATTACATGTCACTACCTGCACATATTTTGCCAACATTTGGTACAAAGGTATGACGTGATGCTAAGATGAACAGATTGTTTTTCTGGGTCACTGTGGCCTATTAAGTGCTGGGCATCAACTTTTCATGGTGCTGCATCTTTGATTGGTCAGCCCCAGCTCTCAGCTGTCCTGACACTGTAACCCTGCATCCATACTGAAATTGAACTCCTTACACATTTATTTTATAAGCGGGTTCTGCCTCCTAATCCTGAGTTTTCCTTATACCTTCTTGGTAGACTGTGCTTTAATTTGTCCCCATCAGTACATCAGAAGGCAAGATGAAGTAGGCAGACTCTGCATCAGGTTTAACACCCAGGGTGACGGAGGCATATATGTAAATGTGCGCTTTCACAGTCCCCCACCCTTTTTTTTCTGTTTTTTCTGTTTAAAGAAAATGGTCTACCAAAAAGGGAGAGTCCTCAATATGCCAAGCCAGGCCAGCAAGGCTTCCAGCCCAATCCCTGTTTTTTAGATGCATATTGCTTGATGCAAGAAGTCCAAAGAACAAGTACAGCAAGCAGTTAACTAGGACTGGGTGTATAGGATACCAAAACATCCATCTCCATTAGATAAGACATTCTCAAGCTGCTGCAAGCTTTAACATATGATGCCCCCCAAAAAATTAATAAATGAATAAAAAATAAAAATAAATAAATAAAAGAAATAAAATAAAAGATCAAAGCCTTAGTGCAGGAAGATATAACAGTGTGAAATACTGGGTGAGTCTCACTGATATTTTACAGGTATAACAGGCTGGGTTTGTGCCAATAGAACTATTTGTTCCCTTCATTGACCGGTTTTGTACACAGGATGATTATTGCCAGTGAGAGTCACTTCTACACGTTATGCCACAATCTTGCCTCATTTCTGCATTGTGTGTTTGTATTTCTGATGTGGAAAGCTAAACAACATGTATTGTGCAAAAGTTATTTATTTATTGTCACTTTCATCTATTTATTTCTCTCATTCATTATTTACCTAGACTCACAAAGCAGTCATTACAGGGAGCAGCTGGGGTAGTTTTATTGTACTGCACACATGTCCATGCACTTCTCATGCATTAAGCATATTGCCACCATAGCATCCTCTGGTCACATTTTTTCCCTGCAAGGAATAGTGCTAGCCAGTAGCCACATGTCGCAAAAAATGAAAAATTGGTTGGTAATACTTTTGAGCTATATGTATAGGAAAAGCGTCTCTGTATTTCTTGATTATTCGGGGGGGGGGGGGGGCATTTGAATTTGTCATTAAGGTGCATCTGCACAGTTAGTTGTAAACATTAAAAAACACACAAAAAAAAAAACCCTCAAAGCCAAATTACATGAAACCAACTTTATGATTGCATGTTGCTAAACAAGTATTAAATAATGCACTAGTCACAAACTGACAACAACAACAACAACAAAAAAGAACACAAGATAATCAGGTGCTAAGCCACATATTTCAGTCAGGTAGATATTTATTGGATCCACTTGTGTTACTGTTATACTGTAAATTGCTTTAATTTCACTGTACTCTTATTTTCGCTTATTTCACTGATGGCACAAAACTGTGAAAATAAAAGCACAGTGAAATAGTATTTTAACATTGTTTAAATAGGAATTATGTCCAAAACAGTGAATTTGAAACTACAGTGAAATGTCAAATATACAAAAACCGTGAAAATTTATACACCAGAAAATTAAACAATTTACAGTAAGCAACCAAAAACGAAACACACTTAAGACTTGTTTAATTTTACAAAGTTTTGTCTGTCTGTTATATATCTATTTCAAAACCTGATAAAAGATAAAGGAAACTATTAACAAGAATACAAAATTTTTGTTTAGAGAAAAAAGTGAGACCCACATATACAAAAATTAATCCTTAAAGCACACATTGTTGTCTGATAAAAAATGGGGACATGAGAGGGTTAAAGAGCTGGCCAAAGTGTTTATGGTAATTAAAGAGTGTCAATATTCATTAGGAGTGGGATGCTCCCAGAGTGACCAGATGTCCACCCCTGTGGCCTGTGTTTACCGTGGGGCCCCAGGAGTCACATTTGGCTTCCAGAAATGAACATTTTGCTAGTCCTACAGGCTTTGATTGATATCTGGTGTCCATCTAATGTTATCTTACAGGCACAAACTCTGTTTTCCTTTTATAATATTCATTGCAAAATTAATCTTTCCATTTGACTATAAATCTATGTATGTTTATGGATGATAAAAATACAGCCAAATACTCAGCATTGAGAGCACACCTCTGTCTTCACAAACACAATACCCTGGCCTTCGGGTTTTGTTTTGTTTTTTTCTGCTTTTATGTATTAAGTTCCATTGTTGTTATGACCAACAAATACACATCATGATTACAAGAGAAAACCACACCTTATAACTTATAAGTTTGACAGCTTAACCATGAAAAGTAACAGTGTTGCAAAAATCAATATATAATCATTAATCAACAGGAAATGAATGCATTAAAAAGGACTGTAACTTCAAGAGGTGTAAATGATTAACCCCTAAACTGCAGTGCCTAACTTCATATGCATAGACAGAAGTGACTTGTCATAATTTCTGTAGACACTGTTATTTATTTATGACCTTCAAATAAAATTTTAAACCTTGCTAATGTCACATGACAAGGAAATCCTTTTGCATGTAATTTTTTCACCAGAAAGTTTACTTCACGAATTGTTACTGGCAACATTTCACAGGAATACTTGTACGCTATTTTTTCCTGTACAAAATATCATGTACAGAACACAACAAACATTTAAAGGTACCAAAATCCAAATCAATGCAGAAGAAACTATTATTTTTACAAATCCCACGCTCCGCTTGTAATACTAACCATATACAAGACACAGGATATTTCCCACGTTACATAAGACATAACAAATATACAGCATTTATGAGAAGCGGCTGTGCCTGTTGGAATAAAGACTATAGATCAGTGCTTCCGCAATCCTCACATTACACTGGTCCTACATTTCTCTATTTATTCTGGCCTTTGTCAGTTGGTTCAGATGTCCAGAAGTTACAAATCACAGGTGAATCTGTGCAATATTGCACCACAAACCAGGAAAAGGGGCCAATGGCTGATCTACGGAAGTCACACCCTTCTTGCCAAGGTAAACAGCCCAGGAGGGAACAAGTTTGTCAGTGGACCACAAAAGCCAAGACCAATGTGACAGGTCCGCCAGCTCATCCTGGACTTAATGACTTCAAAGGCGGAGTTTCCTACAGCCCATGAAGAATTTTATTGCCCAACACTTGGCAGAGAACTAGATAAGAGAGGGAATCTCTCGGCAAGTTGATGGCTTTATTGCTGTGGATGAGCCAGCCATATTGACTAACACTTCATAAAACAAGTGGTTTGTCCAGTTCATTTCTACATTATATTGGAAGCATATCTAGGTATTATTGGCACTCCCTTGTGTTAATGCGTGCTTAATCAAGTTAGCAATATCATGGATATTCACAGAATAGATGTTCATTTTATCAGCTGGGATACAGAGGTCATCTGAGCCACACACAAAAATAGCAGGAGCAGATCCAGTACAGCATAAACACAGGGGTTGGGGTGCCTGACAGAGGATGACAAAATCAATTCAATGTCTGCCCCAACCATTGACACAGGTCAAACAATGACAAATCAAACAGCTTTCAATTTCTTTTAATTAGCTAAAATATAATCCTCAAGGCTCCATGGCTAAAGTAGGGATATGAACTGCCGCTGTGCTCTGGGTGGATAGATCAGCAGATGATATGATAAGGATATTACCATGGGCGGAGATAATCTTCAGTCTTTTAAACTGTGCATTACCACTGGTCTTTACAATGACAATTTGTGGCTACAGTGTTCCTTTGTCTTGTGTGCTTGATGTTTAATACAATGTAACTGATTGTGATCATCCAATGTATCTTCTTATAATTTTGTATTACATTTTAATTGTGTACTGTTCAGCGATTGACTAAATGTAATATTCGTCTATCTCTCCAGAGAATGAAGGCAATAAAGAATATACATAAAAACCAAAACAATGGTATCCTTTTAGGTAGGCTATGTAAAATCCATGGTTCATTACGGTAGAAAAGTACACTTGAGTGAGAATTGTAACATATGCTGTATTGTGTTGCATTGCAGAAGTTCTCTTCCTGAAAATAAAGCCAAAAACAAAACCACAGACAGTTGGTCGATGTGTCAATACATTTTGGTGTGACCAACTAGTGCGCAATGATCCCTCTTTGAGCTTTATATCAGCAATGTTGGCATCGAGAATTGACAATACCGTGATAATAATTTGGGGCATAAAATGTATCATTTTTTTCAAAAAAATATTTTGGCACAACAGTATGATAGGGTTTTTATTATTTTTTTCTGCTACCTAAGAGTTTTGATTTGATTGGACACAACATTCTTTTATGCAACATGGAAAGTGCTCTACAACCAGGAAACATGCTGCACAAACTTGAATAGACAACAAGGCAGAGACCTTTTTTTCACTGCTGTTCCAGGTCCGACAACATGTATATAATCATAATCTCCATAAATCTATCAGAGTAACTCTTGAATGGTTCTTTCAAACAACCCATCACCCCCCCCCCCCTTCCTGGCAGTGCCCTCCCCGCCCCCCCCCCCACCTCCTCCTCATCTGTCTGAGTTCAGACTGGGTCTCCCCTACTGGCTGATATCTACCATAATGTGTCCTTCATTATCATTCTAATCCTAATTGCACAAACTGAGGGTGTTTTATGCCACTCTGTCTGGGTAATTATCCCTGTATCCTATGGCCTAATTTGACATAAATCAATTGGGTGTGAAGGCATTATGATTAGTGGCAATGGCCAGCAAACACCTAACTGCCAGGAATAAGGAATAGGCGCAAAACCCTGGTGATCCCTGCTGTCATCAAAATTCATCACTCTCTCTGCGGAGCTTACCATAAAGACAGCCTATGAATAAATGGATGTACTTATTGCTCAATTCATTGTCATAAAGAGACGCACATTTGTGAAAATAAAATTTTCAAGCTTTCCTTTTCATCCTTAATTTTGCAAAAGTTGTCCTTTTGCTTAGACAGGATTTTTTTTTTTTAAGTGCAATGCTTTTAATTTCCAAATGTACTCCTGAACACAATATATAATGGACATCCTCCCATCATATTTAGGGAGAAAATTCACTACAACTCCATGTGGATTTATATAGTAGACAATCTTTTTTGAAGACCACTCCAGTGACAGACCACCTGCCTTTTAAAAGCACATTTAACAGGCCCCTTGTTCTATTTTTTCCACATTCGACCTCTTTAAGAGACCACCTGCTTTATGTGACCACTTTTGGACCTGTCTTAAGGCTGGTCTCTCAAAGGAGGGACTAGCGTACATGACAATGAACACGAGTTATGCAGGTACTTCTTGACATTGGGTATCGAAGGATGTGGGGTGGGCAGGAAGACAATCTCATAAACATTAACCCCCTGCCTCCTAATTGTTATATAATTTATACCCTTCTTAATTACTACAATGATTCCACATTCAGTCTTCTCATGACACCTTCCATTCAAGTACCAGCATGACTGTATTTCCAGAGGATTGACCTATGGACCACATCAACAACTTTCCTTGGTGCATTTTAGGCACATAGTGCCCAAAGTTGTTGACTCAGTCCAAAACCTAGCATTGCAAGAGTCGGACAGAGTCAATGTTTTATAAAGCAGTTCCTTGGTTCCCTAAAAATTCAAGGACAGTTGACATGAATTCCCTGTAAATTCAAGCAAAGCTGACATGAATTCCTGCAAATTCAAGGACAGTTGACATGAATTCCCTGTACATTCAAGGACAGTTGACATGAATTCCCTGTACATTCAAGGACAGTTGACATGAATTCCTTGTACATTCAAGGACAGTTGACATGAATTCCCTGTAAATTTAAGGACAGTGGATATGAATATCTGAAATGTGGTTCTTAAATACATAAATGTCAATTATTTCATAAATGAAGTGCTGCTATCACCTCTTGAGGAGACAGTGAGACAAGTTGCTTCAGGGACAAAGTGCATGACAACGGTAAACTGATTTCATTTCAGCAGCCTCCCCCCCCTCCCCCCCCCCAGCAAATTCAAAAGTATGTCTTAACTCTAATAAAGACCATTTACACCAACTGTGTAGTGTGTGAATACATATCACAGACAGATACCTGTGCAATGAGTGATAAAAGCTAGACCATTCATGAATGCAGTCTACTTGGCTGTTTATAATAACATACTCATGGGGGTGCTTTGCTGCAACAATAGCCCTGTGCCTAAGGGCTGTTCCAACACGCTGACATCCTCCTCTGTCTAAAGCTCCACTATTCTTCATGCTCTCCAAGTTGAAATTGAATTATATGTATCATGTAATTCTTCATTTTCCCCAGAAATGTCAACTACAATGCAAAAAATATTTATTATAAATGGAAAAACTACAAAGCCTGCACGGGAACCAGTATGAAGGAACTCTGTTAACTCCTTGGCTTTCTCCAACCTTTTTGTTCAACCTGAAATTAAGCATCTGTCACATGCAGGAAACGACTGAAGTTGCCAGTTTTAAAAGTGATAATCGCTCAATTACTTATAAAAAGATTTAATGGCAGAGTCTATTAAACTCACTTTCTGTGGAAGGTTTTTTTGAGGGGTTTATGTTAAGTACTTTTTTTGGTATTGGCCACCATACATTTGTAAATGGGGAGTTAATGACAGAAGATTCACCAAATCTTGTAACAGTGGAGCCTGGGGGGAGACAGGGAACCAGGGAGAGAGCAGTTCAGCTGGGAAGTGACCATTGACCCATGTGTAGCCTTAATGACCCTACCAATAACACCATAAATGTAATTGTTTCTATCAAACTCCCCTTGCTTATTACAGTACCACATCCCAATGGAGGGTTATTTCAACTTTCACTTAATATCCCACCTCTTGCCCCCTGTAGACACCCACCCTCTTGAAGTGCCCCCCTCAGGCTAAAGCTAATACTAGGAGTAGCATAATGAAAGTCATCTCATTTAATTTGTAGAAGTCAAGTCATACACTGGGCCTTAACAGCAGTAAGGCATAGACTTGAACCTGGGCTGAGGAACTGGCCGTGGACAAGAAGCTGGCAAAGCAAGATGAGCGTCTCCCTCACGTCTCCCTCACGCTCCTGCCTGCACAGTACGATGAGGATGATGGCATTATAATGATGAGGGAAAGGAGAGGAAATCATGCAATGGGAGAAGGATGGCATCAAACATTTATCCTATATGTGCCCAGTCCTCAGGCACTTCTGCTCCCAGCACATGATTTATGGGGCATAAATATCCCCTCTGCAGATCAAGTTATTATTGAATTGCATCGGCCAGGTGCCATGTGGCGGGGTCAAGTAGAGCAGTCCTACCCCCCTCATCTCCGACCCCCCAGCTTTGGTCTTTGTCCTTCTTCATGGGTGGTACAGTTAATCAGGTGCTTGGTACACAGGCAAAACAACTGCTTCCCAACTCAACCTTCCCCTTGTAATCGCCAAATGCTACGATCTATCCACCTAGACCTTATCAAGCACCCAATTCGAAATTGAAGCTTACACATCCCCGAAGATAGACTTGCCCACTACA
Organism: Hermodice carunculata; assembly: GCA_964020975.1. NCBI lineage: Eukaryota > Metazoa > Annelida > Polychaeta > Eunicida > Amphinomidae > Hermodice > Hermodice carunculata. The sequence continues at coordinate 7,813,095 of OZ026617.1, forward strand.
TCTTCCTCTTCTACAGATGCCGACTACAGTTTCTATATAAATTTTCCCAGGTGCTTTTCATTTGTGTCCCATTCCTCCTTCATCCTAAATGTAACTTTATGAAATTTGCTCACCTCTAGGATTAGATGTATCCTGTAACATCTGATAACAAATTCTGTGCTTACTAATGCTGACCCTCGACGTTCAAGGCATCATAAGATTCCCCCTTTCTATTTATCCACATCAGTAACAAATTTACTTTGCACATGTGTGCTTTCATGTGCGTTTTTGGTGCCATCAAAATATTTTGTTTTCTCTCCACACAGATCAAGACCTATCTGTGATGCTTGGAAACTTTTCAGGTCAGGTTTGAAGGCCAGAATGGACTCAGAATTATGAGTTGAACATAGAAAATGACTGCAGATGTGCAAGTGATATAAATAATTCTCCTTTACGCTTTGGTTCATTTACAGACATTATGTATATACATGCCGCAAATTGCTTTAATTTTACTGTATTCTTATTTTTGCTTATTTCTCTGATGGCAGAAAACTGTGAAAATAAAAACACAATGAAACAGTACTTTAACATTTTGAAAAGGGAATTATGTCCAAAGTAGTGAAATTACAACTATAGCAAAATGTCAATTTTTTTTCTTTTAAATTGAAAATTTAAACATGCAAAAAGACAGCAATCTACAGTATATAAAGTGCACATGTCCTCTGCAGGAGAATCAGTTTTGTTAACAATGAAGATAAGCAACTTTGTACTTATCATCTAGGTCATACTGATATGTTTTCCATGAGCTTTTATTCAGCACATGGCTGTGTTTTTAATGTTACCAGACCGTTCTTTAACGGGAAAATACTAAGTTCGATGGATTGCAAAATTTTGTTTAAAAAAAAAAAAAAAAGACAAAAAATCTGTCGGTGCCTCATCAGTGCAGGCACAGTCAGGGTGACTCTGGGAGTACCCACTTCTAAACAATGCTGACTTCTTTTTCTATTTTCCTAACCCTGCATCGATACATCAACATGCAGCTTTTCCCATCAAAAATTAACAAATGTCTGGTGTCAGGGGACGGTGGGGTAAAGTGAACTGCCGAGGCCCTATGCACCCCGCTCTACCCTAAATGTCCCCTGCTTCTTTTCTGTCATTGAGAATATTATTCCAAGTCAACAACTGAGCACACTGCCCCAAGGAAAGCTGTGGACTTGTTTCGCAGAAGCTTAATTGCAGTGAAGTGGGTACATGGTCAGTAAATTCATTCATCTTTCCTTTTTCTGACTCCTTGAAATGATCATGATCTATACAGTAAAGATCTCTTCATTACGTTTTGATTACAATTGTTGCATAAACAACTACTTTTCTTGTCAGAAATTAAAATGTTGACTTATGTACGCAAAATGTGGAAAGATCACAGAGAATTAGTTTGGTCACCTATCCCCCAGTTTTCTCTATGCCTTCATTCTATGAATCTTAAAGTGGTCCACTCACCATATAGGAATAGTAATTGGTGATTAGCTCTCCATATAGACTGGGTTACTGGTGATTAGCTCTCCATAGAGACTGGGTTACTGGTGATTAGCTCTACATACAGACTGGGTTACTGCTGATTAGCTCTACATAGACTTGGTTACTGGTGATTAGCTTCACATAGAGACTGGATTCCTGGTGTTTAGCTCTCCATACAGACTGGGTTACTGGTGATTAGCTCTCCATAGAGACTGGATTCCTGGTGATTAGCTCTCCATACAGACTGGGTTACTGGTGATTAGCTCTCCATACAGACTGGGTTACTGGTGCTCAGCTCTCCATAATTTGGACAGTTATGCAATGCTGTTTTAGCCATTTGTGCAAAGAGTATTTCTGTAACAAAAGTTTATAATTTAGTTGAACCAGCAGCACATCATTTTCACAATTAATTTTATACCCATGTTACATGATAATTTCTGACCAAAGAAGTGGCTGCTCAATTGACCAATTTTGATCAAAGGGTCAAAAAGTTTAGATTTCTTCATAATCCCTAGATCATGGATTTTCCCAAAAGGTACACATTCTTCCTCTTTATATGTTAATATCTTATTTTACAGAAGCTAAAATAAAAAAAAAGCACCAGGCTGATTATACAGGGGCACAACTATAAACCACTATAATCTTGGCCCAAGCTGAATAGAGGATATCAAAGATTACTCACTAGGCGCCCAATGACAAGCCACGCTGACCTTTCCCGCCCCTACCCAACAGCAAACCAGTTAGCTGTACTGAGTACACAAATTTTTTTGGTGCTTTATTTTATCTAAATACACAAACATTGCATCAGATCATATGAATATTGATGCAAAAGTATCAATTATCAACTGTATGTTTTTCTCAGCAAGTCCTGAATTTTACCTGGCTACAGATAATGGATTAAAACAAGTTTAATACCAGGGCACTGCACTTCCTTTCAAGTTCTCTACACTCAGGTAAAAAAGTGGCACAGGTCCTGGCTGGCATTTGATATTTACCATGGATTAGTAGGGAGGTTTGCTCTACAGGCCAGGCATATACCCACCATGTCAACATGATAAACGGGATTCCTGCACATTTGAAGCATAAATGACACCAATAAATCTATGGCTAAACTGGATGACATTTCTGGGGGTCAGAAACATGGCTGGTAAAAATAGCTGCTGCTCGGCAAGAGCAGAAAGCGAACAGTTGAAGGGACTGATGCTGATCAGGCCATATTGCAACATCTTTCCTCTTAATGTGCCGCAGAAATATGACCCGCCAAGCCCTGGCCATTTATGGCCACGTGCAGCCAGAATTAACCCTTGTATCAGCCTCTTATTTTGCCATTTTCTTGCATTCAGGAAAAAAATCCTAATCAACTTGTGTATCAGTTCAATGGTGTTTTGCATCGTTTTTTTTTAGAATACTAGGAAATGAATGGCTGTCACAAGTTTTTTCCTCTTCCCAGCTCCCATAAAAATAATTGCACCATGTTGCTGGGCATTGTGCCCAAGAATCAATGTGGCGGGAAACACAGACCCTCCATGTGTAGCATGGATTAAACTGACATAAGTGGGCCTGGGTACCATTAGCAGCAGACTATATGCTTGCTTGGCAGTTCACTTGACCATGGCTTGTACAAGCTGGGCTAACCTACCCACCAAGACTCTGTGATGTTCCTCCTAACATCACCGAGTAGGCAGTCGAAGCAAGCACACTTTTCAGCACAAGCTCCCAACAAGAACTTTCAATTTGGTCAGTCCACAAGTCCATGAAGTCTTGATTGATGTTTAAAGATTGATATGGTTTGGTCTTCAGGCCTGCCACTTGGCATGCTGTCTATGTGTGTACAGACAGGGCCAGAAGCAGGGTAAGAGTCAGACGGATTTACAGGCATGGTGTGCCCGACGTATCACCAACAGTTGTCCTGAGACTGAGCGTGCTGCAGACTGGCTGGCCTTACTAACTGTTGGGCCATGTCAGCTCTCCTCTTCAACTAAAAACATTTTCAAATACAAATATGATATGTAGCAATCCAGGGTGAATGATGCACATTGTTGGTTTCATCAAAGTTCTGTCACAGACCTGTCATTGTGATGGCCAAGTTCAGATGTTTGCAAACTTTGGTAGGGATACCAGTACATAAGCATGCAACAGATGATCTATAACAGAGCCAAACGTTTTCAAGTGGCCTGATTCAATCAAGCCACCAATAGGCAGCATTAGCTTTCTATCTGTCAACAGCCACCAAAAATAAGTAGTATTAATCCAGGCCAGACCTCAGCCTGGCTTTTGATAAGGTCAGGGGTGCCTGTGAATCTTTTGTTATTTCTCTGTAGTACTCAAACTTCATCTAACTTTATTATGTGGCTTTTTATGTATACTTGCTTATGGCCTGAGACATGACAGTGCTTGGTGTAAATACACGGGGTAATGTAATGAAACAGCACCAGGAGCAGAGATGCCTTGTGGCTGTGGCCATAGCAGTCAAGAGTGAGACTAAGCAGAAGTTTCTGCATACAGAATGTCTGGGCACCAGGCATTTACCCAGAGATCCAGAGTACATGTAACACAGTTGGGATCCAGACTATGTAGTCATGGTAGGTATCTCAAGTCTAAGTATAGGGATCCAGAAATCATGCCATTATGGTAGGGATCCAGACACAGGAGCACTCTTCTATCATTTTGCTGCATCAGTTCCCCAACATTCCCCTAATGTCAAACTTTGACCTCTGTTGGTTGGGTGCCCTCCCACCCCGCACAGCCAGCAATCTCATGGAATTCTTCATAATTTTTCAAGCCCTGTGATGGGATGTGTCTTGGTCATAGATACTGCCTTGTAATATGTCTCATCCTTACAACATATCAAGTCCCAATATTCTAAATGCCGAACCTCCCTCACATTGCAGCTACATTTTTTCTCTGTTGCCTCCATGGGTGAAGCCGCCATCGCAGCATGTTACAAATCCATAAACATATAACACATGTTCACACACTGGTCAGATACCCATGTAAATTACTTAAAATATGCAATCAAGACATGTAAATTCAAGAATGTTACTTTTATTGATTGAGCCAAAAGCAGATTTGTTCCATAAATGTGAGATCAGCTTTGCAAATACATACATGTATAATATGTACATACGTCATTCAACGATACCATCTATGTGCATTTATTAAGTTTTACGAAATGTGAACACATACAGCTGTCTTATGACCATATAATTCCCACTGCCATACAGCACTCTGTTGAAAGGAAAGACATGGTCAGCCTTATAGATTATGTGAAACAAAGCTGCCCGGTCAATCGCAATTCTGTTCTTCCACATGATTTCATGTGCCTACAGACAACACATGGTTTCACATTTCTGGATCTTCGATACCTGTATCCTATATCCGAACAAAAACACCGCTATTAATACATAAGAAAACTAGCATACACTTTGGTACTTTACTTTGAGGGGGCCCAAAAGTGTGGGGTGGGTCATGATCGTGTAAGACAAAAATAACATACCTTCAGATCTATAATATTACATATCATAATTAATCCAGAAAAAAAAAAAAAAAAATACAGTCACAAACTATTTTATTAAAATTGACCTCATTTCACTGTTTACAGGAAACAATTATCAATAATTGCAAGTCACTCACTCAAAATCCCCAAGGATTGCTCTCCTTGGAGACCCCAACCAAATAAAACCAGTTTTCTTACTTATCATAAGATTAGTAATTGCAGGCAATGAATTGAAAGGTGTGGAGTGTACATTCTCTTTTCTTACGTTTTCTTTTTTCTTTTTTTTTTTACTTTGTATGGAACAAATCCAAGGAAACATTGTCAACTTATTGGGATAAACATTTGTGAAAAAAAGTTGGCACATGTCAACTTTAGATTCCCGTGACTTCAACAGAGAAAGAAAACGCATTTTGTGTCTGTCAGCAAGGAAGAACAATCCTGCTTTTTCAGTGAAAAAAGTACAAAAGATATTTGTTGTGGTTTTCACCAGGATTTTTTTGGGGGGATGAGTATTAATTATTTTGTACATTTCATTTCAGGTCTGTATATGACGTCCATTTTGCTTTGGCCCATGGAGGCCTGGCAGTATACACTGTATTATATCAGTTTTTATAGCTTAAATTGCTTGCAAGGGAATGACTTAATAAACCATCCACAGATAAGACTCCCCCTCCCCTCCAATCATTATGCACATGATAAGAAACCACTCACATAGATAACTTGAGATATTAATTCCAATCTCTCATTAAGAGCCTCTGGCCTGGTCTATTAAGGCAGTCATCAAGACTGACAGGGTACCAGGTTATGGCTGACAGACAGCCCTACATCAAGTCTTGACCACAGCTTCTGGCCTGGCTCTGGGGTTACTCCCAGTGGGAACAAGGCTACCAGATACCCAAACCAACAACTGACCACCTTGAACCTATCAGGCGGCATTTCCCATATTGTTCCAGCCTGTCCATGAAACAGAGGCCACCTCATTATCATGTCAAGTGGACTCAGTGGTAAATCACAGGTCCTTGTTTGTGTGGACTGCTTGGTGGCGGCCCTGCCTGCTGCCACTGTGGGGGGAAAGGCAGGACTTCCACAGCCAGCGGGAGCTTTGCCCACACATTGGCTATGGGGTTGTGACTGGGTTTGTTGACAGCCAATGATGGGCTTCTGCTCCTCTTAATTTGAACCAAATGCGCCACATGATTTGGCCTGCCCAACCTTTCTGGGTGCCAGGCAGCATTCAGGCAGGGATGCTCCCCCCAGTACCCCGGCAAGCCAGATAGCTGAAATAGCGCACCTTGCTGCATGGATGGGGAAAAAAAGTGCCCAAGAACAAATAAATCATGTTGCATACCTTGTTTTTACAAGTGCAGAGCAGAAAGGCTCCATATATCTGCACGTAGTTGCTATATAGTATCGTTTATACATTTATTATGACAAGTGCATCAGAAAGGTGCGAACCACTCCAAAGATCCCAGTTAATTAAAAGAACTCTATCACTGTTGGGAAATTTCTGCAGTATGGTTGGATTTAAGCCTTGGAAAGAATGAGTTGAGTGAAACTTTATCCATGAGCACATGGAGAACGAAGGGGGATTAGCTGGCAGGCCACACTAATGTATTATCATAAATGGTGTCTGCCTGGATTCACAGCTGGGCCGGGAATGCTCAGATTGAATACAGATGTAAATGCATGTATACAAGACATCACCACTTGTCTTCCCTACACTTTCCATATAAATGCATTATCTAATACCAGCCTTGCCACTGCACCCACCCCCAACCCCCACCTCCCATAATCACCTACAGGTCCACCAAGCTCACATAAATGCCAAAAATTACATTTTCATTCCAATTTTCTTCCCAGCATGTTGGCATAATCTTAATTAACATGTGTATGATTTGTCTAATTAACATGTGTATGATTTGTCTTGCTGATTTAACTCCAATAATAACAGCTTGTTCCTATCTGTTGTTAAAGCAGGCTGACCAGTCCTGGCAGTTTTATTTTGTTAAAGACTGTTACTCTGAGAAGCTGAACATGAATAATGACTGCTCACAACCTGGATCCCTCCAATAATCATGATAGCATTACATCAAATCAACTCAAAACTTTTGTACTCATAATCTATTTTCCTTTAGTATGATAGACAAGTAACATGTGAAGATTCTATAGGAATTATAAATTTTCTTTTTTTCTACAAAAAAAAAAAAAAAAAAATTATGAAATTTCACCTACTAATGATGCCTATTATCAGATTATTGTATGGGCCTCTGTCATACATTGAGGAACAACTTCAATGTTCAGGGGGAACCAAGCACAATTTTTGTTGTTAATACTGGTGTAGGAAGTCTCTCTCTCTCTCTCTCTCTCTCTCTCTCTCTCTCTCTCTCTCTCTCTCTCTCTCTCTCTCTCTCTCTCTCTCTCTCTCTCTCTCTCTCTCATGTATACACACAGAAGCTGCTGACTGACCTCTCTAAATCTGCACTGAAAGGGTTAAAATAGCTGATAAAGGACCAATTATGCTGACAGATGGAAACTACACAACTGATGGTACAGGATTGCTGGAATGTCACACATGTAACTGCTGCACCAAAAACATGGAATTATTAAAAAAAAGAACCCAAAAAAATTCATATGACACTTTCAAGCTTGACAAGATGATTCAGAACCCAGGTGCTCATGGGAGATTATCTAAGAACAATGAAAATGGACTTTTCTGACCAATTGGTAACAGCATGCATTACAACACCGTGACTGGTGTGTGTAAGTTTATCACAACTTTATGGCTACAACCAATGTCAGCCTGGGCCATTCATGTTGCCTGTGATGCTGCTTTGGCTTATTTCATTCCAAAATGAAGTACAGTGTGCATGTACCTGCATTTACAGGATGGTCCCAGTGTCACACTTTGTGAAATATATTGCTCTTGCAAACTTGCATCTTGCATAAATTTAATTGTTTAAAATGTTAAAGTCATGCTCTACAAACACAAACTGGGCTAAGTCATTCTTATCATATGTGGATTAAGTCTTCTTTATTCCCACAATTGTTAGTAACATCCTCGGTTTTCCACCAGCATCCTGTATCTTAGTGGCTGATTGTCACTGTTGCTTAGCAACAGGGTCACACAGTTTGTTGGGAAATTAATCCATATGTTCCAAAACACACACTGTCAATTTTTGCCTGCAAAGCTGACCAAGTTCCCTGTTATTTCTGCTACACTTGCCCACCAGACTAAACACAGCACAGAGCCTGGGTCTGCTTTGGAGGCAATGTCAATTAGATACATGTGTACAGGCAAATGTTATGTGAGGGTGGCACTAGCAAACAACCACAACACAGTTATCAACGTTCATACAGCTGAGCAGCTTTTAAATTCAAGGCCTTTTCCAGGACTTTCCAGGACCTTTTTTTACCAAAATTCAAGGACTTTCCAACTTGATTTTTCTTTTTGTGTCTTGCTGTCCGTTGTTTCAAGTTTCTACAATGGGAGGGGAGGAAGTGATCCAGCTAACCTGACTTTCAGAAAATGGTGTATTTGTGGATATTTTAAAAATTCAAGGATTTTTCAAGGACTTTATTGCAAAAACATTGATTTTCAAGGCTTTCAAGGTCTGGAAAAAGCATGCAGCAAATTGGAGTACTTTCGAGGATTTCAAGGACCTGTATGAACCTGGAGTTATGATCCACCTTTCCCTTGCGCCTCAGCTCAGTTAAAATGATTACATGTACATACAAAGAAGTACTACACCTTTATCACAAATTTACCAGGCACTTTTCTATTTCTCACAACAGATCATCATCATCATCATTATCATCATCATCATCATCATCATCATGTATTGTCAGTGTGGGAAAACGTAAGCAGGTCTACCTTGTTTCCATGATAAGAAAATTCAGTTTTTCTTTGCAAAACAGTTGCCAAAAAAGGTTTACCTAATCATCACCCTTGTTTATAATCATTATTGTTTTAAACGGAAATGTAACATAAGTTACTTGAGTTGGAGGTAGTCTTTGGAGCAAGCCCCAAAGTATTTTAAATGGGGAATGCAACAAAAGACAAAATCATGATATTAATTACTGTGGTAAAGTTATGTTTCTCAAGTGTCACCCATGTCAACTGCTGACCAGCCTTGTGCACATATCAGACCCTGTCTCTTCTGACACCACACGTCCTGGAAGTCTGCTCTGCTACCACAACTCCAGCATCTTATACTCAAATTACTTTAAAGGCTCAGGTGCCTGTCTAACTGGGGTTTGAACCACCAATCTGAGTATCACGCAGGGTTTCGAAGCTGTGCTTTCCAAAGACTCAGACCTCTATGCCACTGATGTTAGGAAGAAATTTTACTCTCACAAATTGGACAGGTTAGAAAACTGATCTGAGTGAGTCTTGTTTGCCATGCAAAACCACTGCTACACAAAAGTGAGGACACACAACCCGGGATTCATTCAGGGAACATGGAAGATAGAACATAGAAGATCGTAACTGGTGTGCAGCAGTCAGCCCCAGCACGAGACCAGCCAGGGCTCATGAAGCACTGAAGGCAAGGACTCATGAAGCACTGAAGGCCGCCTGCCATTTCCCTCTGGGGCCAGATCTTATGACTGGGGTGGAACTTGTCAACATGTACATATCGTATATTACCAATATCTTATAGAGTGTGAACACAAAATACAAGCCTTTCCTTGTAAGCAAAACCACCCAATCCACTAATCTGGAAACAAGGCAAATCTTTGTGTATTTATGTTGAGCTGTTTGCAGGCATTTGCTTACATGGGGAGTAACCTGAAACGATATTACTCGCAGAGAAAGCATAGCATACTTGTTAAAGGTGTTGGTGTAAGATCACAGAAACTCCCATTTTAGATCACATTTCTGCCTTCATACCTGGGGGAATATAGGCCTATCATCGCTAACGCAGCATTACTGGCACTGGGAAGGAAGCTCTTCAACTGGCAGTCCTCCCTACTGCTAATGGCAACTTTTTGAGCAGATAAAAACACTTCAAATACTGTTTCCTTTTAATTCAGCTAAAAATCATACTTTCTTGAATATCATTTAAAATTTAAGAATACTCTGATAATAATATTCAACAATATGTGTCAATAATGAATGAATCAATCAATTCCCTACGGAAAGCATAACAATTATACAATGGTGATATACACTTACTAATTTTTTTGGTTTTACTCTGCATTTTTATGGCACCAACAAACAATGTTTAAGACCTGACTTTTTTTCATATACATGTATATAAAATGATGTGCAGTCATTACAAGATTTTAACATGGACATATTAGTTTCAGTAACTGATTTCAAAGCCAAATTCAGAGACAGGACCATATTCATGGACATATAAACAGGCAGAAAGTTTCAGTACAAAGGTGAAATTGTTATGTCTCCCGATATCAGATTTTCCCACCATGTACGGGCAGTTACAAAAGCCGTCCCACGTATATCGGCCAGTACAATATGATAATTATCATTATTAAGATCACATAGACTGTCCCACAATTTAGGTATCAGGGTACCATGCTACAATTGTGGTGATTAAGTTCCCTGAAGGCCTACAAGTCTATACATCTCCACCAAAGATTACCAAAGAAATTCCTTAATAATTTCCATTCAGACGAGTGGTTAGATTTCCCGAAGATTATAATTTTCCACTCCCTATTGTTCCGTGTAGTGAAATCAGAGGCAAGGAAAGATGAATGTCTTCAATTATCTAGGGCTCTATCACCCCAGAGGCTCCAAAGGTGACCAAGTTGTTGGCTACCAAGCCTATAAGTTGTCTGTCTTTGACCATATCAAGTCATGTTGCCCCATATGACAGCATGATATCAAGCATGACCATGCAGGATGAAGGACACTTTCATCTAATGCCCCTACACATGAAATATAAACATTAACCCCAATCACAGTTCACAATTTCCTTGCTGCCATTGTGGCTAACATTCATGTCCATGTTGTAATTCTTTATTGACCTGACCAAGCCTTTAACAAGGAGTGAATATCGTGTCTTTTATATGTTATTTACAGTAAATTGTAAATTCGAGCATGAAATTTTCCTCAACCCTTCCAGTATGCCCCTCGCCGAAATAGAAGGAAAAAAAAAATAATAAAACAGCACTGGCTTTCAGAGCAAGCACAGAATCAAGAGCTTCTATGATGAAACATTCTTTCCCAAGAGACAATTACAGTATGCACATTGTTTGTGAAATATTTCATACGATAGTGAATTATTTGTTACTTTGACAAATGGAACATTGTCTGCAATACTCTGCCTTATCACGGACCAGTTTTTTCTCTGTTGTACACCAGCTGAGCTATGTCTCAATAGAGAATAACAGTTGACAAATGGAAAGCAAACCCACAGTGCCCTAAGCAAATGACATGCACTTGAGATCTTCAAGTACTTTCTAATGGGCCGGAGTGATATGTTCCCTCCAACAACACTCAGTCACCCCCAGTGTGTACATTTTTGAGCAACATTCAGCATGTGGGACACATAGGATATCACGCACATTTTTATTCTTTTGACCTTTGTTGTGACTTCAGTTAAGCTGAACTATGATACTTTCAGAAGAAAAAAATACATCATGGTTTTAGGCAATCTTATTGGAGTGTCACTTTTTGGAGTGCTGTGGACAAGGTGTCAGTCATGAAGACAAAAGCTACTTCTACAGACCTGCCAGAAAGAGCCAATCCACTGTGGACACCCTAATGCACCCTCTGGTGCCCATGGATTCTGTCACATGACTCATGAGTCAAGTATATCCCCTCCCTGCCCCCTATATATCTTGTCACTTTTGTTCCCAGCTTTAAGCTCCCCCCCCCCCCCCCCGATTTTGTTGTGGAAATTGTTTTTAGCTGAGTCAGCAAGTACAATGTAGAACACTCTTCATGACCATGTTTTTGATCTGTTTCTTTACAGACACACACACAATTTGGTTTTATTCAATGCAAGTACACATTTCATCTCCAAAACTTTTTTTCTGCAGTAGAGTGGATTTTTATTAACACAACACATGCTACAATTTTGCATTTTTTTCCCCACTAGTAAGTGGCAAACATTGCCCAACATTTTGTCATGATCTTTACTTTCCTCTAGCTCTATGGAACAGAAATGACCCCACAAAAATTAAGCGTACTTTGCCTGGGTGAATTACAAGTCTCACGTAATGACAGTACTCTAGCAGGAGTCTACACCTTTAATATGGCACAAATCTAGATAAGTGCTGGTGTCTGTTATCTGCCCTTCTTATCATCAAACATGCCTCTAATTAATATCATACCCTGCAATGATTGTTTATGATGCTTATCTAATCATGTGAAAGTTCCAGGACCTGTGGAAATATATTTATGTATCTTGTTTAGAAACACTATTAATATCTGCTGTCACTTCTTCTGTAATTACACAAACAAAACCAGAAGAATTGAGGTAGGTACATTCATTATGTAATTGTTCTTCCCATAAGTAACTCCCCGAGATATGGTTATTATATAAGTATCTTATCTTACTGGATGATACTGGAACAGGACTTTGCTCTTAATTGACATCATATGGAGCCATGATTTTGATCAAAAGTTATGAAAATCCTGGTTTGAATTAAACCAAGTCTTTGCTCTATTGTTTACATAAGTACATGTAGTAGTTTGTTCATTTGATTTTTTTTCTTTATAAAAGGCTATGTAATTTCATGGAAGCATTTTCCATATGAAATGCCCCCCCCCCCATATTGTGTGTTGTACACAAAGTATACAATGTATACCAAATGCTTCAGCTCCTCCCCACCTTTCTCATAAATTATTCAGTCTGTCAGCAGTTCTATTGTCAAGTGTCCAACCAGCCAAGGACTTCCAACATTTCAGTGACCCTCATTCCTCTTTCTCACTCCAGTCCTGCAGCTGATCTGACAGTTGCTTTCATCAATTTCTAAGTCAGGTATTCTTGAATCTTTGGTGCACAACAATGTTCATCAAAACTTCAACTAGCGCAGTGACACTACAAAAGGTAAAAGGCTTCTCCACATTGACCTCATCTTTGTGACAAAAAAAAAGATGAAGTTCACGGTGTGTCTGATCTTCCATGACCAACCATACACGATAGGTTAGTACACAGACACATCACCCAGTGAAACGCAAAGCCGAGGAAAGAGTTTGTGAGCCTAGTCCTGGTCCTGGCACTGACCTAAAGTTATTCCAAAAGTGTACTTGAAAATTTTTGTTGGGGAGAACTGTGAACTTTTTTTTGAACCTTTTATTTGAATAAAGTAGATTTGTGGATTTTGAAAGGCAAGCTTTGTACACACTACAAAATCCAACAACTCTTGCCACAAATATCATGTGTAACTGCCACTCAGCGCCAGAAACTCTATATCCTACCTCCTTTAATATGGTTCAAGGAATTACTCCACATATATTACCTTTAATGCTTTTATTTATTCTTATTATGCATATGTTGTATAATTTCCATGTAGGTACTATGTTTGTAGATTGAAAAAAAAATTGAAATGACAACTTCAACTCTGATTCAAACCATCAGCCTTCACAGAAATGTACCCAGGTACCCAAACCAAAAACATATTTTACATGTGTAATGATTCAATTGGAAATGTTTCCATTTGGCATTTGTAATATCTTTCACAAATCATCAGGTTATTTTTGCATAAATGTCTATGCTGTGAATTGGAAGAAGTCGATTACCATGACTTACCAACCACAATGTTCCACTTTTCCAGATATTTGGCAAAAGGAAGCCACATTGCATAATTAGTTACATGCCAGGAGGAGTGGAAACCTTTTATTTCCCATAGATCAATGTGGCCCACGATACATATCCTTTCGTGCAAGACAACCAAAAACAAACTTTGTTGCATCAATTCCAGGCCTAAATCACACAAGCGGAGAAACATAAAATGAGAACAATCTGAGTTGAAAAGAAGACGTAACACCAGGTCATTTTTCCTGATTACTCGTGAAAACTCTCCTTGCAATACACAGACAAGTTCCAGATTTGAATGCCCAAGTTGGTTAGATTGGAGGTCTCGATTTGCCACAAGGGCAGCTGTGTGGAGCATTTCTTTATGAGGACTGCACAGGAACTTTGTACGTCTTTCCTCATAGAGTCATCAGCTGCAGGGAGGTCAGGTTAGAGAAGTTGTTATTTTCTCAGGCAAGATGACGACCCAGCCCAACAGAAAAGATGATATTGCCTATTTCTGATGACTTGAAAGGCACGCAGCTACTTGGGATCTAAGAACCAGCAAAGCCAAGAACTTTCAACTATTCAAACTTCTTTTTGTGTAATTGAGTGAGATTTGGTGGGACAGCTGATTGGAGCACCTCTTAAGTACTACAGCTCTTAGCTGTCGGCAATCCATCACGCTTTTATATCTGATCGGGGAAACAGATACAACTGTTGGACAAATTTCTACCCATGAAATCTGACCTTTCTGCTTCACCAAAGAAGATTGTATCTAAATAAATGCAAACCTGAACTATGCAGGTATTGTTGCTGTTGACTCTATGCATATGTCTCGGGACTCTTGTGATAGCTTTTATATCGCTGGTCCACACCTGGAGAAAAAATACCTGTCTTTCTATCAAGCTTGTTTTACAAATTGTCAATTTCCTTCAAACGCCTCCTGTCAACAAAATGGAATAAACATGAACTTCACTAGCAGGGTGGGTCTACGGTGAAATCAGTGAATGGACCGCCAGTGATGCCATATGCCATAAAAGCCTACACAAAGCAGCCCATGCTACCACTTGCTGATTTGGGTTCAAGTTACCATCCATGAGCCAGTATGTCTCTACTTAATGGCCATAACCTTTGAGTAGCCAATGACCAAGAACCGGAGACCAACAACTGTCACTAATCCACCAAAAGATGTCCCAAGAGGAGTGGTCATTAGTCCATTTTGTCTTGTTGTATGTGACAAATCAGCATTGTAAAAGCAGTCCCCTTCACCCACACCACCACTTGACAGGGTGGGGGAAATGTTGCCTGCGGCCCAAAAGGTTGCCTTGGTGAATATATACACCAAATATCTTGTAGGCATAAACAAAGACAATCCACTTCCCTGTGATTATTGTTGAATTTCACTTATCAGACTTTATCTTTGATACTGTCTAGGAGCATCCTGATTAATTCTCAAGCTTTGGGCTCTGATTTGGTGTAACTGGGCGCTGGTGGAGAGGAGGTGGACAATAGGCACAATGGAGCACCTATCATTACTTGGTTCCTCTCCAATGGTTTGTGGCACTATCCATAGGATGTCTTTTGTTGTGGTAATCCTATGCTGTGCAAACATTGCCAATCAAATGCCACAAAAAAGGCCCTGCCCCCTGGTAGTGACAACACCTAGCTGCTGATTTATGTACACCTGAGCCATAGCGGCCAACCACCACGGACCCTTACCCTTTAATGAAGCTGTAAACATTTGTTGCACCACATAAATCCTAAACATTGTGGCAATCAAAAGACAAACCTGAGACATATCTCACAAACCATGTCAAAGGTTATGTCCCACAGGCTGTCCCAAACCTTCCTCTGGGTGATGCTATGCACTCCAGCTCTCATTTCCCTTCTTATCAGACTCATTATCCATCATGTTTTATGCCATAAAGTCCTGTGTGAATTTCTCCCATCCACCTGTTGGTAGTGGCATATGATTCATCAGAGTGAAATTTACCATGATACGCTGGCAGCATTCAGAGGAAGCCCAGGTGAAATATGCCATGACACAGGCTCAGAGGTCTGTCTGAACCCCAGTGGATGGCCTGACATGGTCCCACCCTATGTGACCCTTCTGCAGTAAAGGATGGAAGTCAGCTGGGTATCACCAAACAAACTGCTGACTTGTGTTCCCTTTAGGTCTGCTATTTATTTCTTCATGTGGTACATATGCACAATGTCCACCAGGAAAACTTCACACCCTCCACTCCAGTTGGTGGCGAACCAATTAATCTAGCTGTTCTTATTTTTTCAGCTGATGCCACACAATGCTTCATTTAATTGCAAAATTTCACTTGCTAAAAAAATGAAACTAGTAACTTAACTTTGAATAACAATAAAAGATATTGAGAGAGAGAGAGAGAGAGAGAGAGAGAGAGAGAGAGAGAGAGAGAGAGAGAGAGAGAGAGAGAGAGAGAGAGAGAGAGAGAGAGAGAGAGAGAGAGAGAGAGAGAGAGAGAGAGAGAGAGAGAGAGAGAGAGAGAGAGAGAGAGAGAGAGAGAGAGGAAGAGACAAAAAAGACAGATATATTAAGTTAGGCAAAAAGTGTGCATCAGGAATGTAATTTGGTGTTACCTCAAAAGAAAATGTCACATCAACATCAAAGAACCATACCATCACCAGAGGATCCCCTTTTATCCAACTTTCACCAATTCAAACCATTAATATTTGCAATATATAAAGTTAACAACAGGTATGACAGAAAAAGAAATGGTATGTGAATCGTATGCGTGTCTTTGCTACTTAGACTGGGCCACTTGTTCAGTGTCATCAACTCTCTGCCGCTAAAATGGTTGATACCTTTGACCACAGAGAGTATAAATATAGAAGTTACAGCATAATTACATATAATTGTATGATTACAAAGATATGTGAGAGACAAGCCTCAACATCCTCTTATCATGTCAAGATTGTACATTCAATTATGTGTAATAGCCCTACAGTACAAAAGGCTAGTGTATCACATTATTAGCATGTACAGACTGTATATTCCTTCAACATCACAGCCCATACTTGGAGGTCATCGCTGTGTTAGGCTACTGTATCACGTTATTAGCATGTACAGACTGTATATTCCTTCAACATCACAGCCCCGTACTTGGAGGTCATCGCTGTGTTAGGCTACTGTATCACGTTATTAGCATGTACACACTGTATATTCCTTCAACATCACAGCCCATACTTGGAGGTCATCGCTGTGTTAGGCTACGGTATCACGTTATTAGCATGTACAGACTGTATATTCCTTCAACATCACAGCCCCGTACTTGGAGGTCATCGCTGTGTTTGGGTTCTTTTTTTGTTTGTTTGTTTGTATCAAGGTGAAGAACACTCTTTGCTGCTTCCTTTAATTAAAATTCAAACCACAGACAGACTGAGATGTATTGGTAATCATCAGACCATTTTGCTTTGATATTTCTACTTTCCTATGGCCAAATGTTGTTTCTCTTAATTTCAGGTACATGGCAGTGACACAAAAAGTGTGGTAATTTAGCTTTTGTAAAAAAACTTAACATTCATAATTTACAACATCATGCATCATAACTTTTAAACATGTAAATGATAACATATACAAAAACCGGATATAACAAAGAGACAGGTCAAGGAGTAGGCACAGCTTGCCTGACATGTCAAACATGGGCAAGTTCAACTCCTCAGTTTAGAGTTATAACTTGCTTGCTAACTCAGTGAAGCATGGATCTATCAATGCTCGTGTACACCTATTTAATCCAGGCCAATGAAAGGAAAGAGAGGCACCAATTAGCTGCACAAATAAGAGAGTGTCGGTCAGTGTCAGTGTCAGCGAGGTCAGGGTTTTCTCAAAGGCACAAACAGGGGGTTTGAAAAGCACTGTCCACGGGCAGCATGCGATATGCCCATGTGTCATCACAGTCAGCTGGCTGTCAATTTGGGAGGCATGGAGTAGAGAACAGTGTCATGTTCTGGCCAGTGTGAGTATGTCTCTGAGGATGTTCTCAGCCATCCACATGTGACTCTCTCTCTCCCTCCTTCCCTCTCTCCCTCCCTCTCTCTCTCTCTCCCCCCCTCCCTATCCCAATACATTCATTCAATGACAGATTTTCTGTATTTCACCTACAATATAAGAACAAGTTAAAAGTGTGCAGAGGCATTGCACACATGTTCCAGACTGCAAGATTCATTAACCATTTCCCTCCTAAACTGACCAAAACTGGCTGGTGTTCAAATGTCATCTTCTTAATCAGTGTTTTTGACTTGTTTCAACAGTAATGAAAAACAATTCGAATGAGAATTGTACATAAGATCTATCAAGATAAAATGACCCATGCTCAGCAAAGCTGTTGACTCAGACTTAATTCCCAGGAACAAGGGTTAGGTCAATGGTTTTGTATTGCATAGCGCACCACACCTGTCACAAAGACAGGCAAGCTGGACCACCACTGCCACATGACGCAAACACTGACAAAGCCCAATTTACAGATTTGATAAGAAATGGACCTCATGGTAAAATTATGATCAGAGAGTCATAATGAAAAAGTCATTTTTTTTGGCGGGGGGGGAGGGGGGGTTAAGTTAAAATGTCAAGGATTCTGTGCAACAATGTGGCAGCATGTGAACAAATCACAAACTTCATCTGTGCAACCTGCTTCCTTGCCTATAAAACACAGTGACCCTCTGACCCCAGCTGTCTAGCACCCTCGGAATTTGCACCCCAAACTTAGTGGCAGGACAATTATCTATTCAGCACCCCCCCTCCCCCATCCCGAGCATGCTAAACAAATGAATACTTAAACATGTATTTTGCAAAACCAAGCAACAGTTTTACATGTATTCACTTTTTATCACATCAGTTCATCTATCATTATCATGCAGTACTTTCAGCAATTCCCTAAGTTCCCCTTGTATCTTGATCTAAATTCTGCATTTCTTTTCAAAAGTCTGTGCAGTAGGCAATAATCTCCTGTGCTACACATATGGTAAATTACCATTACAAATTCACATTTTATACATTGGTACTGTTTATTATTTCTTCAAAACTGTAGATGTATAATCCTTCAGTGTTGAGTTTCTCAGATTGCAAAGAGTGACAAGATAGCCTGCTTTGAAGTTTCATGGTAAAAGAGCGAACTTCTAAATATTAGTGAGATATTCAGCAGGTGTAGGCCCAGGAATGTACCATAGTGGAGCAACATGGGAGGGGGCGGGGGAGGAGGAGAGAGGTTCTGACATTGTTTTGTTGACATGAGGCTCCCAAGTCATTCGCACAGAAAATTCAGGAATCAAATGGAAACATTCAGCATCATTTTGAGCCCAAACTAAACAAAATATATGAATCATTCATAGATGAAAACTTTGTAATTGCAAGTTTTTTTTTTTTTTTGGGGGGGGGGGGGCCAGGGGGGAAGAAAGAGAGATGGGATAAAGATCCCATATGCCATTCCTGAAGTCAGGTGTGCATGGTATCCATCACAGACCACAAGAGCTGTAATCAACCCAGTCGAAGAAAAACACAGTAAGACTCAACTGATGGTGTAACAAATGAACCTATATAACTATCCCATCCATGAAACAAACAGACCCAAATTTATATCCGGCACTATATGACCTTGAGACAGACCTTTCTCTAGTTGACAGCACAAAATCTTGCTGACCAGCTGTGCATTCTTTGATGAGTAATGGAGTTGTATATTCAGTGTACTTGCATCTGCAAGCTGGCCTGTCAAAAACGGCCAACTTGCCTATAGTTATACTTTCTACAATTACAACTTTGAAGTAATAACATTTAGCTTTTCTTTTCTCCAGCACCTCTCTGGGCCACAGAAATTTAATCCAGATCCAATTATGCTTTTCTACAGATCAGGTAGGATGGTATGCTATTCAAGAAAATTCCGATTTTCAAGGGACAGGTAATCCATGAGAAAGTTGAAGCTAGTGAAACAAATTACTCCCTTTGACCACTTTATTGGAGTTCTGCAGGCCAGGCTGGGAGTGGTACATATTCGTCTACCTTTATTGGTACATACGTATACATATATAAGATATTTGCAGTGGCAACATTTTCCATAGAAAGCAAATGACAAGAGGGTTATGTGAACTTCCAAAGCAGATGGCTTGTTATCATTGAATGTCGAACCCCCACCATTCACTAAATTGGCACTGCATGAAAAACAGCACAATTTAGCACAACTTCACAGACCAGCTTTTTATGAATGTGTCTTGTCCTGGACAAATGATACTAACCAATAAAATATAGAGACTATATACTTGAAGTATGACATGGCAATTGCTGAGTCAGAGCCATCTTTCATGAATCTGGCTTAATTCCAGTTTTGTTAATAACCCTTCCAGTACAACAGCCTTTTATAGTATATACCACAAGTACTGTAAATTGCTTTAAGTTCGCTGCACTTTTGTTTTTGCTTATTTCGCTGATGGCACAAAACAGTGAAAATAAAAACACAACAAAATAGTATTTTAACATTGTTTGAATAGAAATTATATCCAACAAAATAAAATCATAGTGAAATGTCAAAAATAGGAAAACCATGAAAATTCATACACATGAAAATAAAGCAATTTACAGTGTACGTGAATGGATATACCTTTATAAACTATATCATAAATCAACTGACACAGGCAATGTTAGGGCTAAATCTCTGCTCCTTTTTTTTTTTTTTTTTTTTTTTTTTTTAATAAGCAGAATGTCATGTTAGAGTAGTTTAAATGCATTTAAACATTCAATGAAACAAACTTGTTTATGGTCAAGTCTGATAACAGAAGTGAAAAATGTGAACTGTGGATGGAGGGACGGACAGTAGACAATGAATGACTGACCATCCTATAAGCTCAGCTGACTGACAAGTCAGCTGAACTAAAGTCTTACAGATGCACATGACATTGTCACAATGAATGTCATGTTAAAGGGCTGTTGTACAGGCCATTTCAGTATAACATATGTATGTAAAATGAACCAGGTGTCATGGTTCATTTTACATGCATACATGTATGTCATATGTAAAATGAACCATAGTGCAAACTAGTGAAGACATGATAGGTAACCCACTGCACATGCACACTGTGTCATTATTAAACACTGAAATACCAGTCATTAATCAAACACAGCTTTTTTCCCCCCTGTTTTGTTCTGTCTGTCTTGGTATTCAAGATGGCACTTCAGATGGCTTCAATTATTGGTATGTAAACAATTTGTCCTGTACCTTTACAAGGATTTAAAAGTTAATTGAACCAAAACTCTTATAAATAAATTTTAAACACAGAGTACAACCACCAGGAGAGCAAAGGTATAAGGATAAGTGAAGTTTTAAGTTGTGCCCAATACGAGCATGCAAAGGTGGGGTATTCCTGGTGATAAAATCGAAAATGAATATTTTGACTTGTGTCCCCAAATATTTACTGTAATCTGCCTTATATTCGTGTCCATAAAGTGTCACTTTCTCAAAACTAAACAAATTTACCAATGTTACCCAAGTTCTCAAAATGTTCTAGCTCTTAGACAAGTAAAATCATGTCTGGGTTGGTACTTGCCACTAGCCAATTAGCCATTGGCAAATAGATGTTAGATTTTGCAACTGAGCTTTACCTTCTTTCAGACAATTTGGTTCATAAATTTTGTAAAAATTTTGTACCATACCTACAATTAAAGATTTAAGTTTCCATTACAAATTCCCAGGTATTGATAGAAAAACATCAAAGTGTTTGCTCTAGTATTCACTGCCAAAAATCATTTTGGACATTTTGCCCCTTTTAGCCTAATTGGCCACAATTGTGTCATTCGCAGTGCAAGCCCAGCATATGGCTATTTTCTGAACAACTGAAAACATGCTAATGACATGCCCTTAAAAATGGGAACAAGAGCTGTGGATTTCGGACTAAATATTGAAATCCCTGTGGAGCCCCTTCTTTGCTGGTCAACATTTGAACTAACGAGGCACATAATGATCACAATCTGCTGAATACTACGTTTTGACTGTGTACCAGATGTTTCATGGACAACCAGGATGCCCCAACACCCACAATGACTCTCCTTATCAGAGTGCTTAGCATGAATAAGCACAAACTGAATAAAACAAAGATTTTATCTACACCTTGGTTGGCCTTCAAGTACTACCACAACCTTTAAGCATGCTGAAAATATAATGAAAGTGGCCGCTTCCTTCAGCCTGACTCTTACACATGCACAATCCTCTCAGAATTTTGCAGTATTTTAGAATTATCATTTTAAATTGGAGCACAGAAATTAAAAAAAGATAAAAATATACGCAATGAAAATAAATATATGTACAGTGTACAGAACTGGTGCACTCTGCCTTTTACATGCCTGGACGTCTACATGGACAGTGCGTGTCCTATAAAACTATGTGGAAATCATTGAAGTGTTTTTGAGGCATTCTTGATATCACATTGATGTAGAATGATGTGTGTCTGCGTATATGTAAGGAGTATGAATCTTACCTCTTTTTTGCATGAAGGAAAACAGGTCATCTAAAAATTCTTTCCTTTTGGGATCTTCTGAGAGTTCATACAACTGTAAAATGAACAACAAATTTGATATATTGGAACAGTTAACTTTATCAGCATATCACACCCCTCCCTGAAATTAAACACACTTGTGGATTATTACTTTCATATCAAAATACCGTGACAAGGTTCAATGATGACAAATATATGTTTGGCACAAAGTCAGATGTATCAGTTTACGGTGCCTTTTTTGTGTGCCTTTTTTTTGGCAAAAACAACGTTCAGGTTCCCAGGTATGATAGACAGACAGCAAGCCTGCTTCAGGGACAAACAGGACACATGCTTCATTTTACTATCATATATGATGTCAACATGCAGGTGTCATTGTCATCAAGATTCCCTTTGATGCCGAGCCTGGTGTCTGCCCAACCTGGTCACAAAGTCTGTTTTCATCAGAAACATTGCAGACAACCTGGATGCATGACCATCAGGTTGCTTATGACATACATGAAATACATGCTGGTGAGGCATCAGATAGTTATATCTATTTGACTATACACAGATACAATGAAACATCATTATAAAGACACTCAAGACATCCTCCTTCTTTCTTGTTTGCTCTCTTCCTTCCTTCTTTTTCTCTTTCTTTCTCCTTTTCCTTTCTCTCTTTCTCCCTCCTCATTTTTTCCCCTTTTTTTTCTCTTTCTTTCTCCTTTTCCTTTCTCTCTTTCTCCCTCCTCATTTTTTCCCCTTTTTTGGGGTAGTGATATATTTCTCTTTCAAGGGAGACATATATTGGTGGTCTTAACAATATAGTTTCATAAAAGTAATAATTTGCACACTGTTCTATGATAATGATGACATGCAATCCATAGAGCATACATAAATCTGGATGATAATGAACAATATAATGGGCGTAGAAGAGAGGGTAGGCCTCATCAGTTACAGACACTGACCTATACAGTGGGGCTGAAGGTTACAAATCTGTGAAATTAAACAGTTTGTTGCCTTTATGTTATTGTGGCAAAATAATCATTTTGTTTTAATATTGCAAATTTTCATGGCAAATTACACTCCAAGTATTTTTTCCTGGTAGTGTTGTGCAACTTTGTAGCAAGCTATCATGTGTGTGTGTGCATGTGTGTGTGTGTGTGTTGAGGGGGCATGTGGATGGATGTTGTTTCTATTTTGTAGCAAAATGATCTGCCACAATGTTCACAAATTAGTGAGTTTGTCGTCATCTCTCTACATCTGAGGCCCAAGAATAACAGTGCAAAGTAAACCGGAAATATCAGAATTCACCAGGGACATCTGTCCCAAGTTTTCACAAATGCTAGGTTTCATAATTTTCCCATGGATCAAATTAATCTTGTATAATTTGCATTGCCTGTGTACTGGCCAGGCCATATATGGGGTGTGCATGTAGTAAGCATGGAGACATGAGGCCTATGCAGGGTTGGGTTGCTCCACTATCAGCCACGTCAATCTTTACTTGACAACCTCTGGCTTTGGACCTTCACACTTGATCTGTAAATTTTACATTGAAGAACATGTCTTTATTTTTGCAACATTGATGTATCAGCGTGGTCATACAGATACCAGCCACTCACTAATCATCCCTCGTCTTTTTCTGTCCTGGGTTTGTGTGTCCCTTACCATGACTGAGACACAAGGTAAAAAAACATGCCAGTATTTGACAAAGTACGTGGAAGACGGACGCTATCAAAAGGCAATCATAGATGATATCTAAGAGGATAAGTGATAACCCAGTCCAGCACAACTCTGTGCCCAGGTATGGAGTTTCATGGCCTAGGGCAGCATCTTTAATGACAGAAATAAAATTGGGCCCCCTATTCTTTGCATCAGCATTATGGTGGGAGCCTGCGAACCCAGGGAGCATATCACTATAGGAGGTGAGGAACAGGCTATCATTACCAAGACAGTACCCTCTACAACTGATCAATCCTTGCCCTACAGGTATCCAACAAGGAAAAGACCTTCCCAATTGAGGCCTTTTTCACAACTACATAGCTGAACAAAACATGTTTATGAGTTCTCTGCTGGAAGCAGGTTCTACACCACAGTGTACATATACTTGGTGACAACAAATGGAACAAGAAACAACATTACATAGGTACATATCTAAAGTTTCACAAACATGAAAACTGTCAGCTCTGGATATATTTAAATATTAGAGACCTCACTTAGTCAGGTGAACATGTTTTCATTTTTGTGGCCTTAACAGGCTATTATAATTGGATTGAGTCAACAGCTTTCTTTGGTATTCTGAGGAAACTTAGGCTTTGTGCTTAAGACAGTGCCTCCTGAGATAACCTGGTAACTCAGATGTACAAGTCTTGAAACAATCCGACAATTCTGTCACAAACTAATCCTGTACAAGTCAAATGCGAGAAAAATGCAATCCGAATGACACTGAAATTGGTAATCAGTGACCAGCTCTGAGCCTGGCACTACTAGAGCTGTCTCTTGATTGCTTTATTTATCATGTTTATTTCAATTAGCTCTGTATGGAAACCAAAGCCTTCAGGCATGCAACTGAAATTACTGTACTGTGTATACACATATGATTGCATACATATATGCAACCCCAGCTGTTGACAAGTTGATATCAAAGGTAGCATATACAGTTAATAAAACATGCAGTTTTTATCACAAACAAATCCAATTAATAATCATATCAACAAATCTGCATGTCTCTGTTGTATGTATTTAACCCTTCCATGTTTAACTCCTTCAGTACTAACTTTTAATGGAGTACATTCCTCTTAACGCACTTTGGGTGCATTGTGCCCAAAAGGTGCCAAGGAATGATGTTGACGCGGCCCGTTCATATGGTTTCTGCAACTGTGGGCATGCTTGTACTTAAAGATAATATGAACCTAGTATCATGATGTAAATCCAGACAACATCAACCTTTGTGAAAATTGGTACAAACGAGTTAAAGTGGTGGGGAGTTTACAGCTTTCAGTAACAAAGATGATGATAACAGTGATGTGCTCAGCTGCCACCTGAAGCCAGCAATTAAAATTTCACCACAACTCAAAATAGGATACCTGTTCAATTTTGAATCAGATGCAAGAAGAAAAGAAATCATAAATACATGTAAATAAAACGTATAAACCTCTGCAGTTAAATGATAATAAGTGATAGTGTGTTGGGGTTTTTTTGCAGTATAAATCATTTTTGACATACACTAATTACCAAGGAATACATCATTCTTTTACATGAATGATGCTGTTGCAAGGTGATCAACAGACTAAAAGCTGATTGTTTACATTCAAAATTCCATTGTTTACATTCATGTAACATAGGAATATATCTTCAATCAAACCTGGTGGTTTCATTTATCAAAATACCGTGTAACTGCCACAGCTCATCATTCATAGAAAATAATAAGTTAGAACAATACTGCAATCATGTTGGAATTATATGAAAATTTTGTATGTTCAAATTCCTCATAAAAAGAGCCTTTCTTCATGTATAAGGCCTGTGATAAATACTTTCAAGTCTGTTTTTCTCTGGCTGGTAATAAAAAAAAAAAAAAACTGACTAAGGTTATGTTTTTTACCTAGTATGGGATATACATGTATGTAAAATATCAAATGTTCCACAACATTGACAGAACATCCACTCCAGCTTTTTTTTAATTTGGATATTTTTAATGCTTAAATGCTTCCACTTAAAGTTTTTCGGTTACTGTCTTGCAGATGGGACAACATGTGATCTTATCTTTATGTCGTTATTGCAGGACCTGATGGTTTAGCAAATACATTCAACAGCCTACACCTGACACAACTACATCATGTATGTATCCTATACTTTCACTGATCACAGACAGACACTTACACAATGTTCATATACAATGATACATTCAGGTTACCAACTTCTCTCACAGACCGACAATGGTCCAGTGTCTTGCAATTCTCCTCGCTTCATGCACAGATATATCATTCATACAATACCCCACATTTGATTTTGACATGAGGCTTTCATCTATAGGCCAATTAATTACATGCAATTCACCTATCAAAAATATGCAGACAATCCTTGTGAATAGAAAGAAAGAGACAGAGTATAACAGGTGGAGACTAATTCCCCATCATTTCTGATACAAACTGTAGCTTCCATGGCCCATTTCTATACACACCTCCCCAAGTAATTGGCTAGTATCATTATTTTCTGCCATTATGTATGTAATGGCACTTTAATGTCTTTAATGTTCCCCATCTGTTGGTACCACAATCCAAATAGCTGAATCTATTCTACTTGTCATAAGGGGCAATTTCCAATAAAGTCTGTAGACATCCAAACAGGCTGGGAAAAAATTTGTTTCCAATACAGATGAGTAATTTAACCTATGACTGGAAGACTATAAAGCACGTATCTTATCCCAGGTTTGCCTTCTTGTATATTCAATCAACAGCAGGTAAACTATATGTATCTTTTACAGGCAAAAATATTAAAATCTTCAGAAGGAAAAAAAATGACCAGGTGGCCACGATCATTTTTCCTTACTTAATGGAGAAAGGTGCTCCATTTCTCTCTACCATATTCATTGCCGCTTGCCTTTTTTCTTTTTCTGTTCTTTTTTTTAAATAACATATACAGAGGGAGACATCGAAATAACTTCTGCTATTTCAAAAATAAAAATATACATGCATATATAATCACCTGCATACTTTATCAATAATTCCTGGTAAACATACATCCTTTGAAACAATGTGCAATATTCTCAATCCTCACTGGCATACAGCAAGTGAGGGAAAACAGTGTATATAAAATTGACCGCTAAGAACAAATACATGCATATCACACCAAGTTGTTGTGTAGTTTGATAAGAGATCCTTGCTTCTAACCTAACCACCCACCGATGGCGATAATGGCCAGTGATTAGTTTTGACTTTTTGTTGGAAATGAAGGCCAGGTTTTATCCCATTTCAACACTGTACCCTGTGATACCCCCACCCCCTTCCCCCGGGGGGGGGGGGGGGGGGGCACCGCTATGACTCAGCTGTCTGGTCCCTGTCTTTACATGTAGGTTATCCTGCACAAAAACCTTGACGGCAAAAAAATAAGAAGAACAGTTCACATGGGAAGTCTGGCCTGACATTACATACAGCCCCTCAGTTTGCTGGTTTGTATTTCATTACTTGTGGTCCTACAAGCCAGAGCTGACAAGCTCATCAAACGCACTGTGACATTCTGCGACATTGCCACACTGGTGGCAAACCTCTGGACAGGTGGAGCAGGAACTCTATCATTCTGAAAACCTGATCCTCTGTCACTCAACCTCTAGTTACTGCTATGGCTAGCTGAGGCCTATTTGTGATACCCCCCCCCCCCCTCCTTGCCACCCCCTTCATGCATGCCTGTCCAGACTGGCAAATTAATTTTTAGATCTCTCCTGGCCTCAGCTGGCAGAAAACCCAAACCACTTCTCCATACCTTGCAAAGCGCTTTACCTTTTGGCAAGCTTCAACTCTCATTTTGCAATAAAAACACAAATTAACAATTTCACACTTGGTTGCACAAGCTGAAAGTGGGCAGAAGAAAGGTAACAGATGTGTTCCAATGAGTTGGCACCTAAACAGTTAGAAACCTGCTGAAAACCAGTCCATTGACACATACACAAGTTCCTCTGATGCTGTAAAGATTCAGACTTTGCCATAATCAAACAATTTCAAGAAGCACATCGTCAAGATCAAATAGTTTGTGCCAGTTTACAGGCAGGTATTAAGTCCACAGACTTTACAATAAACTTATTTGTTCCCAAGTTCATCAGCCCATGTCACAGAGAGGATAGTTACTCCTGAAATCTATCTCTTCAACTAATAACAAATAAAATTCTTCCCTTCAATTGGCTCCCTATCAACTCCAGGTGTACATCACTTGAAATACTTTCACTTGATAACATTTTGAAACCTGATTCTGGAGCCTCTACAGTATAGTCCAAAACAGCACACTGTATACCCACCAGTATGAAACAGGGTCCGAAAATAGAGTCTCACCCAAGGATTTATACTTGACAGGGTTGTCCCCAAGGAAAAATTAAAGCTCAACCATTTTACAGATGTTCATAATTTGAGCTGTACTCAACTGCTCCATCAAGGTAAATTGAGCCTAAAAATCATAGTTTTACCGGGCTTCTGAGAGAGAAAAAAAAAAAAGCTTTAAGGAGAGCTTGATGGTTTTGAAAGCTTTATTGGATATTTTTAAATCTTTATAATAGAGATAAGCTATAAAGCTTCACTGGCAACCCTGCATAATTAAGAGTTACGGCTGAATTTGTAAGTTGGGAGTTAAATTTGGTCAACAGTACAAAGGTAGTGTTGGTACTGTTGTGTGAATCCATTTACTTCACTCTACTCTTATTTTTACTTATTCTGGTAATTTGAAAATAAGAACTAAGAAGTGACTTTTTCTTAAGCATACATGTAGCTTTGAAAATGTTTTTAAAGATTCATTGAAATATTTCAAATACAAAAACTGTGAAAATGATTACATCAGAGAAAATAAATGCTTCATGCGAGCTGCACCTCAAGCACTATACACGTATACCTTGAATTGGTAAATCTGTAAGTCACTCTTGTGCAAAAATCTTATGATGTTTTTTCAAAGATATTATTTCTGATTACATACATGTGCTGGTGTGTACATTCTGTACTGTTTTGCTTAGACTACACCTATAACAGTGTATATGTCAATAAAGTTCTGTGTGTATGCTCTACTTGGTCATCACTTTCACTTGATTGTACTGAATGCAATGTAAAAAGGAAGCGACCGCTAAAATGACATACTTGACAATGTACAACTGTTATTTCTGTTCTCATCCTTATGCTTTCCCAGAATGGCCAATCTCTACTTACTGGTATGTTTAATTACTTTTAAACGGCACTATTACTCCACAATCTCTGTGTGTAGTCTGTTATATATATACTAAATCAGTAGTCTGATAGAGAAGCCTGATTACAGTTCTCTTTCGCCCCTTGGGTTATAAAACAAAAGAAACACAATTTGACACCTCTTCCTCCATAAACTGGGTGGCAAATTATGCTCTGGGCATGTGTGTGGGAAAAGCACATTTTATTCCCCAAAGAGGCATCAAACACAGGGTGTTATTGCTTCTAGTCATGCCTCATTTTCATTTTGTTGTAATGAAGATTCAACTGAGGTTTATCTGAAACACCTATCGATAATAACTTGAAAGGAAAAGTCAAACACACCCAGATTCCTTGTCAATGGGTAAAACATTTGTTTCTTTGTTTGCAAGTGCATATTTTCTCCATTCAATGTTTATATCTTCAAATTGTTACATGCTATGTAATTTGTTTGATTAAAATGTTAATTTGCATGGAGCTAATTAATGGACTATTACAAAACACCTAGTCATTACCTCAAAAGACTTCTTAACATCACTTGACTTTTTAATTACTCATTCATTTTTCTCGAATAAAAAGTTGTACAATTTTTTCATTTAAATTATATTGTTCTAAATGATGTAATTAATCTCATTTCTTCTCTCTTTTTTCATAAAAGTATAGCATGCTGAATATCTAGACTTTGATCTACAAGTTGAATTTATTTTAACATTTCACCTGTGAGCCAGTCCACAGCAGCCGGTAATTTCAAACATTGTCTGCTTCATCATTTTAAATTAAACATTGTCCTATCTTAATATATTTTCATTGATAATTTCAGAGGAGCCTTATGAGGATAGCATGCCAATAATTAACAGTTTTCCTCATGGCTTGGCAACCATGGTGTGCCAAGGAAAGCTGTTGACTCAGTCCAGTAAGATGCTCTTTTATGGGTTAATGATGTGACCTTTTATAGGTTAATGAAACAATGTCCTGCTCACAGAAAGGGAAACATCATTGAAAACCTACAAATAAATAATTTATAATCTACTAGTTTGTGACTTTTAAATCCCAGCATGCGATGACACCCCCAACCACCCCTCCAATACACGTCTATACAATAGCAGCTCCGTATTCTATGTGAAAAACAGACAAACAACACCAGCCAGTGACAAACACAAAGTTTGTATATACATGCACAAAAGGAGGCCTCTCTTTGGACAGGGGAACACATCAGTGCAGAGGCCTCACCCCAGTTGTGCGCAGTCAATAGAACACATGCTGTTTGCTGTTTAGATTTCTGCAGCCTTCAATGAACTCCAAACTCCACTTGTGTTGATTTTGCTTTTGTGACAAAATTCCAGAGAGGAAAACACCTAATCCGCTCAATGAGCAAGTGCAACAGCGTAACAAACTCCTATTGACTTCTCTGGAGAACGTAAGAACAAACACGGGACAACATATTCTATGGTATCTACGATTACAGTACAATTAATAATTAAGTCCAATTAATTGGGTTTTCTATGAGAATGGGCCTCACTTTGATCTTCACTTTTGTGTTTTGTAATAGACTTCTGAATGAAGTTACCAGTATTTGCGTTCACATTTGAACACTACAGTGGGAATTAACAGTAATGTAACATATGGCAGGTTTAATTGGGCGAAGGCTATTGTCACCACCGAAGGAAGTGGAAACTTTTCATGCTGGAATCAGTTATTTAAAGTGGCAACATGCAAACCACTAAGGTATTTTATTGTGACAAAAAGCTCTGGGCCATTAAAAAACAAATAAAAAACCAAACAGATGACGAAAAAAATACAAACCCAACTATGTTCTAACAGTCACACCAGATTATCCTGGATCTGTCTGTGCAATTCAAGGACATTTTCTCTTGAATGCCCCATTGCTGGGGTTATCTGCACACTGGCTTTTTCCATTAGGACCCATTAGTACATGCAACTCTTTCCAAAATTCCTTTATCTGTTATTGAAAATAACTGCTTTCTGACACTAAATCACACATTTCTATTCCATATGAATCAACTTAAGCTACTGAAGAATTTTGCAAAATCAAATTATCTGATTAGAACAATCAGAATGAACAGTATGTCATAGGATCAGCAAATTTCATTGTACAGTGAAGAAAAAACCAACAGCACTGATTATTACTTCAGAGAATGCAAAGGGAAAACAACATGTCTAAGTAATGTACAGACTTGTAAACTATGTAGCAGTTTTTGCATAACATGGGTGCGGTATCTTTCAACAGAGGGAGCTAACAGATGCATCAGCACTGATCCAGTTGGAAAACCTGCTGCTCTCGCTCTCAAGCACACATTTTTTAAAAAGATCACCGTACAACAGTTCTGCCTCACCTTGGTACCTATACCTACATGAGCAAACCATACATCTGTGAAAGTTGGCTGATATGAACTCAGATCACTATTGCTAGTCCCAGCCAGCATTCATTATTATAGTGTGGCTGTATGTTCAGCAGTCTCTCTCTCTCTCTCTCTCTCTCTCTCTCTCTCTCTCTCTCTCTCTCTCTCTCTCTCTCTCTCTCTCTCTCTCTCTCTCTCTCTCTCTCTCTCTCTCTCTCTCTCTCTCTCTCATCTCTCTCTCTCCTCTCTCTCTCTCTCTCTCTCTCTCTCTCTCTCTCTCTCTCTCTCTCATTAGAATAGAGTGTTGCTGAAAACCATTATTAATTGATATCAAACTATATACGTTCACACGGCATCCAAGATAACTTCCCAGTTTTTCAGATTCATCTGCCTTGTTCCAAATGACGGTGCAAACATTATACCAGGTGAATGCCAGTTATTTGGGCAGACACAAATTTTCAACATAAACAGAGTGAAGAAAAAAATGCCCTAAGTTGAACCACACTGACAACTTTGTGTTGTCTGGTCATGACTTGAGAAAAACTGGAAAAGGTTAATGGTGGCTGCAGCCCCATGTTTTATTGCCTCAGCAGTCTGGATAAATATTCACAATGATATCAGGCTGGTGGATTCCTTTGACAACAGCAAGGCAAGGCTCCTGCCAGTATCCCATCTATCTGGAGCTCCCCAAATAACCACTGATCACTCCCTGAGAGTCCCCCAAACCTCCAAACCAATTGAGTAAAGCTGAAATGGATTACAAAGATAGGACTGCATCTGAAAACATTCAGGCAAAGATTTTTATTACTATCTTGTTACTTTATATAAACAGCAATGACTGCAAGCCTGCCTCCGAGACTCGTTGATTATTTCAATTGGCTGCGCCCATCCATTACAAGGACTATACTCTATGCAGTAAATATAATTTCTAATACCTGATGAAGAAAGCCCAAATCATGCTCTAGAAGCCCACAAATGCATGATATTTTATCTAATTTGTGCCTGATTGGAAACAGTGCAGGTTATATCGTCAACAAGGGCTTAGTCTGTGCCACACTGTTGATGGATGATGGCTGAACGGACCCAGACATGATATATATAAATATATACATGACATCTTCATTTTATAGGGTATTGAGATAGACTATCAAACCATGTATTAAGGGTAATCAATAGAGAAATAAGGAGCCCAGCCGGAATTCTTCAGTCTGTTCATTAGCTATAATTTGATCTGGACATCTGTTAGAGAAACTATGGCCCATATGTCATTATTATCCTCCACTAATGTTCAGTGCAGTCAATCGAGAGAGAATGTCCCAATCAAATGTTACTGTGGAATTAACCATCTCATTCATTGATTGAAATTAATATTCGCTTTCTGTAGATGTCAGGGGTCGGCTGATATTAAATTCCTCGCCAAAGTGTTCCTATAAATATTATTTTGTAATTCAATTTTGACAAGGAAGAGCTAACATAGTGACAGCCCAGGAGAAATACGTAAGAAAGCTCAAGAGAAAGCACTCTCGTAGTCCTAGGGTTTTGATTGATTGGTGAACCAGCGACCAGCGGTAGGGTTTACATATGATAACTGATCCCTAAATTAAGAGGATGGCCAAATCTTGGCCACTGCCAGACTTTTAACATGTTCAATATGTAAAAGTTTAGGAAGGCATAAACACAGATAACAGAGGGCCTTGATGAGCCTCCACTTAGGGCAGCGCTGATCCATTTTTATACCCCTTGTTCCACTGTATTTCTCGTCCTGTGCTTAGTGTTTCCAGCTCCTCATCTGAACAGAGGCCCCCACTTATTTGAAATTTGGCACAGCATTTCTCCATCTTGGCATGGAATTTTATATTTGTTGTACATGTGAATGGATAACAAAATTGATACGGCTTGGGTATTCCACAGAAAGGTCACGAGAATTTGCCCATCTGGACTGTTCAAATATCCATACTCTGTCCATATACATTTATCTCTTTCTCCAGTCCATGCAATTATGATGTGGGATTGAGCCCAGAAGTCTGCTGGATGGAGACAGCATCTCCTGTCTAGTTTAAAGGACAAACACCTATAAATTTTGTTGGCATGTGCAGTTATTCATTGACACTACAATGTGTCACAGACAGTTAATTACTTCCCACCCAGGGAAACAATTCATCAAGATAGCAATTTCACGTGTTTAATCTTGTTATGTAATACAGTAAATACTGTATTGTAATATATGGTACTCTCATAAATACTTCATTTCAGTCTTACAAGAATTGTTTATCTGTGTCCTCCATTACAACCTAGGGGCATTATGATGAAATTTTCATGCTGTTACCTTCATTAAGCTATACTTATATAAATGAAACTGTCTCCCTGCAGCATGGCCAGGACAGGTTGTCCTTACACTAACTGTACTTATATCAATGTCTCTCTAATGACATTCACTGAAGCCACAATTAATATACTGTGGACCCAAATAACATCAACGAATTTACCTTGTGTTTTATATGCAGGTTCTGGTGACCAATTTGATGTTGTCTTATTTTGTTCACATTTAACCAAACTTACCAATGTCACCTCTAATTTGCAAATGAATTGTAAGCTACAAGATATGTTGTGTTTGGGTGTTTTGTGAGTGTCATAATGGAATTTTTTTGAGCAATTTTATATTAGATCATTAATGTCAATGCTACAACTTGCAAATAATAAATTGATACCATGGGTG
Organism: Hermodice carunculata; assembly: GCA_964020975.1. Lineage (NCBI taxonomy): Eukaryota > Metazoa > Annelida > Polychaeta > Eunicida > Amphinomidae > Hermodice > Hermodice carunculata. Next base: position 7,847,258 of record OZ026617.1, read on the forward strand.
GACCATTATATCAGAGCATATTACACACCAATCAATAAACAAAGTATAAATAATTGAGTTCATATACCTGCTTAAATTGTTCCTCAAATGTCCAGTGATGTGCTGGGGAACTGGCAAGCATATCGTTAGTTGGTGGAGACCGTGAAAAAGCCCTGTCCATATATGCAGCATGATGGCTTAACATGTCAATATTAGATCTTTCTGGGGCCACGGGTGGTTTGAGACCATGATGAGCCAACAAACCCTCTGGCCTTTGTATTTTGATTTCATTCTCTTGTTCATGATTTCTGATTGCTGATCCATGATCCAATGCGTGTTTGGATCTGTCCCTTTGTTCAGGGTGTGCTTGTGATTCTTGTGCCCGAAGCTCCTCACTTCTCCGTGCAAGAGCCTCCCTGTGTTCTTTTAGTTCTTTTAATTCTTTTTCTATTTCCTTTCGCTCCTCTTGTTCCTGACGTTTGAGTTTCTCCAAAAATTCTCTGTGTGCTGGGTCCATCTTTGAAGAATCCAGTTCATTCAACTCTCCATTTTCACTGCCCCCATCCACAGATGACTCCATGTCTGACTCGTTGCCACCTATTTCATCATTTGACTGAAAACGAAGAAAAATAGTTTATACAAATGTATGCATTAGAAAGAGTGCTCGCTTGGTGTGCACAAAAGCACTGCTGAAAACAAAATGAGATAAAATGTTGCAAAATGAAGTTAGTCTGATTAGGAACATGTGTAAGAAAATTTTAAACATATATCACAAATTAAATGAAAATCAATTAAGATAAATTCTTGTCGACAGCAAGCAATGCTATAAAAATAGCATGAAAGCTGCGGAAAAAATTAACGAAGAAAAAAAAATACAGGAAATATTTTTTAGAAAATATATAAAACGATGAAGGTATCAATATACATGTATCTGCTGGTATTAACCAAAGTCAAGTATCAAAACAATCCTAAAGTGCAAAAACTGTGAACATTATCTGTTACAGTGTTTCCTGCCGATTTGCGATTGATGTGACAAAATAAGACTGAATAAATGCGTTTTTATCATAAATGATTGAATTTGCATTAATGAAAAGAAAACAGTAGATCTGATTTTACAAAAACTTTGCTTTCATACCGGCTCTTTGGGGCTGTGGGGTACCCCTGGTAGGCCAACCAAGGGCCTGAAGCCCGCAAAAGTTTTCAAGGGTCCCTGGTCCATTGGTATGGGACCCGGTCCCGGTATCATGCCTGGAAACACGGGCATGGTATTAAACCGCAACTCCAGAATGTAACGCTCAAATTTCTCACAAAATAGCAAATATAAAGTGCAAAATGTTTTAAGAAAGTCCTGGCTGGCCTCAGCAGTTGACAATCAGCAGCTGCGCGGCTTGTTGCCTCCAAGCCAAATGAAATGTGTGTACAGTCCGGCCACGCGACTGACAGTGAAAACATTCCCCCTTTAGACAACGTGGTGTCTACACGCCTCCTTCATTCATAGTTATTTACAACCCGAGACGGACCGCAACCTCAATGAAACTTTAACAAACCACTGCAATGGGACGCACCATGCTTTCATCCAAGCTGTTTTCGCCTGGTTCCATCCTATCTTGGTGAGGTGTCCAAGTTTCCAATCGCCTCCTGGTCGATCGAAGACTCTATTATTGATACACGCGCTACATATAAAATAAATTCTAAAGTCGGGTCACTTATTATTAAATCATTCCCACAATTCCATTGGATTAATTTATGCAAGTAGCCGCGTGCGCAAACTGTGAACAACAGGATCTATTGTTTAGGAGCAGTATGGATTAACTTTATTTTTCCAAACAGTGTTAGAGGTACATTTACTCAGAAAAAAACGATCAAAAGGCATTGTTGTTGTAGCGTGTTTACGTATGAAGCAATTTATAGCTGTACAGCTTTGAGGTTATCTTTCAAGATGGCGGCCTCCTTCAAGAAGACGTCCATCCGACTTTACCCCAGAATTGGCGAGAAAATCACTAGAGATACGTTATACTGGAAAAATTTGGAGGTACTGTTTGGTAACATAGATGTTCATGTATCAAACTAAATGAATGACCAGTCTCATTGGGGTGAGAAATTGACAAAATCAGCGTGTTTATATGTTGGGCATTCAACACGTGAGCGTGCATCGTTCTCAATATTGCAGCCGAGCAGCTGGGAACAGACAGAATATTATGTGTGTCAACGGCAATAAGCATGGGAAGTGACACCTAGTGTCAAGTAGCAACATCGTCGTATCAAAACAGTTCTTTTCTTACACATGCAGTAAAATAACGACGTTACTATAGCAACGCATCACACTTCGCACTGAACTTTCACAGAGTTAAAGAATAGAATTTCTTAATAAGCAAACAATCTAGACCTTTAATCATGTGGACACCCCTGCATTGAGCATCTGACAAAACACAAGTATAACCCGTAATTTAATCAAAACTCAACCCAATAATGATAATTAATATGCAATGCCGGGGCAGTGGTTCTGGTGCTGCTAACCCAATGTTAAGTAGAAAAGAAGATTTGCTGCCTTCAAAATGAGACCAGTTTGAAATGCTACACTTTGCCATTGTTCAACGTAATCTAAATTTCGTGTCTTAGCCTAATTTTTATAAAGTAAAATGCCATAACTTTGGTTCTTGGTTCATTGGATGTAGCCATGTCACAAACTTATAAAATGAATTTTGAATGAAGCAAGTATCTATAATAGTTTTGAAACTATTCAACATTTTAATTTTATGTATTTGCCAAATTTGCATAAATTGAAAGCCTACAGCTTTGGTTTGTGATTCATTGGATCGGGCTTTGCCACAAATCCATAAATTGAAGTAGGACTGGCACCTGTATCTATACTAGTTTTGAAGCCATTCAAGATTTACATTTTGCATATGTATCTAATTTGCAAAATCTAAAATCCTACAACTTTGGTTCATGGTTCATTGGATGCAGCTTTGCCACAAACCAATAAATTGAAGTTGAAATGGCATGTCTATGTATAATAATTTTGGAGATATTCAACTTTGAAACTTTTCAAAGCCCCTTATTAGCATAATTTGAAATTTTATACTTAACTTATACTGTCCATTATATTGGCAGGTGTCACAAACCTATATATGCACATTGTAATTCAGAGTATCTGCAATATGTTGGAAGATATGGATCTTTTAAAATTTTAATTGCCATAATTTGCATACTTTTAAACATCATGACTATTCCAAATGAGATGCACAATTTCACAGGTTAGGTCAGTCACCATATCAAGTTTGGTGGTTTTCAGAAAAATAGTGCTTGAAAAAATCTCCAGACCACCGTGGTTGTGAAGAAGAAAGGAAGGAAAGAAAGAAAGAAAGAAAGAAAGAGAGAGAGAGAAAAAGAAAATTCCAGTTTTTTCTCATACAGTGAAACCTCTCTAAAGTGGGCACTCTTGGGACCAGAGAAAAGTGCCCACTCCTGAGAGGGTCAGCCCGTCTGGGCAGTATGGATGAGTATGTGTGCATATATATGTACATTATTCATACATGCACATATATATGTACAGTGTATACATATTATAATCTAAGGGGACGTGTATACATGCAATACAAAACTGTCTTTCTTCCTTTATTACATAAACAAATTTTAACTGAAGCTGTCAAGAAACTACATAAACATGTACCTGTGAACCAAGACAAAACTACAAGGCCAAAAAAAGAGTCTGTGTTTGGGGTTTCCGTACCGACCCTTGCCCAAACCCCGCTACCTTAAAACTTTTTATTTATTTTCGAAAAAAAAAAATCTAGGCAGATTTTCTTCATGAAATGCACAATTTTTCCATTTTAAGTCACCTTTCTTCTGTTTTCAGAGTAAAAATTAAAAAAAAAAAAAGAAAGAAAAAAAGCCTACCTACCTACCCTATTTATTTTTGGCATGTAACCTCAAACACACTATTTATTTTCTTTGGCCTAATGTCTCAGTATTGGCTATGACAGTGTTGTCAGTAGCTTAAAATAGATGTGAGATTTGCTCTGCCCTTTTGTATTGCTCCCTGTCCTTTTTCTTTACTCCCTGCCTTTTTCTCCTATGCTTTTTTTATATATCCTGGGCAATTACATTCATTTTCTCATAAAACTGGCAAAACAATGTATCAATTTATCTGTTGGCCATGATTATAAGATGCAAATTCAGAACTATTTCCTTAAAAACAACAAAAAAGCCTGCTTTTTGGACCACTACTTTTGGGTGCCCTTTTTTGATTGTCATTGTGTGCTTTAAAAGTGCCCTTTTAGATGAAAAGTGCCCTGCCCTCCTGAAAAGATGGGGACAAAACTTGGCTATGAAGAACAGGCTTCATCTCACTGGTTACAAAAAAAACAAAGACATGAAAATGTCTCCTGAGATGACACAAATTCTGCCTTCCTTGGTCCGGCCGACTGAGCTCTGTATTTAGTCTATTTTTAACGTATGATACACTCCGGCTTGTTCTGCCTAGAAGTCTGGAGCCTGTATTACTTTGGGACTGATAAGCTCAGCAGACTGACATTGCCCTCAGGCAAAAACAGGCCAGCTAGGATACCAGTTTTCAGTCATGGTGCATTTACAGGTCTGTTCGGCACTAGTGGAAACTATAGCCTGTCTGGTACATATGGCAGCATGGAGTCAATCTGTTCCTGCATGAACAGAAAGAGACACCCTGTATTTATTGAGAGACTCATTACACAGTTGTTGGGAGTCCCCCCCCCCCCCCCCCAAATTTGCTACAAGACCCAAACTTTCCAAAGAATACACCTAGCATGCATGGATAGAAAGCTGCCTGTTAGACAGGTTCAAGCTAACTAATTATGAATGCAAAATGGTTGTCTGGAACCATAGAGGTCAAGCAACAGGTCATACGGCAGGCACATGAAGGCCTGCATGTGGATTGGGAGAAATTTGGAGAATTTAGCATACATTAAAATTCCCCAAGATTTGTTTGTATGCTATTGGATTTACCAGTTTTCTCTAACCTTTATTTGTAAATTAGAACAATGTGTCTATCTCCAATAATTTGGAAGATATATAGCTTTTAAAACTTTAATTGCCCCTCATTTGCATAACTTTCATCATCATGACTATTCCATGTCAGATGTGTAATTTCACTGGTAGGTCATTTACCATGGCAAGTTTCGTGGTTTTTGGAAAGTAGGGTCCGAGAAAAACTCCAGACAAATCTGGCCATAAAGAAGGAAAGTAAAAAAGAATTCTTGGAAAACAAAATGTCTGGCTTGGCACCCAGACATAATAACATACAATACATGTAACTGGAAAGTCTGAATCTAGGACAATCTCAAAAAAGTAAAACTCAAGTAAGATAACTAGCATATAGCAATACATATTTTGGCAATATCTAAATTTTATTACATTATGTATGTACCTTGGATTTGAAATGTAACAGCAAGGAGGCTACGTAGAAATTAACCCTTTCCCCCTTGAATTAAGACTGAGTCAACAGCTTTCCTTGGCATGGGTAAGTGCCCAACCCATGCCAAGGAAAGCTGTTGACCTGGGGCATTATTTTGATAGGTTTCATCTCCAATTCTCAGTCAAGTTGCTTTTGCATTACTGTTGAAATCAGCTGAAAACATGGAAGCAGACGACATTTGACCAGAAGCCAGTTTTGGTCGGTTTAAGGGGGAAAGGGTTAAAGTATGCTTGATTGCACATGGAGACTGATCACACTAGGTATTGATCACAGGTTTGCATTATATGGAACAGCAGCATTCAAGCTAAATGGATCGCGGAAAACGGACGGAATTCACGGAATCTATGATCTCAAACGGAATTTATGATTTGGAACGGAAATCAGCAAATGCCACGGAAATTGAGCGGAATTTGTGAATTTTGCCTCTCAAATAATTCAAAATCACCACATATGTCATCGCATAAAGCAAAACACACGGACTTGGATCCAAATTTGACGAGTCGGCGGCGTTATCGATACCACGTGGAGCAAATTTAACGACAGGCCGGACACCTGCGCGCTATAGACCCCATTACTACCATATCCATTCATTTGCATGGCACATAGATATAACGCGCAACAGAGGTACAATGATAATAGCGCCGTCTGTAGGTGGAAGCTGTCAACGTACATAGTAAACAATGTGGAGTCACTTTGCCGTTCGTCGATGGATCAACTGTTTCCAGAGGCCATAAGATCAACTGTTTTTCCTTTTTTATTGACCAGTGCTAAAATCGAGCCCTAGAATTAGTGAAACGGAAATGAAACGGAATTTGTAGTTTCCCAAAACGGAAAAACACTCATTTTGAAACGGAAAAATACAGGCCCTAATTATATGGAACAGCAGCATTCAAGCTAAATGTCCATCTGTGTGTCATTCTGGCCATAAACTTTTGGGTTGTGAGTGCGATAACTTTAAAAGTGTTGATGGTAACCTCGTATAACTTTCAGGACATATATGTATGAAAGTGTGGGTGAAGTTCAAAAATGAGGTCATGACCTACATTATCACATAGGTCAAAATGTAAAAAATTTGTGGACACTTTAGTGTGTTTAATTTTTGGTGGATCTTCATGAAACCTGGTGTGAACATTACTGAGCCGAAAATCTTGAACATGTCTTAAACTAGTGGTGCCACCTATGGCATTACAAGAATATGAGCCAAAATGTAATGAAACACATAAGATTCAATACCTCAAAAAAAATAAGCTACAGTGCTGCCTCTTTATAACACTGGTGTTGGGATCCACAGGGTAGACATGTTATAGGAAAATAGCCTTATAACAGAGAGACTTTTAACATTGAAGTAATGGTAAAAGCATTTCAGTGGGAGCCATGGTATCCACCATGTTGTATCAGGAACCACATTGTAATGAAGGATATTATAAAAAGGGAGCGCTGTGCTATTATGAACTTGATGGCCAATATGCTTCATGGAAAGGACTACAATGTTATATGAGTGACTTTGACCCATTTTCCCAAGGTCACAGAAGATTTAAAGTTGAAAATGTATGATTGAAATGGGCCTTGTGTTACAAAGTTGTGATGTACAGGCTTGTGACTTCACAGATATATTAAAGTGATAAAAGTCTGAATAATGGAAAAGATGAGGGGCAACTGGTGATTGAAATGTAAAACCATGCCCATGAGGTGGAAAATACATTAAATTCAATGTCTTGACAGCAAATACGACTAGCCGTATCAAATTTATAGCAGAGAAGCGCAACATAAAGACACACACTTATAAAATAACAGTGACCTTGACCTATTTTCTCAAGGTCTATACATAATGTAAAGCAACAGACAGATTTTGCAATCAGGAAATATTTGAGCCAGGCTTGCTAAAAAATTTTGAAAGATACTGTAGATATGATGGAAGAATTTTATTTAATATTGTTGACTTTGACCTGTTTTCTCAAGGTCATCAAGGTGATAAAGAATAAGGTGAATGATACCAAATGTACCCAAATGTGTACCACGTGGATGTTTGATACTGCGTAACATGGGTGACCTTGACCAATGTTTGGAAGTCCTAGATGGAGTGCATTTCAGGCAGTTATTTTTTGTTGATGATTGTCAGCAAAGCATTAGGCCCATGGGCCTCTTGTTTTATAGGGCAACAACTCTTGACCAACTGAACTGGTCAGTGGAAAGTCCTGTGATTGTAAAGGTTTTTGGTCAATAGGATATGTATCCTGCGTGATTGTCCCCACGCTGCTGGCAATGCTTCTTTATGCTGTGTACCAACTTTCAGATCAGCGTCTGAGGTATATTATACCACTCCTGCAAACGTTGGCATGGTAGCTCAACAAAGTCACTGTCAGGATCCATCATCTAGATGTTTCTCTTTAGGTGCCTCCATTGGTACTGTATTGGATTGAGGTCAGGAGAACAGGCTGGCCACTCCATTACTTCCACTGTCTCCCTGTCTAGGAAGTCCTGCACTTCACCAGCAACATGTGGTCTTGCATTGTCCTGCATCAAGATGAAGTTGTCACCAATGGTGGCAACATATGATAGCATGTGTAGCTGCAGGATCCTCAACGATGTAGCCTCTGCCAGTCATAGTACTATTTAGTAGGACTTGGTCGGTCTTGCCATCGGGCGAAATACTTGCCAAGATCAGGGTGCTGCCACCTCCAAATGCAACTGTGGGCTGTACACAGCAGTACAGAATGCCTCTCCCATGGTCTCCTCCATGCTCAGACTTACCCATCATTTCTGTGCAGCGAGAAGCAATGCTCATCAGTAAACAGCACATTGCCCCATTCTGCCTGTTTGGTATGGACATGCTCTGTTGCCGACTGGAATCTGGCAACTTTGTGGTGATTGGTCAGCATCTGTTTCTTCGCTGTGGAGCTCGACCTGAAACAGGCAGCACGCAATCTGTTGTGTATCATCTAAGTGGAGATACACCTCTAATGAGGATGGGCCATTTGCAGGTGTTGCTTGATCTCTGGAGTGGTACGAGTCCTATGTCGTAGTCCTGAATTGACGACAAATTGGTCTCATTGCCTGTTGGTCACCCTTGGTGATCTTCATGGAAGATCCCAAACATGATTTGTTCGGCAGAATTTTCAGAACTTATTGATGGTTTCATTTTTAACTCCCATAGCCCTTTCAACTGATCTGCAGCTCTCCCCAGCTTCAGTATGGCTAGTGGGTCTCACTCTTGTCCAATTTTTTATAGCCGAGGCATGATGAATTGGCCATGCATTTATACTCAAGCTTAGCCCAATTTTTGTCCACATTACTCAAGAAAAGTGCTAACAATGATCAAGTGTGACCCAAAACAAGGCCCACTGACACTGCATTCCACATGGCCTTTCTGTGAGGTGTGGCTTTTGATTTTGGAGAATTGGTGTCATTTTAATGAGTTTACACAGTATTGTACACGTGCTTGTTGCTCTGTGATGATGCGACGTGTAAAAAAAAATTCAGAACATCTCAATATATATTCACATGAGGTGTTTAAATGTGAAAAGCCTGTGTTTTTGCAGAAAGTTTAAATTTTCTGTAGAACTAAGACTGGAATATACTGAATATGCTAACTTTAACATCATGAAGAGTTGCACATAGGATCAGGACACACACCAGAAGAAAATTGAGACGGTGTGTTCTGTTAGCTAATTTCATGACCCAAGGACCCCCCCCCCCCCTCCCGCCTTTCCCGGTCAAATTACATTTTTTTTCTGTCCCCAGGCCAAACTATATATATGTGCGGATACTTGTAGTGCTCAATTGTCTAGATGAAAACTTGTGAATTTGATAGCACTGTGCTCTGTTGCTAATCAGGTATTATGTCTCCCGGTGGGAGCCGGGGGACATATTGTTTTAGTGCCCGTTTCTTCCGCTTGTTGTTGTTGTTGTTGTTGTTCATGTTCTTCAACACTTGGTTTCCGTTCGATAAGTCTTGAAGGACTTGACACAATTTGATGAAACTTGGTAGGATTATGTATCTTGGCAAGACCTAGGTTGGGATTGTATTTAGGTGACCTTGACCTAATTTTCAAGGTCACAGGGTCACTTATGTGAAATGGGTTTCCGTTCGATAAGTCATGAAAAACATGATGGAATTTGATGAAACTTAGTAGGATTATGTATCTTGGCAAGACCTAGGTTGGGATTGTATTTGGATGACCTTGAGCGAATTCTCAAGGTCACAGGGTCACTTATGTGAAATTGGTTTCCGTACGATAAGTCTTGAAGAACATGATGGAATTTGATGAAACTTAGTAGGATTATGTATCTTGGCAAGACCTAGGTTGGGATTGTATTTGGATGACCTTGAGCGAATTCTCAAGGTCACAGGGTCACTTATGTGAAATTGGTTTCCGTTCGATAAGTCATGAAGAACATGATGGAATTTGATGAAACTTAGTAGGATTATGTATCTTGGCAAGACCTTGGTTGGGATTGTATTTGGATGACCTTGAGCGAATTTTCAAGGTCACAGGGTCACTTATGTGAAATTGGTTTCCATTCGATAAGTCATGAAGAAGAGGATGGAATTCGATGAAACTTAGTAGGATTATGTATCTTGGCAAAACCTAGGTTGCAATTGTATTTGGATGACCTTGAGCGAATTCTCAAGGTCACAGGGTCACTTATGTGAAATTGGTTTCCGTTCTATAAGTCATGAAGAACATGATGGAATTTGATGAAACTTGGTAGGATTATGTATCAAGGTAATACCAAGTTTGGGATTCTATTTGGGTGACCTTGACGTAATTTTCAAGGTCACAGGGTCATTTATGTGAAATTGGTTTCTCTGCAATAAGTCTTGAAGAACTTTATGAAAATTGCTAGAGTAATGTATCTAGGTGAGAGCTAAAACAGGATTGTAATTTTCAAGCAAACTTGGTCATTTGTAATTTTTTATCACCTGTAGCTTATTCAGAGACGTAAGTGTTCCACCGGGAGACATTTGATTTTCTGTTGGAAAATCAGTCTGTTCTAGTTAATACTGTAATACATTCTATATTGCCCTTGTTATCAAGGTAAAATCTGCTTTGAACAAAAAGTATTACAGGAAAAGAAAACAAAAGACGTTACAATAAAAAGCTGTCATGCAAAATTGTCAGACAATGATACATACAGTAGAACCTGTTTTGAGAGACTGCCCCTAGAGCAGGCCAAAAAGTGCTCACAGAAGGCAGGTGGTCTCTCATCAGAGGTACAATAACATGGGAAAGATGGCAAAAGGGACATGGTAAACATGGTCTGAAAAGTCAGGTGGCCAGGTCTTTCCTCATAGTGGTCTCTCAAAACAGGTTTCACTGTCCTGGTTTTTTGGCAACTCTTGAGAGTCAGTCATAACATTAACACAGTTAACTTTGAACGATCACATTTCCCTTTATGTGTGCACTTTGTTTGAAAAAGACGAGTGAACTGACATTCTACAGATCAAACCCAAATGTGATATTGTAGGTTTTCCTGAACAAATTAGACCCACACTGTGCAGGTCTTACAAAATCAATTAAAAGGCATTGGAGGTTTAAGATAGTAAGGTCGCCGTTCTTTAACACCATCATCATGTACAAATATCTGTAAGTACTGGCTCAATAGTTCTTGTACTGAAACTAAAAACATTAAACTCACTAAAGCAGTCATGTGACCTTTGGAACTGGGTGAATCTCAACCGCATGCATCTCATTTTAGCCCTTATACATGACTTTCACCATATGCAACATTAATGTCATAACTGAAAATTCCTGCAATATCAAGAGAACAATGAAAGCAGCTGTACTCCCCCCTGACCATGGAGATGTGACATCAGTGTCACCCATGTACGCTGTCAAGTTGTGCCTTTTGGGGGACTGTCAGTGTTTGCAATTTATCAAAGTCATCACCACACAGTTCTAGCAGGAGTCCTCATTTTTAAATGATAAGTGACAGGATCCAATATTACCAAGACATATAAGCCAAGATGTCAGTGTGACCTTTTAAAGGTACTTGAGGTCAAAATTACCAGTACTGAAAGAACCTCCATAGGTACTTTTCCTATTTATGTTTGATAGTAACCATGGGCCTAGGACCCACTATTACTAAGACTTGAGCCAATATGTCAGGGGTTTAGGTGCATTACTACATGTATTTATAACAATGTCTTCCAAGCATTCCCTTGAATGTGACCCCACTCATCCATGGAGATTTCTACAAATTGCCTATTATCCGGGTATCTGCAGTACACCCTGGAACTTAACAGCTGTACACAAACATTTTGAGCAATGTCCCTTTGTACAAGACATCAACTGTGGTTGCTCTCTGTCTCCACAATTTTTCACAGTGACCATTGAAGTCCCATTCCTGAGAGTGTCCTACATACACGCAATGCAGCATGGGTAATGACCTGTAGTGGCAAGCGTGTCCTGGAAGCAAGGTATTGGTCAAGTGTGTTTTTAGCTCAGCTGATAAGTCAGCTGAGCTTTTAAGCGGGTAGGTCATCTGTCATCCACAATTCACATTTTCGACTTCTCAAAAACCGTCAGCCCGATTCCCTTTAAACTCAGTGGCAATGTACCTTAGGTGGGTCTCCAACAAGTTTGTTCAGATGGGAACAGTCCAGTGATTTTTGGATGTTTTATGATTTTTTTGTTCTATTGGGGGCAAATATTAAAAAAAAAAATTCTCTGAAACTGCTCACCTGATTGCCTTGATACACTGGAACACTCCTGGGGACTCCTGGTTCTAAATTTGTTTTACCAGGTGGCGCTTCATTCTTTTTGTCTCGCCAGCGTTAGCTGTTTGCGAGACTAAGCTGTCACTTTCCGGACGTCCGTCCGTCCGTCCGTCAGTCCGTCAGTCCGTCCGTCAACCAAAAACTTCGGAGTGGCATTATTTCACTAACTAGATCAGATAGGGCTATCATACTTGGGTGGATGATTGATTGTAATCATCACTAGAGATGTGGGCCATCAATGTTACACTTCATTGATCACTTCTTGCTTCATTGAGCATTGGAGAAAAACTTCGGAGTGGCATTTTTTCAGTAACTAGACTACATAGGCCTTTCATATTTGGGTACATGATTTAATGTAATCATCCCTAGAGACAAGGGTCATCACTGTCACACTTCATTGATTACTTCATGCATGATTGAGCATTGGAGAAAAACTTCGGAGTGGCATTATTTCAGTAACTAGACTACATAGGCCTTCCATATTTGGGTGGATGATTTATTGTAATCATCCCCAGAGACGAGGGTCATAACTGTCACACTTCATTGATTCCTTCATGCTTGATTGAGCATTGGAGAAAAACTTCGGAGTGGCATTATTTCAGTAACTACACTACATAGGCCTTTCATATTTGAGTGGAAGATTTATTGTAATCATCCCTAGAGACGAGGGTCATCACTGTCACACTTCATTGATTACTTCATGCTTGATTGAGCATTGGAGAAAAACTTCTGAGTGGCATTATTTCACTAACTAGACTAGGAAAGGCTTTCATGCTTGGGTGGATGATTCATTGTAATCATCCCTAGAGATGAGGGTCATCACTGTCACACTTAGAAGCTTCAGAAGCCTGTTGAAATTGGATGACCTCAACTGATTTCAACGACCTAAATGTATTTTCATGGGTGAAATGCAAAACGTGGCGTTACCACTGCAACTTTTGACGAATTCAAGCCAAGTTTACCAAACTTACACCACCTTTGCTTCTTAGGAAAGCTTTAGAAGTCTATTGAAAGTGGGTGGCCTTGATGTATTTTTGACCTACTTTGGAGGTCCGATGCATTGCATCCTTGAATGTACAATGCTATTCATGGCCAAGAGTCAAACCAAGTTCACCAAATTTATACTAGCTTTGCATCTTACAAAACGTCAGAAATCTCTTGAAAGTGGATGACTTTGACCTACTTTTGACTCGACAAATCTTATTTTCCTTGTGTGTCTTGGGTATAGTTGATTGTAGGTCCCTAGTTACTATTTAACATGAATAGCAAAGTACCTATGCTTTATTTTTGGTGTTCTTAAATTTATCTTGAAGTGTCCTTTGAAGGTCAAACTTAGGTAACTGAACATATGAAGTCATGTTGGCCAAGGGGTATTAAGTGCTTTACATGACATCTATCACTACGAAGCTTGAAACTGGCATGTCAAGCTCTGATTTGTATTAAGATGTTATATACTTTATTGGCCATTTTGTTTTTAAAAAAAAAAAAAAAGTGGTATATTCTGAGTAAATATATTGAGATTTACTTGATACATTCAACATCTACTAAATACCATTATAATGTTTGGTCTTACAATTACATTGCTACTGAATGCTGGCGAGACATTCATGCCCCCTGGGCATGGCTCTGGTTCTAATTTTTTATGAATTTTTGTGTGTTATTGCTATTTTTGACTTCTCCTCCAGAACCGTCACTCAAATTAAGCTGATACTTGGTGGATATGTTCCATGTGGAAGGGACAAAGAAAGTTGTTCACTGTGTGGGAATGCAGCGGATTTCTGAATTTTAATTATTTTTTTTCAATTCAGGTACTTGTCGGTAAAGGCACCTTTCCTATTGATTACTATGTAAGTAAATTGACATTCTGATGCTAATTCACATTTTTGACTTCTCTGAAACTGTCTTCCAGATTGACTTTAAACTTGGTGGCAATGTACCTTGGGTGGGTCTGAACCAAGTTTGTTCAATTGGTCACACTCCATTGAATTTTTAGTTTTTTTATGATTTTTTTGGTTCTTTTTTGGGGCCAATCTTAAAAAATCATCTTCTCTGTAACCGCTCACCTGATTTACTTTGATATCACATAGGAACACACTTCTGGGGACTCCTAGTTGTTAATTTGTTCACCAAGTGACACTGCTTTTTTTTCTATTCTTTTATGATTTTTTTGTGTGGTATCACTATTTTTGACCTCTTCTCCAGAAATGTCTCTCAGATTAAGCTGAAACTTGGTGGATATGTCCCATGTGGAAGGGTCAAACAAAGTTGCGGATTCCTGACTTTTAATGATCTTTTTTTTTTTTCAATTCACGCACTTGTTGGGAAAATACACCTTTCCTATTGATTACTGTGTAAATAAATGGACATTCTAATGCTAATTCATATTTTTGACTTTTTATCCAAAACTGTCAGTCAGATTGACTTCAAACTTGGAGGCAATGTACCTTGGGTGGGTCTTTATGAAGTTTGTTCAATTGGTCACACTCCAGTAATTTTTGAAATTTTGTTTTAAGATTTGCCCCCCCCCCAAAAAAAAAAAAAAAAAAAAAAAAAAAACAAAACCATAAAATCTTCTTCTCTAAAACCACTCACCCGATTGCTTTGTTATCACAGAGGAACAGTTTTTGTTCACTAGGTTTCACAGCTGTGGATTCCTGATTTTTAATGATTTTTTTTTTCAATTCGGTTACTTATTTGTAAATGCACCTTTCCTATTGATTACTATTAGTCAATCAGCATTCTTATGCCAATTCACATTTTTTGACTACTGCTGTGAAACCGTCAGTCAGATTGACTTTAAAGTTGTGGTAATGTACCCTGGGTGGGTCTCTACCAGATTAGTTCAAATGGTGACACTCCATTGATTTTTTGATTTTTTTTATGAATTTTCTTTGTTCTTTTTGGGGGAAAATCGCAAGGGTATATGTACATGTCAGCTGAGCACAGGACTGTCACAGTCCTCTTGGTTTTTTTCTTTGTAAGATTTGGCCAAAACAATGAACAAAAAACAAGGAGAAATCATTAAAAAAAATTAAAATCACTGGAACAGCACCTATTTGAGCAAAGTTGGAAACCCACCCCAGGTAGAGTACCCCCAAGTTTGACGAGGTTATGCCCAACAGTTTTGAGGAAGTCAAATATGTACATTTTGAACAACTAAAAAAAAATAGTTTATGCGTCAGAACTGCTCACCTGTAATTCCAGTGTATTGGGTGGTGGTTAAAGAGTTAACTTATTGGGAACCGAAATTTTAGATTTATGTCAAAAAACAGCAAGGGTGAAGCTGATTTTGGGATGAACACAAAAATGTCCAATAAGGCATTTGATCAGGTGGCAGATTTCCTTATACATTTTATTGATTATGATGTTAAACTGCCTACCAGTGTGAAGGGACATTGTGTACTGCCAAATGATGCAACTGTACATAAGAGCTTCAAAATGGTAATAATGCTGGAATCAGAAGTATCTTTGGAAGACAATGGCAAGAAACTACAAGTGTTAAGGGATCAATTTTGTAACCCCCCACCATCAACAGAACAGCTACTCAAGGAAATATTAAGCTGACGCTCAATGAGATGGCGGACATAATTGTGACAAACTGCATTGATGTATATATCTATCAGCTTGACTAGAGCTCACTTACTATAAATATTTACCGTAAGTGTATGTCCTAGCCACTCAATTAGTCCATGGTAAAATTCTGGCCAGTGTATTTTGGTTGCTACAAAATCATCAAATTGACACAAAGTGTAGGTTACGATTGTGAATAGAGGATGGAAAAACTGGAGAAAATTTGCTTTTCCAGAGAGTTCTGGTGCCATATCTATCATGTATTTAAAAAAAGTGAACTATTCATGCACTTGTGTACAGGTACTTTGTTTAGTCATCTTGGCTGTTGTATCTGCTATTGGTAGTTACTGGGTAGTTAGTTACATAAAACCAGAAAGTACAATTTATGTTTTCATATTATATTTACTGATGTGATTCTTCAATGGTCACATGAACAAATTCAGAGCCCTCGGTAACTAGCATAATTTTAGTTTTATAAGAAAAGACCCATCCAATATCACAAAGCTTGACAGCGAAGCAAAAGGAAAGCTCCCTGTAGCCAGGATGAGTACGGAGATGGAGCCAAGTTTATGAAAGAGCAATGAACAAGAAATGATAGATCATGAATACCTTTTGGTCAGGCATCTCGCCAGGTTGATGATAAGGCCTCCAGATTAATTTCATAGAGACAGCCGGTTTGACATCAGTTTGGTGGTGCCGATGTTGAGAAGGTTGATAACGCAAGCTGCGGCACACTGGCCTGTCCTGAGCAGAAGCACAATGAGTTGAATGTGGGGTCGATTAATTCTAGGCAAGGTGAAATTGGGAGGTAATCGGCTTATGAAACTTTAGTTAATCAGGAACCAATGAAATTATAATCCCCAGTTGAAAGGGCATAATAAACGCACAAAATTAATCCAGAGTAGGCTTTATATTTAATTTGTTGGGCCAATTTGCAGCTAGGATTGGGTAATTTGCTAGTAGGATGAATTAGGGCTTTTATAAGAGTTGATTGTAGATAATGTTTGATTGGAAGATTTAACTATTTATCAGAGTGCCATTCTCGGAGGTGGTCCCATGAAATGCTCAGTGGACTTGGCTAGAAATAGCTAATTGTTGTGCATGGTAGGATCTGGCTACTTGGGTTTCTTTGTTGGATCTATATGCATTGTAAGTTGTTTTTCTCTGTCTTAACAATGGGGATTTTTTAGGCAAGGTAACTGGTGCTTGGTGCCTGTAAATCATATAATCGCCTTTACAAAACAAGAATTTTAATTTGCCAGGAATTTTTTGGATTATGGTTGGATTAAGATATATTATTATGCTGTATGTTTGTTTGCACTAAATGCATTTGAAGATGGAGACTTTTCAGGGCTCGCAAGGGAACACCTGTACAGCCACATCTGGGCCTCCAAAATGTGTCGCCAAATCAGGAAATAAAACAGTAATTCACTGCAGGATTTGACCTAACTCTGCTATAATTCATGTTAAAATGAATTAGCCATTTGGACATTTCTTTAGCCAAATGAATGAAACATTAGCATTTGGCTAACTGCCTGATAGCACTAGCATTCCCTGACATGCATAATGCCAATCATACAGTTTGTACTTGGCCTAGTATTTGCACATCCTTATCACCTCACCAGAATCTGCCGCAAAGAGAAGTTGGGGGTGGGGGTGGGACCATGGGGAAAGATACAAGAAGTTTGAGTCATTAGAGCCTCATTGATGGGTGATATAAGATATAAATACATTCCATAAAGTCAATCCTGATTAAACACTAGTTAGGAAGTATAGTGTAGATTTTTTTTGTGTGGTTTCTCACACTTACACCTTAAATTGGTGGTGAAATTGTGTGATATGAAGTCATTACAGATATCATATGCACATTAACATAAAATAAATTGCTTATAGCTGTTCGTTTCTATGATATATTTCAATATAGATTTGTACTTGAAATTTGGACAACTTTTTAAAATTTCCCAGGTCAACTTTTTAATGATTTTGTTAAGTGTATTAACTATACACAACCTAAAGCTGAGCTTGTTCAGGCTGTATATACATGCCTATTTGTCTATGATTGTAAGGCATTCAGGTGCCTCATGTTTATTTTTTATCCCAATACACTGTAAATTGTTTGTTCATTTGCAGTGTGAGAGATCACAATCAGCAATTTCATGTACATTCAGCTCAATACACATCCAATGCATCGAATTTTTGTGTCCTAGGGTTGTGTGTATTTACCTTGGATTTTATCTTTTACTTTTTAGCTCTGCTGACCATAGGTTGCGGAGCTGATGGGATCATTCATGTTCGTCCGTTAATAATTTGCTTGTCTGCATGATAGCATCAACAATTTTAAAGTTAGCCTCTTGAAATATTTTTGACATGTTCTATGAATGAAAATCTTGGGGGGGGGGGGGGGTGTTATTGGTGGTGCCACCTACAGGATTACATAATACACCTCCAGGTCAAAAAGTCAAAAAATTTAAAACACTCTATTGTCCTTTTCTGGATGGATCTTTATGCAATTTGGTGGAAACATTTGGGAGGCTGATATGTGGAATCCTATAAGTATTGGTGGCGCCACCTACAGGTGAACGGAAAATATGAGCCAATATGTGTTCAGACCTGTGAAATGCATTTTCATAAGAAATTATCAGGCTATTTAAACTTAATCAAATGTCACAGGGTATGTGTATCATGTCTGAGAATACGATATTACCTAATATGGGTGACCTTGACCTACTTGCTCAAGGTCACTCAGGGAATACATTTCAGGAGATGACATTCTTGTGATGGTCATTCTATCTTGACATGTAAACATTAGCTAGTAAACATATATGTATTTTACCATTACAGGAATATCATACAGAAGAAAGTTAATGATGCATGAGTCCTGGTGGCAGTACTGGTAGTTTTCAATGTTCTACATTAACATTATAGGTGTAAGAAACACATTTAATTCAGTATTATGATCATAAATAAAGATGGAGCTTTAAAACTTACAGAACTCAGACAAAGGCCTTCATATGCAGCGGTCTGGAAGGGCATTGTAGGTAAAATTTCCTGATAGACATCTCATGCACAGTGCCCTGTCTTCCCAGTCAACTGTATATGTAGTCCAAGAATATTCATTGTATGCTACTAGAAAAGAAAAAAAAAAAACAACTCTTAAAGTGGGCTGCATCTGCATTTCATTTGAGAATTGCTTGAGTGAAAGGGGCAGTAAATTCTATTTTTTCTCTTGCTTATCCTGCATGTGTGTATACAGTTTCGGAACACCCCTTTTTACATGTATTTAGGATTATATTCTTTATATTTTAGTTTCCTGTTGTGAAGAAAGAATATGGAGCAGTTACAAGTATAGACTTTTCACCGGTAGAACCTTACAATTATGCAGTTACCAATTCCAGTAGGGTAAGTCGTTATATTTCTTTAAATAAATACTTGACGCATAAGTTGAACATTATTTACATAAATATGGAGATGCTAGGCCAGCTGGTGTTCATGTATTTTCCATGAGTCAAGGAAATTTTTTATCTTAAACCCCAGGAAATTTTTATCCATTTCGTCAGATATGTTCAAATCTGTTTTGGTGTCTGGTCTTGTATCTCAGTAGAAAAATTTAGCCCTTTCATGGAATGCGTTAAAAATGTGTGCATTTTCATATGTGCATTAATGTTTACACACATATGAATGGCTTCAGCCATTTTGACCTGGATTATACGTGAATGTAAAATCTGTTTTAGCTCGGAGCATGATAACTGAAGATTGATAATTAGCAACCCTGTCCTCACCCTGACCTAGTCCTTCTCATTAGCCTTTTCTTAATGGAAGCTGGATTTGGCTAAAAAATTTTCTTTCAGCTAATTGGGCATAAAAAATTATATAAAACAATCCCTTAATGGGAACTCTTGTGTATGAATAAAGTACATTATTTAAAAAGGTTTTGATTTTGTATTGACTTTTGAACCAAAGTTTTTCAAAGCATTTCAGTCATATCAGCGAAATTGGTTGTAGTTGTGTGAATCTTATCACTGGACAAGAACTATGATTGCATATGCTTGTTGAAAATCTCCACAAACTACAGTAGTACCTGCAATGGCCGACCACCAAGGTATTACCTGTCACACTTGTGATGTATGAAGCTTTTGCAGTGTTAAATGACCTGTGGTGACCGGTCACCTGCTAAACGCGGTCAGCAGTCAGTCAAAACCAAGCTTTTTGCAGTCAACCGTCAGTCAAAACCAAGCTTTTTTGCAGTCAGCGGTCATTACAAAATTTCAGTGGTAATAGTGGTAAACAGCCACTCAGATAATTTGCGGTCACTTCAAATGGAAACAAAGTAAGATTTAACAATACCGGCATATAGACATCCGATCAATTTTCAATGCTGGAAGCATAGATTTACCTAGCTTTGAAACGGCAATAAAATCTAGTATAAACCCCAGTAATATCAGTTATCACTCATCGTCTGGCATATGCTCTAAAAAGGTCTTTGGATTAATATCAGGAGTTAATTTGTATATTTCATGTTCAGAACAAGTGGGACTCGAACCTGCAAGCTTTGGCACCAGTCGCCTAGCTGAAATGGGAAACGCATATATCCACTTGACCAAATCCCCATTCTTAAAAAAGAATGGTTCAATAGAGGTAGTTATGTGCGAGTGCCATATCAATACGGTTATGCAGTATATATATAGTCGGCATTTATTTCCAGAATCAGGGACTTAAATCCACAAGCATTAAGGAAATGCCGAAAATATATATTTCATGTTTGGAATGAGCGGGACTTGAGCCTGCAACCTTTGACACCAGTCACCTAGCTGAAATGGGAAACGCACATATCCATTCGACCAAATCCCCATTGTTGTTATCATGCTTCAAAATTTTAACTTTATTGCTTTAACTCTGCACATGTTCACTGGCAGCAGCAAGGATGCCTCCATATTGACGTAGTTGCATGATGCATCGTGGGAGTTCTTTCCTTTTTAGCTCTGCTGACCAAAGGTCACAGAGCTTATGCAACTGCGCATGTCTGTCCGTCCACAAATTTGTGCTCGTTAGTGCGATACTGTCCACAGTTTTCAAGTGAGCCCAATATTAACTTTCAGGACTTTTAGAGTGTATGAAAATCTAGACCCCTTTCAATATTGGTTACGCCAAGTACATTATTGTGTAATATAGGGTCAAAAATGTGAAAATCTTGTGAACACTGTAGCATCTTTAATTTTTGGCGGATCTTCACCAAATTTGGTGGCATTGTGGAAGAGGTCAAAGTCTAAGTTGGTAATCAATGATACTAGTGGTGCTACCTATAATTTGATGGAAATTACGAGCCAAGATGTGTTTTAGTTTTTAAAATTCCATATTTGGAAAAGTAATTAGATTAAACTTGCCAAATTCATAGGATGTATAGACCATGGTCAAAGGTAGAATATTATGTATTATCAGTGACTTGGACCTATTTTTGTGAGGTTACCATGCCTGTGAGTTGAAAAGGGGATTTTGTAATGGTATGGTGAAGCTTGGATATATATTGCAAAGAGAATCGAGCCTCCGCATCAGAATTGCACTTGATTACATGATACATAAAACTGTACTTGGTGACCTACGTTTTGGGTCAATGTGACGTAGTAATTATGGAGTTTGGCGCTTGTCCAAGTTTATTGTTTTTCGCCAATAGCTCAAAAAGTTATTACCGGATCTGAACAAACTGACTATATATAGAAAGCTGGATGCGGGGCACATATTTTGAACAGTGACAATTTTTTGATCAAGTTGAAGGTCAGGGTCAAATGACCAGTTTGAATATAGGGGTCACCTCATGAATGTTCTGCACCCCACAATTTTTGAGATAGGCCGATATAATGTTTAGGAGTTATAAAGTGTATAAATATCTTTGTCAACACCAATGTTAGTGGTGCCCCCTGTAGTATTATGGAATATACAGGTCAAATGTGAAAATCTTGCCACTACAATACCATCCACAGTTTTCAAGTTAACTCAATATAACTTGCAGAACTAATGGGGTGTATAAAAATCTAGGTTCGTTTTGATATTGGTGGTGCCACCTACAATATTATACAATATAAGGGTCAAAATATGAGAAACTTGTGAACACTCTAGCATCTTTAATTTTTTGCAGATCTTCACCAAATCTGATGGTATTGTGGGGGAGGTCAAATACTAAGTTGCAAATGATACTAGTGGTGCCATCTATAATATGACAGAAATTATGAGCCAAAATGTGTTTTAAGGTATAAAATTCCATATCTTGAAAAGTAATTGGATGAGACTTGCTACAATGTAAAGCATATATAGACAATGTCCAAAGCTAGAATTTGATATTACATCAGTGACCTGGACTTATTATTGTGAGGTCACCATGCCTGTTAAGTTGAAAGAAGTGATTTGTAATGGCTGGGTTTGGCTTGGACATCAATGGCAATATCAGCAGAGCACCAGGCCTGTGGGCCTCTTGTATTACATAATCTGTGTGATCTTGATATTTTGTTCCAAGGTCACTGAGGACATAAAGTTAAGGACTGGCTCATTGTTGTCTTGGCACATGCAACAATATCCACCAAGGGAATTTCACAAATAAGCTATGATTACATGTGGAGGGAAGTGCCATCTGGTGGATATTTTATGCATTAAATGTACATAAGCTTTATAAATTCAGAAGCCAGTTGAGGACTGGCAACTTTGAAATGAACAGTTATACAACAATATAGCCCTGGTGCCAGCAGAGCACTAGGCCCATGGGCCTCTTGTTCAACGGAACTTTATGCATACTTATATCTTGACCTAAAGGTGTGTCATGAAACAAAAGTAGGTCACTAGGTCAAATATCTGGGTCATGGTGATAGCCTATTTATATTGACTACAGTCATTCCAAAATGAGACGTGATCAGCAAGGTTTAATATGAATGTGGCAAGAGAGGCATGGATCCAGCAGTCTTTAATTCCATTAATTTTGTTACATTGTTAAAAGTTTTTAGTGGGGAAATGTTAATACTTCAGTAACACAGGCTAGTAAAGACCTTGTGTTTATGAAAATCACTGGTCTTTATATATATTAGCCTGACCGAACATGTATTTTGAAACCAAACCGGGTACTCGGTACTCGGTACACATTACCGATTCTGAACCGGGCACCGTTCGGGTTCGGTATATGCAATTCAAACATGCCATTAACAAACTTAGACATCTTAGAATGCTGATTTAAAGCTTTATTTTAGCAGGGGATTGTAGCTGTTACCCTTTTGCACTGGGGCATTACTATTGTTAATGTAATTCAGGCAATTAATGCAACCCATGTGACGCAAAGTAGTGTTTGTTGCATTGTTTAAGGTGTATACAAGTACGAAAAGTAACCTCAGTGACCTTATGTAACTGTATTGGTAACATTGACAATAATAACAGGACCCGAACGTTTAGTGACTGTAAAAGCTGAACCCGAGCAGGACTTCAATCCTGAAACCCGGTAAGCCCGAGTTCGGTTGTTCGGGTTTGGTCAGGCTCTAATATATATGTATCATGGCAAAAACTGGAATGCTACACATTATGGATGACTGTGACCTACTTGTTCAAGGTCACTGGCACTTATAGAGGTGAGTAGCTAGTGGTGGGCCTTGTACATTTTATTTCTGGTTATTATGTGAATAAAAGATTACATATTTACTACAGAGACAAATCCCTATTGTGCATCGAGTACTGGTGGCGCCACCTGTTGTGTTTTATGGAGAATTTACTAAATAGATGGTAAACACATTGAATTCATTATTTTCACAATGTGGGGGAGGTCAAAATCTCGAGCAAGGATGATACTGGTGGCACCACCTATAGTTCTGCAGAAATTATGAGTCAGAATGTATTGAAACTTAAATAAAATCATTATTCCAGCAAAAAACGCAGCTAGTCATGCCAAATTGATAGGATATAGGCTATCCCTATATATGTCAGCAGAGCACTAGGCCCATGGTTCTCTTGTCTCACGTGTCCAGACACCACAGTCAACAGATGTCAGTATGTCAGCAAATGACAGATTTCACTGTGCTGATCCCACATTCTAATCCTTCAAGTGTGGGGTGCTGTACAATAAGGGAGCATGCTTCAAATAGAAGGTGCCTGGCATCTGCTGGAAGCTAGCCAGTCCACCGTGGCAAAAGCTGAATGAGAAAGTTCACTGACTAACTGCTACCTAATTTCCTGGCATTAAAGGTACGCTGCAGATCAGTGCAGGTGCTATTGTGTTTGAGGCTGGGGATTGGGGTTACGGCCCACACATTTATAGGAACTGATCTGCACCTAGCAGAGAAAATCTGCTCCTGATTAATGGGGCTCTGTCACAGTGCCTGGCTTGTAAATTCCACAAGCTTAAACTTCAATAGCAGCACGTCAACTTACAGAGTACACTTTTTGAATGTCCTTGGGATTAATGTTAAGTGAATCATGTTTTCACTTGATGATTACAAACGGGTGTCTCTCAAGGCAGATAGATCACCTTTCATAGCGTACACTTTTTGAATGTCCTTGGGATTAATGTTTAAGTAAAACGTGTTCTCACTTGATGATTACAAAATGGGTGTCTCTCAAGGCAGATAGATCACCTTTCACTGGACATACAGTAATCTCTGACTTGAAAGTTATGGGTTGCCTTTCAGGATAGATGAAGTACAGTGTAGGTATCAGGGCTTGACATTAAGGCAAGTCCTGTTGTCTTGGATAAGCAAATTTTCAGGGAAGGCAAGTAAAAATTTTGAGCTTAATAGAGATTTAACCCCCTACTTGTCCAAATTGAGTCAAAAATGCTTTGGGACAAGCAACAAAAATACTTCATGTTGAGTCATAGATATAGATAAAAATGGTTGTGTTGTCATCCAAATGCCCACTGGGAGACCTGGCCTTTGATCAGTCTCTATGTTCCACTCTCAACCACTGTGCCTCCCATAGGACGGAGATACACACATCAAGAGGCTGTCAGTGAAATGTACCTATGATCCTAGTGGAGCTGGGTACCCATGATACTGATGCAGGCTGGGTTTTTGTGCTATTGATGAAGCTGGGTATTCATGATATCAGGTAAACTGCGTAGTCATGACATCAGGTAAACTGGGTAGTCATGATATCAGGTAAACTGGGTAGTCATGATATCAGGTAAACTGCGTAATCATGATATCAGGTAAACTGGGTAGTCATGATATCAGGTAAACTGGGTAATCATGATATTGATGGAACTTTGTGTTCATGATGTTGGTGGAGCTGGGTTGTCATGCTGTTGATGGAACTAGGTATTCGTGATATTGATGGACTGGGTCGTCATGCTGTTGATGAAATCAGGTGTTCATGACATTGGTAGAGCTGGATATGGACAGACCCATGTATTCAGGAAATTCTTGATGCCAGGGTCCTATTCTAAATTTGGGAAGCAAAGGTCTCGGTGAGATATAGTTAAGTTTATATGTGTTAAAAAATTATGACTCCTGAACTGTATGAGTAAAGACTGATATATTATAAACAGTGATGATTATTTTAATGAAAGTGGCCTTTATATTACATATATTCCAAAGGTCACAAGCCCACTTCACTCTGTACATCCCAGCTAAGCTGAGCACAGGACTGTCACAGTCTTCTTGTTTTTATAATAACTTGTTACAAACAATTTTATTAATTGGATCATAATTGAGAAGTGGTTAGCTGTCTTTATTTGGGTCTGGCTATTTGATGTCCACAGTGGAATAAATTGACAACTTGGTTTTCTGAGACAGATCAACCCACTCCAGGCTGTTCATAAGTTAACCCACTCCAGGCTGTTCATTGGTTAACCCACTCCAGGCTATTCATTGGTTAACCCACTCCAGGCTATTCATTGGTTAACACACTCCAGGCTGTTGGAGTTTGGTTTCCCACTTCAGTGAACTACATGTAGATTTTATACAAAGAATTATATTTAAGCACAATGGAGCATATCACCTCTAGGTGGTACTGCATGCAAATTCTCCTGGCATCCACTTAATGCATGTGGAGACACCTGGGAAATAAACAAATCCAGCTCATTCATTAGTCAGAAATGTCATGTGACACAGGTATTAGGTGTCATCATGATGTAGTTTAGAACATCGAACATGCCATCCATATTATGCAGTAATATAGTAACGTAATGTCCAACCCATTTCAAGGTCTAAAATTCAAAGCCAAGTACCTCTGCAATAGTCTTGATTCACATAGTAAATATATGTGCTTAAAGGAGGGCACTCATTAAGTTGTATTTTAAGTGTTTTGGGAACTTCATGTCAGGCACTTACCACATGTAAAATGGTTTAGTTATATTTTATTCCATATTTCTAAAATCTGCATTTTAATGTTGCTGAAATCAGCTTTACCTGTCAAATTACCGGAAGCGGCAAACCTATGGAAGATCAAAGGCCCAATCGCGGATCACGGGAGTCCTACTTCTGCACCTAGTTTTTTTTTACTTGATGAGAATAAACTCCTAGTTTCAAATTGAAGTGGTCGGAAATGTAACGAAAACTAATAATATATGTCAATGTATATGCAGCAGTTGTTTAAAACTGTTTTTAATAACTCGTTTTAGCGAGAAAAAAAGCAACGTTTACGAGTCACGATATGTCACGTCTTTCCTCGCGCGATCTTGGACATATTTATAGCCAAATTTGGAAACAGCGGTATTCTGCAGCCTTCTACACCTCCGTGCGGTAGAGAGTTCCAAGTTTTTCATTGACTGCGAACAGATGAAAATGCCAAGGTGTGTTTCGTGCGGTGGCACAGCCACCGAATATCCAGAAAGATATTTTCATTCTTGGCCAAAAGACACATCATTAGCAGATAAATGGAATGCTATTATGAAAATCCCAGAAGAAGTATTGGCAGCATACAAAAGCACGAAGTTGTGTTCAGCACACTTCAAGCTGCGTGACGAATTCCGATCGTTTGATAACTCCCGGAGCTCATATTATCGCTCACGTTACACGGTCACGATTTACGCCCGATTATCATGAACGGAGTAAATACATTGATAAATAATAATTGATTTGATTGAAACACATAACATATGCATATTCTTTACGTCGATAACGACCTCGGAAACAATTTTCATAATTTGAAGTGGCTTTGTGTTGAACAATGATCATGGTGCGCTTGGCTTCGTTATCAACCGATGGCTATGATTGGCCAGTTGTATAGTCGCTTCTAATTGGTCCGACATCTCGACTGGCTTCGCGTAATGGTGAACTGCTGGTAATGTGGGGGTTTTAATATTTGGCAATAAACATCGTGAATTTGTGAAAATTAATAAAATAAACATCAGATATGAAATCCTGATGAAAAATCCTTTCCAATGATGTATAATACAACGTAAGGATTGCCTTCCTTTAATGGCAAGTGACTTGAGAATGCACTGCGAGCGACACATACGGCCACACAGTCACAACTGTTGTATAAACAAACAGATAATGGTGAAATGGGTTTGCATCATGTTTTTGCAATATTTCTCAAAAGCTACTTGATAAAAAAACTATTCTTGAGGCATTTTAATATGTACATATTAAACGTAAAAAACAATTCAGCATTTTTTTAAATGCGTCCATTTTCTCGTGAGAGACGGTCAAAGTTGCCGATAGGCTCATTTTTAGCTAAGCTGACATGTCAGTCAGCTGAGCTTATGACTAGCCATCCATCCGGGTCATGTTTTTCTGCATAAGTGTATCATACTGGAGACGTCCGTCTGTCATCCACAATTCCCATTTTCGCAAATCTGAAACAATCTTCTCCGAAACCGCTCACCCAATTGCTTTGATATTGCACAGGGACAGTCCTGGGGACTTCTAGTTCTGAATTTGTTCACCAGGTGGTGCTTTGTTTTTTTTCTATTTTTTTATGATTTTTTGCGTGATTTTGCTATTAATGACTTCTCCAGAACAGTCACTCAGATTAAGCTGAAACTTGGTGGATATGTTGCTTATGGAAGGGTCAAACAAAGTTGTTCACTAGGTGGCACTGCTGTGGATTTATGATTTTCAACTATTTTTTCAATTTGGGTACTTAAAGACAAAATTACCATTAATATGTCAAACCAAATTCCCCTCATTGTTTGCCTGCCTGCATGCCTAATCACCCAAGCACGAATCTGCGGATTTAGTCGAGTAGATATGTGCGTTTCCCATTTCAGCTAGGCGACTGGTGCCAAAGGTTGCAAGTTTGAGTCTGGCTCATTCCAAACATAAAATATATTTTCGGTATTTTCCAAATGCTGGTGGATTTAAGTCCCCGATTTTGGAAATAAATGCCAACTCAGTACATATACCATGTATACTCCAGAACTGTTGATATGGCACTCGCACATAACTACCTCCATTGAACCATTCTTTTTAAGAATGTGGATTTGGTTGACTGGATATGTGTGTTTCCCATTTTAGCTAGGCGACTGGTGCCAAAGGTTGCAAGTTCGAGTCTGGCTCATTCTGAATATAAAATAATAACGGCCACTTCGCAGGTTGGTAAGCTGTGGAATATGATGTTTGAGTGGCAGCAGGATCTGCCGCGTATGACAGTTCCTGTCTGTAAAGTGTAAAAAAACACACGCTGGTCCCAACTTTGGTAGAGGTGGCTATATATTTGCTTATTTTTTGTGCTGTATATTCAAGTTAGAGATTTCAAATTGCCCAAATGTAGATAACATATAAATCTTATCAAAAATGAAGAAAAAAAAGGCCTGAAAAATAGCCAAAATGGGTCGAACATTACTTTAACTTGAAACAGGTACAACAGAGGCAATGAATTAAGACTTTGACATTTGATTATCAGGTTTCACAGTACAAGTGTTATGTGATTACCACTACATGTGAAATGAAAAAAATGATCAGCATTTCTTCATTTTGAGTAGCAAGTTGCTATGTAAATCCGTTGTGTGGCTTTTACATATTCATATTCTGCATAAAAAAGAATTTTCATTTCAGCACCAACATGCCAAAAGTCTGTGCTTTTGGCATTTG
Source organism: Hermodice carunculata (assembly GCA_964020975.1). Classification (NCBI taxonomy): domain Eukaryota; kingdom Metazoa; phylum Annelida; class Polychaeta; order Eunicida; family Amphinomidae; genus Hermodice; species Hermodice carunculata. The sequence goes on from OZ026617.1 coordinate 7,875,981, forward strand.
CTGGTAAATTATATGACACGTGAGTTATTGCTTGCTATGCAAGTCAAAAAGCAATGATGAGGACTTTAAGCACCATGAATGAGCTCAGTACTTTAAAGGTCTACAGGTGCAACAATTTCAATAGATTGGTTTTCATCAGGAACCAATTTCATCAACTATTCACAAATGATTCGTGCTGAAAATTGATCTCACTAAAATGAGCATGACATCTGTAATTTTTATTTTTATCCTTTGATACAACTTTGGCAAAACTGTTCTCAACTGGGGACATTGTGTTCTGTCAAACAACGATGTTTTCACAGTTGTTGTGAATTTTTCATGACGCGTAAGCGCAGGGACTGGCTGCATGTAGCCATTGCTTGATTGAATACATATTGTGCATAAACACATCATAATGTCAGGTGTATTTCATTTACATCTACGTGAACTCGTATTTGGATAACAATCGGCAGTATGTCCAGAGAATTGAGTATGTGCACAGAGTATTGGGTTATTTGAATGGTCCATTAATGTGCAATGAATGACCCTAGCATTTCTGATCTATCTGTATCAACTTGATTTTAATTCAAGGGCGTATTCAATTAATTGTGTGTACAAAGCGGCAATCATGTTTGCTAATTCTACTATATAGATATTGATCGAGTCCTGTTTATCAGATTCCATGGGATATATTATTAAACATTGGTACATAGCTTGTATAATCCCTCTCATTGTCAGGACTCTAAAGAGAGAGAAACGAGGGAAAACAGGCTCTTATTGTGTGTACGAGGCATGGGAAGCCTCCGCACATGTGGTAATAACATACTCCGACCTTCATTTTAATTCAATATAGATGGTAAATGCCATACAAGATTGATAACTGTGTGTTATTATCAGGATTTTCTACTTGTTTAACCTTTTACCCCCTCAAGTCATCTAAAAATACTCAGATGCAAATTGTCTGCTTTTACGATTTTACTTTAATTTCATATTAAGAGACAACATTTTTGGTGAGAATTGTAGAGAAGACCTTTCATGATGGCATATTCCCAGTCAGCAACTTTCCTCAATATGGGTTGGATTTTTGTAGGTAACTTCTGCTGCTTACCGCAGCTCATAGACTGAAAAGTATTGATGCCAATGTTTGTACATGAAACATGTTTAGATCTTTTAGAAAAGGATAAAAAGATTTCAAAATACAATTATGATTTTAACTTTGTCAGCTAATTGTTGAATAGCTGAACTCATTGGCAAACAGGTCAAATGTCAGACACCTGTGCAAATGTGCATATAAATTCTCATGTTTATTCAAATTTCAAACTGTTTTCACGTAAATAATGAAAACTAAAATGACTGGGGGGGGGGGGGGGGGGGGCACCAGGGATTTTCCTCTCTTGTTTAGCTTTCCAAATATGTGCTTTCAAAAATTGAGGAAGCCCATAATATGAAAACTTCAATTTTTGCTTTTCATAACTGTGAAACAAACACTGATGAAAAGGCTGTGCTACTGTATTATACATCTTGACCTTTGGGGTGATAGAGAGGTAATCTCCCTGTAACTTACAAGGTCATGTAGTCATTTTAACCAAACTTGGTTACCCTGTACCAACCTTCGAAATGATATGAGGAAATTGGATGATACGTGGAAGGGTTGTGTCATGTGATTAATTTATAGAAGAGCGTCAGTAAATGTTAGCATTATTGTGATCAACGGACAAAGCACTTGTCCACAGCACATCAAGTTAGCTGTTGTACAGGACGTAGAGAGTGACCAAGGTCACTGCATGGAAGATCCCTTATGAAAGGAACGATGACTCAACTTTTCTGATGGTCTACCTGCAACTTTCACTTGCCTGGTATTAATTTGGTTTGTTAATTTGTAAATACATGTACACTGATCCCCTTTATATAAGGTCTCCCCAATGAGAGCCCCCCCCCCCCCACTATTCCATTCAATTATTTGATGCGTGTGGTACTTCTGTGTTATTTCCCTCTCAAGAGAAACCACTCTCCTTATAAGGTCACATTTCTGGTGCCCTTGGGGTGGCCGTATGAGTAGGGTGCCACTGTAGTCAACATAAGATTTGCCACCACTCCCTTTAACTCTCTCAGTGCCATGTTTTTGACTGAGTCAACAGCTTTTCTTGGCACGCATTGAGCATGTTGCACTGAGAAAAGCTGTTGACCTGGGCTATTTTGTCTAGAACTATAGGCATGGCAGTGCCTGACTGAAAGGTCTTTGTATAGGGAATATTAATCTAGTATCCTTATGATAATTCGGGGAAGTTTGACATAAGTTGTTCGACTTAAGTCACACTTGGCACTGAAAGAGTGAAAGCAGGGCCCCAATGAGGCCCCTGGTTGTGAGATGTGTGTTGTTACAGGTGCAGGTGTACAGCCACAGGAGTAACCAGGTCATCAAGACTCTCTCTGTGTTCAGAGAAACAGCATATGGAGCCAGTTTCCGTAGCGACGGCAAGTTGTTGACCGCTGCAGGGGAGGAGGGACATGTCCGTTTGTTTGACGTGGACCAGAAAGCGCAACTGAGGGTCTTCAAGGGTCATTCAGGGTTGGTATTGCATGTACCTGTAGATTTTGAACTCAAGTTGACTTGTGGTCAGTTGAATCTATATAATGAGTGGCTGTCCTTCCATTCACTCTTCAGTTTTCAACTTCTCAAAAACTCATTGGCTGGATGTTCTTCAAATTCAGTAGGGATGCACCTTAGATAGGTCTTTACCAAGTATGTTCATTATACGCTTCAGAAATAGAAATCCTGGGGGGGGGGGAGCTCTGTCTGTTACCTGTATGTGACAAGAAACTTGAAACGGTTGTGAAGGTAGATGGCTATGACCGTTAGAGGAACTGTAATTCGGGTCTAATGTTATTGTGCTGTGTAGTGACTCGCTAAAAAGGCATCAATGAACACCACACACATGTGCATGCTACACAAGAGATACATCAGTGAACACCACACACATGTGCATGCTACACAAGAGATACATCAGTGAACACCACACACATGTGCATACTACACAAGAGATACATCAGTGAACACCACACACATGTGCATACTACACAAGAGATACATCAGTGAACACCACACACATGTGCATGCTACACAAGAGATACATCAGTGAACACCACACACATGTGCATGCTACACAAGAGATACATGACAAAGGAAAATGGTCAAAATCAATAAGCTCACTGGACCAATGGCAGTCGCAAGCATAGCAGGCAAAAAAAAAGTGAAATGGAATTCAAATGTAACAAAACAATAAAGCAGGTGTGTTTGGAGGGAGCGTATCTCTGGACACAATTGTGTACACAGACACAGCGTCATTGCAGCAAGCGGCGGTGTATGTTTTGCTGTCATTTTTGTTATTGAGTAAGTAAAATTTCCTGAAAGGCAGGAGACATTTGAATTAATAAACCCGTCTGTTTTGACGGTTTGACTGGTAGGCCTCAGCACTCGTTATGACGTGCTCCCTAAGTGACGTTTGTTCAACGTACGTTAGCAACGTTACCCCCTGCTATATATGCAGCGGTCAACAATGTTCCAACTGCCACTGATGAGAATCATTGAGATTCAAAACGGGTCTGGCTGTTTCCTGCTACGGGGATTTTCTGTCATTGGTCTTACCTGGTTCTCACGACATTTAAAGTCAGACAGGTGACAAGTGACATACTTCCCTGTAAAGTACCAGAACATGTACATTTATATTCCTGCTACTCACACACAGTGATCAATACAAAGTTTGTTGGAAATGATATGACTAGCATTTCTGGGTAATCATGCATCCCTGGTATTGGGGCTCAAAATGGAAAATATTGACTAAGGTGCAAGTATTAATGTTCATGCAAAACAAAAAGCCTAAAGTAAACTTGCAAGTATCAGTCTTCATGCAAAATAAAAACAGCTTAAATGTGCATGTGTCAGTCTTCATGCACAAGAAAACACATAGACTGAACATGGAAGTGTCAGTCATGCAAAGTAGAAAACAAGCTGAACATGGAAGTATCAGTCATGCAAAATAGAAAACATAGACTAAACGTGGAAGTGTCAGTCATGCAAAATAGAAAACATAGGCTGAACTTGGAAGTGTCAGTCATGCAAAGCAGAAAACATAGACTGAATGTGGAAGTGTCAGTCATGCAAAGCAGAAAACATAGACTGAACGTGGAAGTGTCAGTCATGCAAAGCAGAAAACATTGACTGAACGTGGAAGTGTCAGTCATGCAAAGCAGAAAACAGACTGAACGTGGAAGTGTCAGTCATGCAAAGCAGAAAACATAGACTGAACGTGGATGTGTCAGTCATGCAAAGCAGAAAACAGACTGAACGTGGAAGTGTCAGTCACGCAAAGCAGAAAACATAGACTGAAGGTGGAAGTGTCAGTCACGCAAAGCGGAAAACATAGACTGAGCGTGGAAGTGTCAGTCACGCAAAGCAGAAAACATAGACTGAACGTGGAAGCGTCAGTCACGCAAAGCAGAAAACATAGACTGAACTTGGAAGTGTCAGTCATGCAAAATAGAAAACATAGACTAAACATGGAAGCATCAGTCTTCATGCAAAGTAGAAAACATAGACTAAATGTGCAAGTGTCAGTCTTCATGCAAAATGAAAAACATACTGAACATGCAAGTTTCCTTGCTTTCCATTGCTGGGGTTTGACGAAGACTTCATCAGGTAAAAAACTAGGCTTCAGGCAGCCTTTGTTGTTAAAATAGTGCCCTAATAAGTTATGCAAAATTATCTTATATGATCAAGTCTTTAAGCATACATTCTCATGAACAAGATGCATAACCCAGCCAAGACAACACTATATAAATAGCGGTAAAATTCATCTCATGGAATTCTAGCATTTTGATTGGATGACAACCAACACATGATCGTTACGCAGATTGGGTGCCAAGGTAGATTCTGCAGACTTATCTCTGATCATTTCTGGCCAATATATGCAAATTTGTGTCTGAAATTCAGGTCATTTTTGCGGGGGATTCTTGAAACTCATCCAGAGTAAGCCAATGGAAGAGGGATCTATCATGCATGGAAAGAAGTTTCAAGGTTTCCAATGACATATGGAATAGTAGCCAATCTTAACTTTTTGACAGAAGAGTAGGCCACCGATGTCAGTGCATGTTGCGGCAGCATCACTGCAGATGTTACTGTCACTGGTGGTATACTGGGCAGCAGGCACCTGTCATCCTAGGTCATACACAGTATTTATGTACTTGATCTTGTTCATTGTGGTGAAATACAATACCCAACAGATTGACAATGTGCATCCAGTCTGGCTATTTAGTTTCCAATTTCTGGGAAAAAATTGTGGAATCAAATTATCTGTAAATTCTTAAATTAAATTTGATATGGTTCAAGAGGTGAATGTATGCATGACTTTGTATGCAGCATTGTTTATTGGTATACTGGAATATTATTGGGCATATTTCAATATGCTAACATATCATCCTGTGGACTGTAAGTAAAAGGGATAGGGCGAGTTTTAAATTACTGGTGGAAATCTTGTCTTTGTATGTAAATGCTGTCATGTGATAGGGGAAACATTGTTTAAGTGAGTATTATTAATCTTGTTTTGTTGTCCATAAAATAGTTCAGGGGAGAAATGTGAAATTTCTGGAACATGTACAGTTCCACTATGTCTGGTACATATAAAATACTGTGTCTGCTGTAACATTTATTGAATGATGCCAAGATTTCCTTTCCCATCAAACCTTTCTCTGTGGGTCAGCTGTAGCCTGATGACAGTGAAGTGCTGTACAACAGTCACCTACATGTAGAAGTATGGACTGGTCTGACCATTAGCCAAATGCTAATGTGTCTTGAATTTGGCGAAAGATATGTAAATGACTTAAGCATTTAAAAATGAATTATGAAAAGACGATGTTAGAATCTTTGATAATTACACCTACATTTCCAATCTTGCTATAGATTGTTGAAGGCTAGATATGTGCCTATAGAACTTTGGTGTTGTGACCTTTGAGTTCTCAAGGTCAAATCCCCAGTAAAACTCTTTCTGTAACTTCTGTGTGAACCTTGTTATAGCCTCTGTTATGTTAAAGTTATGTGAAATTTTCCAGTGCTAGATTCAGTTGATGAAAGATTATGAGTATGTTACATGCAAAGACCAAAGTCAAGGTTATTTCAAGGTTATTTACAAGCCTCTGCATTGACTTTGTCAAACCTATACCTCAAAAGTCATTCAGGATAAGCTAGTGAAGATCAGGTACACACCTAGGGCAAGGGAGCATTTCATGAGCAAAGGCTTACATGAAGAGTATGAGTATGGTAGAAAAACAGTATACACTGTACCTGAAACCATATTTATCAATGCAGTAGAAATAGGAAAACTGATCCAAAATGAAAGAAAATATCACAATTATACGGCTATGTCTGGCCAGCAAGGTCACATGAACATACTAAACACAGTAGAACCCCAGTATAAAGACCATCAAATAATAAAACTAACCAAGTGTACAATACTGCAAGCCAGGACGGCTCAGTTCATGGCCAGATCATATGAGAAGTGATCCCCCCATGAACAAGGCTGTCCTGGCTTGGAAGTATTCTTCATGTGGTTGGTTTTATTTTTATCCAGTAATTATAGCAGAATTGTGGAAATTAAAAATAGTTAATGCATAAATAGGCCCTATAACAGTTTTAATTTCTAAAAACAAGTGAAATTCATAAGCTCACTACTTTCATAAGAGAAAAAAAAAGAGTACCCAAGCTGTATTTGGATGGTATGGTTTCTATTCGGATGGTATGGATCAATTTATCATCGAGTCCATATTTTGCTGTTTGTAGGACTGATACAGCTATAATTACTGGGTAAATAGCTGCACCTGACAGAGGAGATGGAGCAGGAACTGTTCAGACATACATGTACATTTACTGTGGAAACAAAATGCTTGGTTTGTTTTCTAAATGACTGGTCTAATGTGTGTGGTGGTCTCGTTGCTTGGAGGTTTTAATGCAGGGTGTCAATGTACTTGCACATGGGGTACGAATCATAAGCTGATGACTTTTTTTTAAATAATGGCTTTATGAAAAATACCTGACTGACCTCCACTGAAGGACATCATCTCGAGAAACTAAAACCCTGGGAAAGCTTCCAAGAATACCCCAATTACGGGCAAAAAAAACAAATCTGTGACAGAGGCTGTGGGGTTCCAATGTACCAATAATATCAGCGAAATTTTGGGTTAGTTTACAACTGAGTTTCCCGTCCACTTTTCATACTCCAGTAGCAGCAATTGCAGATTGAAATCATCATAATAAGGATGGTTTGCATAGTGCAGCAGAATGGTAGGTGTGGTTTCTTGCATGAAAAACCGGCACTCTTACAAAACACCGGGGGATGACCCATGTAAACACAACCCTCTGACTTGTGAAACTTGTCACAAACCATTATGATCCAATCTTATTAACCCCTCATGGACCAAAGGGAGAAAACCTTTCTACAATGACAGCAAAGAGGCCATAAACCAACCACAAGGCAGACACTTTACCAGACCAGATCCTCAGGACCTGACTTTAAGGTTCAGATCCTATGACACATCTCCACTCCACATGAACTGAAGAAAACTGAACTACATTGTACTGAGACAAGAGATGGAATATGGGAAACTCATGTTAGACCAAACTACTCAGACTGCAGAAGTAATATGGGAAACTCATGTTAGACCAAACTACTCAGACTGCAGAAGTACTATGGGAAATCCATGTTAGCTACTTGGTGCTTTTGCCCATATCATGCAAGAAGGAAGTACATGTACCCAAATGTGCAGGTAAATCACTGTGTCAAACATTACAAATTTGTTGCTCTTGCCAAACAAGCAACGTGTGCAAAAATTAACTCTTTAAAAAGTTCACAATTATGTTTGTGGTAAGTATTTTTTTAATTCCCACAAATGTTTGTATTAAACACCCATCATGTCACCTGTATCATGGCGACTGACTTACCGTTGCCTAGCAACAGAGTCAGAGATTTTGGGAGGAATATGCAAGCCTTTTGTACACGTACACTTGGACCCACAAGTTATGCACAGTGAAACCTTTGAGCTTTATACCATGGGAAAATAGACAAGGTATTGGAGCGTCATTGTAAATTCTGATTCTTCTTGTCTATTTCCTATTGACAGGTATATTTTGAAGAAAGTAGACATGGCATTATGTGCAGGTAACAGTAAATCATTGTTAAATATCATAAATTCTAATGATGACAGCCTTTGTATGCCGTAACGCACATCAAGCATGCATTTAGTCCCCATGCAGTTCACATCCACTGGCCAGCTTCATGGAGAAAATACTCAATTGCATAACATATGATGGCATGAGTATTAAACAACAGATGATGACATGGGTAACTCAAAATATGAAACAGGTATTGCACAACACAATGCATGTGTATTGTTAAATGAAATGACACATGGTAAAAATATGATGACACATGGACATTGCAAAACATGGGGTGTATTCAGTAAACCAAAACAGCTGGGAGTACTTGCCTTAAAACAAAGAACAGTTACAGAATGTTTACAAACATTTTGTCTACTGAACACAAGGATGGTTACATATGGGTATTACAAGAAATAATTACCCATGGGTATTATTTAACATGATATGGGTATTGCATGACCTAGCATGGGTATTGCATAACATAGAATCATATGGGTATAGGAGAGGTCGCAACTAGCAATTTTATGTGTATTTGGCTGAATACACAACCTCAAACACAACATTCTTGGGCCAGGGAAACAGCATAGCCTCTGTAGAAAGATTTTATTAAAAAAGTGGCCATCTTGTGCCTTTATTTTGCAATCAAGTCAACTCAAACACAGTATTTCATTTCAACTTGTCTGGAGGGTTAACTTGTGCCAGGAATACAGCAAAGCTGCATAGCCACGATTGTTCGGTGATCATTATTGTAGTACTTCACTAGGTCCCAGGTGTCTGTTCTCAAAGTTACCAGGGTAAACGGTTGTTAAAGTACTTCTAAAACATGACTTATAATTTTAACTTTATAAACAGCCTGCATGGTTGTGTCTGAAGCAGGTATTATTGTTAGTTTCAAATCCAAATGCAACACTATACCTTGAACATTCAAATCAGTTGGTGAGTACTATTTTAAACATGGCACAATGCATTGTGGGACAGTTGCACAATTATACATTTGATTTGGATATCAAAGTGAATCGCGGCCACAGCATATATCATATCATTATTGATGCTCTGAAATATTTGCAAAATATATACGTTTGGTTTCATATATTACACCCACCCACCGACCCCCAAGATTGTCCCAATACTATCCTCATTTACAAACCATCAGGTATGGAATCCATAATCTTCAAAATGGCAGCCAAGTCCGTGTCTTAGTCCTGATTGGATATTTTGAAGAGGTAGTATCCAAATATATGTGTATAAGGTGACAATACAGGGACTTTTCTGTGTTCCATCCTCTGTACCAATCGCAAGGAAAGTCACCAGTACTGAAGCGAGTGGATGATGACTTGGAATGTTAGTTTTACATGTTTTCACCCCCAAGTGAGGCAGGTAGAGACTCAGATGTTGTATATCGTAATCTCTCCCACTCACATCACCCAAAAGCTCCTGGATGACAGTTGTTGCCAGGTTTAATGTTTTTACTTAAATTTTCCTTCAAAAGCAAACATTTAGAGTGAGAACTGTAGATAAGATCTATTATACTAGCTTGTCTCAGGTCAACAGCTTTCCTTTGCTTTGGTTGGATGCATTGCACCCTACCCAGAAAAAGGTCAACAGGATCCATGCAACATGAGCTTTGAATTCATTGAGTTACCCTGTGGAAGTTAAAATATGCATGAAGTAGCCCTCACCCCACCCCATCCACCCACCGACCACCACCAGCACACACACACACAAGGCCATCCCAAGCACACCAGAAATGTGGACTTAAAAGAGCGAGGCTCTTTTTGGTGCAAAAAATAAAGTGAAAATGCCATAGTTGATGCATGGAGAAGCAGTCTTTGTGGAACTGGTGGTGTCTGATCAGTGACCTTATAAGAGGGGGACTACTGGATGATGTTTTTATGTATTAATGCTAGGAATGATATTTTAGTGTCTTCAAGTCCCTATCATTGAAATAGCTTTTTTGTACAGCACAGGAAAGTATGACTTTATTGTAATGTTGAAGTTTTGTAGAAGAGTGATGAGTTGCCATATTGTTGATGGGTCATGATATTCTACAACTGTATTTTATTTTATTTTATTTTATTCTAGTTTATTTTAATTTAGTTTAGTTATTTTATTTATTTATTTTTTATTTTATTACTTTATTTTATTTTACTTTATTTTATTCTATTTCTCGCAAATTTGCAACCCTGCATACATTCATGATTTTGCTTGAACACAAGAAGCAGAGAGCTTGGATGTAAAGTGCAGGAGAAACCTGCACATTACAGTAAAGGGCATTGCAGGGATGGACAACTGTCACTGTCACGCAGGCACAGTTAACTCTTTGTGTATCAGTGACACACTCTTCGTACTTTTTGCTGAAATTTTATCTTGTGGTTATGATAAGTCAACCACTGTCTATCATGCTATGTACTAGATGTAGCATGTAATCCATGCCCAGGAAAGTTTTTTAACATAGACATGTTCATCTTCAAGATTTCAACTCCAATTATGATTCAAAATGTCTTTTGTTAACAAGAGACTAAAGTAAGAATATTGAAGCAGATGATACTCAACATTCAACACTTTTAGTCACTTTGAGTTAAAAAGGGTTTATGTTCAAAGTTGTGACATAAAAAAGCGTTCTTTCATATGCCAATTTGTTACTGAGAGTGTGGAAGGAGTTAAAATGTCAAACTGTGAACCTACCTCACACTGGGTGCCAGAGGACTCTGAACTGTGTCCACGCATTGTGTCCACACAGTCACCATGCCCGCTTGTATCAACATTCTCTGGCACTTTCTGAAAATTAGATTACGACACTTTTGCTCCTGCCCATCATTAAAACAATCGCAATATCACGTATATGTATATATAGATGAGTCACCATGGTAACCCCACAAAACACTTGTCATTGTGCTCTCCCATTGTGTCTATTATTTCATGACCCCAAGTACTCACTTATTATTTTTGTCTAATAGTCTCATACATAATATATTATTTTTCCAACCTCAGTCATATTTTACAGCATTGCTATTTTTTATAGTCAGTCTACAAGGTGATTTTTTTACATGTTTTTACAGACCGTGTCATGTCAGCAGATTCACAAATGATGGTCTGCACATTGTGTCTGGGGGAGACGACAGAACAGCCAGGCTTTGGGACATCGCCACGGAGGCAGAGGTGGCCTCCTACCAAGACCACCAAGTAAGCACCGTACATAATCCTACCTTGAGTCATTCCATAAAAGTGTGAACTTTATAGACATATGTATTTGGCTGGAGTTACATAGGAGCTGCATGTTTGCATTTCTCATACCAAGAGCTTTGGTTGAAGTTGACTTGTCTAATATCAGGTTTCTGTTTGCTTGGCAAGTAGTCTTCACACTGTCCACATGTTGTACCTGGCAAAGTCATTTTCAGGCTCTATATGTATAGTACCTGGAAAACCATGTTTAAGATGCCCATGTATAGTTTTGAGGCAAGTCATGTTGAGGTTGTCTGTGTAGTGCTGGGCAAGTCATGTTCAAACTGTTTGTGTGGTACCTGCCAAGTCATTTTCGAGCTGTCTGTCTGAGGTGCCTGGCAAGTAGTTTGCATATTGTGCCTGTGAGTTACCTGACAATTTAGGTTCAAACTGTCGGTATAGTGCCTGACAAATCATGTTCAAGCTGTGTGTATAGTGCCTGACAAATCATGTTCAAGCTGTGTGTATAGTGCCTGACAAATGTTCAAGCTGTGTGTATAGTGTCTGACAAATCATGTTCAAGCTCTGTGTTTAGTGTCTGACAAATCGTGTTCAAGCTGTGTGTATAGTGCCTGCAAAGTGATTGTCAAGCTGTCCATGTGCAGTACCTGGAAAGTCATGCAAGCTTTCTGTGTGAGGCATCTGAAAATTTATGTTCACATTTTCTGTTCAGTGCCTGGCAATTCATGGTCAAGCTGTGTGTACAGTGCCTGGCAAAGTCATGAAGCTATTTGTATAGTATCTTTCTAGTCATTGTCAAGCTGTGCGTATAGTGCCTGGAAAGTCATGGTTAAGCTGTTTGTATAGGGCATGACAAGTCATGGTCAAGTGTGTATAGAGTGCCTGACATGTCATGTTGGTACTGCTTCAAGGGCAGGTGGAGAAGGACTGGCCACAGGATGTCAAAACTGCTTTACAAGGCCTTTACCATGTACATGTTGAATGAGTTGAGGAACCCAGCTGCAAAAGATTGCCCTCTCATTGGGAAAATCTTTCAGCTAATTTCCAAGCCTTTTTGTTCCCATATTACTTTACCTGCTGTAAAATAGCACCTGTTGTGAGAAACCATCCATAGACCTGGGCCTACTATTAAATAATCAGGTCCATATCATAACTCTGTCAGTAGTCAAGTGCAGACTGAATCAACAGCTTTCCTCAGCATGCCTTGGGTGCAGTAAGCCAGGTGTGCTAAGGGATAGCTGTTGACCCGGGCCATTATTTGTTGTAATCAGCGATCGAGGAGTTAGTTTACTCATACAGAAGTTTTACGGCTTGGCCCGTGTTTTGTTTTGTTGTCTGGGAGGTCATGCTGTTGTCCATGCAAAAGTCACTAACTTTACACCAGGCATTCTGGTACTTGAATAAAAAGCTCCTTTTCTGAATAAATTTGAAAATTAAATCCCTATTCAATTTCGCTAAATATCCAGAACTTATAACTAGTATAGGTGGAGTTCAGGGAAGTTTCCCATGCAAGTCCGGGAAGAGACTGACATCTTGCCAGGATTGCATAGAGAGAAGGTTGGGCGCAAGCATATTGGAAGTTTGAAGAATCTAACATTTGCACTGAGATTGATGCATGCAGTTGCAGTAGATGTCAGGAGGCTGCAATCAAATTAACTCCTTGCAGACTTGTGGTGGATTCTCTCGTACATTGTGCTGTTAGTATATTAGAATTATGCATTTAAGCTCCTGATCCTTTATTCAAGTACCAACATGCTTTGTTTCAAGTTTGAGCATGATGTATTGCCTGGCAAGTCTCTGGCTGCCAAAAGGGCAGCTGGAGAATGCCTGGGCAGGTACACGAAAACCACTGAGCAAGGCTTTAAGGAGTTAAGGACTGCTGTGCATCAGATCAGCACCAGCTGGAAATGTTCTCATCCAAGTACAAGTGATAAAGAAGAATGTTAAAAAAAAAAGGTACTTGGTTCCCCTCCCCCTCCCCCTCCCCCTCCCCCTCCCCAAACAGAATTTATCATTTTGTTTTCATCCTTTCTATAATAGATCTCTGTTCATAGTAATTCAGTAAAGCCACAATATGAAGGGAAATGGCACAATGAACTTTAGATCCCATAACATGAATAACACAAACAAGTTCATTTAACCCTTTCTCACTGCGAATATAACCTGAGTGGGCATTTGTCCTCAGGTTAGCTGGCTTCGGTACTAAGGAGCCAAATCATCATAAGGGAGGCTGTAGGCTCCGGAAATGGTATTTGGATTGGTGTAATCCCACGTTTTCAAGCAAATTGTCTTTCATTAAGTTGAGTTAGAAAAATTGAAGGGGATAATGTGTGATATCCAGTGAGTTGTCACTTGCGTGAGGATTAAGGAGTAAAAATCTGCTACATACAAGAATAACATTTTAATATTTGTGGGAAAAAATTGACACTATAATCCAAAACCGACTTTGCATGTTGGAATTTTGATTTCTTTTTGAAATGTGACGAAAACTGACTGCCCCCAAAACCTAGACCAGTTTTAGTCGTAACCTCCCCAAGTTTGTAGTGTGTGCTCTTTGTGTGGACCTCAAGTACAATGTGTATCAAGTGGCCTGTGTACTATATACTTGTAGGATTACGTCAGGTGTGGGGTGACGAGTAAAGCAAGCAACGATATATTCGTCACAGGTAAGATTTTTAACTTATTTCATACTTGACCCTTTTCCCTTGAATTGAGACTGAGTAAACAATTCCTTATAGAATAAAATGTACCTTACTTCTGATTTGCAGTGATCTAGTTGGGACCCTCAGGAAACATCAGTCTTGGGTTATATTAGTTTTACCATAATTCCCTGAAGTTAACATGCCCTTTTTAAGCAAAACTTATTAGATTCTTGATTTGCAGTGATCAAGTTAAGACATCAGGAAACATCAGTCTTGGGTTACATTAGTTTTACCATAATTCCCCATGGTTAACATTCACTTTTTGAGCAAAATTTATTTTCATAAAGTCCTGATGCATGTTACTCAGAGGTACATGTACTGAGGTAGAGATTTTTTCCAGCTTCATGAAAGCTGGTTTTCAATCATCACCATGTGAAGTGAATGGGAGTTGGGCGATAATACAAGCGTTCATCAAAACAGTCTTTAAATGTACTTAAAACTAGCATACAATATTTGTCGCCCTACTAGTCGCAACAGAACAAAATTCACTCCCCTAACTTTTGGGTATTAAAAAGCTATCACAAGCTATGTTTTGTATAAAAGTGGCAGGCCCAAACTCCGGGAAAGAAGTACTGTAAAAAATACAAATGTTGGCAGTCTCAATCATCATTGACATGTCCAAATGCAGTGCTGGTTTGCATAAAAGGCCCACGGCTGTCACAGAACTTGTGCAAACAAACTTCACATTCCTCCTAGGTTTTGCAGTTTTACATCAAGGCATACGAGCTGTCAGCTACAGAACCCTTATCTCATGACATTGTGTGAAGGTTCCACAATTTTTATTGAAATGTACCACAATGTCACTATGCTGGCATGATCATGATGCTGTGATGAAATATGAATAATTAATGAGCCATGTGGGAGAAAAAGAAAGAATGTGTCAAAATGACTCTAGATAGTGCCTCAAACTGCTGCATGTCAATAAAACTAATATATACTGGCATTACTAACAGTGTTCTTGAACCAATTCTAGCTTTAAAAGTCCTAGACAGATCGTTTTTGTACTTGAAGCACCCAGCACAAAAAAACAAAAACAAAATGGTATGCTCTTGACATTTTGAAGGAATGAGGTCAAAAAATGACCTGCTGTCGTGGTCACATGATAAAACTATGTATATCCATATTTGCATATTTCCATGACTACAGTCTCAAAGTGAGGCTGGCAAGATGAATTATTCATGAGCCTTGCTTTTTGTACATGTGGAAGTGAAACTGGAGTTTGAGTGATGAATTGTGGCTTTCTGTTCTCATGGCTACATGATATGATTGAAATTCCTGGGGACAATAAGTACTTTAATTCATGGGTATTGTACATGGATAAAATGTAGTGGTAGTATGTGCACAGATCAGTTAAAATTATTGATGAGGACATGTGGTAAATATTTGCCCAGGTGGAAGCAACTTTTGATGCACTAAATGGCTGACGATTAAGATTAGCCTATGGACTGGAGTCCAGATATGGGACCCAGCATGAATAAAAACGTGTTTGCCATTATAGTCGCACCCCTAACTTTTATGAGAATGATCTGGTCTCAAAAATGCGACTCTTAGGGCAGTAAAAACGGTATTCATTAAAAGATGTGAATACCTCCTTTCCTGATGCTCTTTAAAAAAAGATCATACTTAATAAACAACTTTACTCCTAGCTTTTCTTTGTGTTAAGTTTTGATTGGTTCGATGGGGTCTTCTCCATCATGACCTGAGTGGCAGTTTCCTATTCTGCTCACTAGATGGCAATACCACATCATGTTGAAACACCAAGGAAAAGACGTACACAGTTTATGCAGAGTTTATGTCTGGCCAAGTCGTAACTTTGATTTCTCTTGTGGTTAAATTGGTGGATTTATGGTGACATTCTGTCTCATAGAATGAAATGACAATGCATAATTGAACAAAATCTGCTCAATATGAATGAAAGAGCGTGTGTGGTGGTGTGAAGGTGGGAATGGCATTGTCAGTGACTGACAATCTCCACGCAACTCCGCAAAGCGCCATTCAGTTTCCCTGGGTCTCTCCTTTGTACAACTTTGTTGTGGACTATTAGAGTTGGAATTTGGGAAAAACATTAATGTTTTTGTTGATTAAAGGGACCAGATGTTTCCAAATGTCTGGATTTGGGGCACTCCTTAATAATATATGGTTGATGCCTTGCGTGCGCTTGGCCTCTTTGTGTTGTGTATTTTTTACCTGTGCATTTTCCCAGCTTTGACTGACCAAAATTGCACCTGTGCGTTATACATGGTTGCGTGCCAAATAAGGGAAATAATGGTAATTTACAGTATGTTTACCATATGTGTGCTCATCAAATACAAGACATAAATTTTCGTATCCTACTAAAATCTGTGACGCTTGTTGCTAGGCAACCTTGACAATCAGCCACCAGGAGGGGGGCATATTGATGGAAAACTGAAGGTGTTAATAACATTTGTGGGAATAATGAATACTTATGTGATGTGCCTTCTTATCTCAAGCACAGAGAGTGTTTGGGGAACATGAACGTGACTGTGACTTTTTGAGTAGTTCATTTTCCAGGTTGCTACTTTGGCAAGTGCCCCATATTTTGTCTTGGTACAAGGATGTGCCTGAACATACTGTATGGTACTTCCTTCTCAATGATACAGGCCAAAGCAACACAACAGGTAATATGAATGTGCCTTATAATCCTTTAAGAAATTTTACTCCATGCACAATATTTGGTCAACTATGCAATACAGGCATAAGCATCTCATGACGATGTACATAATGATACTCAGTATCATGTTTTGATACAAAAAGTAAACAGTAGATGATTAAGCCAATTACCACCAGATGTGCTTTCCTGATCTCCTGATACCAATTGTCAACATTATTACACAAACGAGGCCCCGCAGCCTGTTAAACCACACAACTGTATTAACCCCGTGGCCCCTGTACTCAGGCTGTTTCAAGCTTTCCTTAGCGTGGGTTGGTACCCAACCCATGAGACACTGGTGTCCAGGGCTATGCTGTTCGGTTAGGACTCCTCCACATACAAGCTCCATGCTTATACTCTGTCATTAACTCATTCCACTGTAATGACGTTTTTTCCTGCTAATATCTAAATGTCGTCTGCTAATTGTATTTTTCTAATTTAGGAATTGTTTTTCAAAATTTTGGATGGAACTTGCACAGAAGATTATTCCAAATTATATGCTCATGGTCAACAGCCTCCTTGGCACTTTGCACCCAGAGCGCGCCAAGGAAAGCTGTTGACTCAGTCTTCTATCAGGGTGGAATGATTTAATGGTTAAATACATGTAAGCTTCAAGGAGGCAACATTCGACAATCATTCAGTTGTGTAATTTTAGCATAGAAAGGGTGCAACTACAGAAGCAGATAGATTAGACAATATCAATAACCATTTTATAGGAGTATAAATGAAAGTCATATCTGATATTTGATGAGTTATGCACCTGGCGTTCCACTGGATACCCAATTCAGGACAAAAGGCCAGATAATTGATATTGATATTGGATCATTCCTACTAATATATTGCATGTCAAGCCAACTACCAAGATCAGGGAAATTTTCTTGTCTTAAGCTTCCATTATGTTGTGACTAAGTGGTCAAATTTTTTAGTTCTGTACATTTGTGTGACTGTCATAGTTCTGTTCCCCAGCATACACTTTGTGGTCAGGATATTAGCGAGGCTGACTTGTTTGTGAGGCGTGGGTCTCTCGGGGCGTTGAAACAAGGACAACAGTATGTGCTGTCCGAGCAAGATATTACAAAACTTGGCCATTTTCCCAGGACAGGTATACCATTAAAGTTTGTTGTGGGACAGAGAAAACATAGAAGAATGCATGAAAGTAAAGGCAATTGATATGCCCAAAATTCCATAACAGTTGTTCATGACTAACAATAACAACATTTTTAATTTAGGTTTTATTACACATGTAGCTTCAAGTTTTGTTGCTATGAAGCAGACTCAAAGTCTGCCATTGTTTTGAATACAATAATACTATTTTTATATAATAAATGGTCAAAATCTAGAATATTTACATTATTTTAGTAGGTTTCGGGGGGGGGGGGGGGGTGTGAGGTGGCATAATGTGAGGCACCAAGAGATAGGGTAATTATTTGTAATTTTACCTGTTCAAAAGTGCCTACAAAGTGCAAAGAAACGTGTCGATGAATATCGTTAAAAATGTGCTAAAACACCTGCCAAGAAATACAAAATAATTGAAGATGTATATTATGTATACATCATATATATATATATATATGATGTTTCATTGACATAACATTTCAAATCATGAATTCATTATCAAAGAATCAATTCAGTGTAATAGCAATGTCTGGTTTGATATGGTCTAGTCATGCAAGTTTCAATACAGCATAGACTTAGTATGTCTCTACGAAAAATAAAATAAAATAACAAATGTCTCTCAGAATATCTCTAGTTTCCAAGATTAAATTAATCATTGTTGCAAAAAGTGTGGGTAAGCACCTGTAGTTGTTTGTCTGTGGGGTCAAGGATAGAGTTTCACGTGGTGTAGAAAGGTAGAAATGTCTTTGAAGTCTGCATTTTTTTAAGCTGTAAAGAACTGCAGAAATTGCTTCCACATTGCCGTACAAAAACTACAGACCTCAGATCAAAATTGCTAAAAGTTCAGCAAAATCTGAACCTGTATTTTTGTAGGTAGAAACCCTGAAAATGGCTAGCAGATTGCCAGAGTAGTGTTTACCTGCCTGTTCTGCTGAGGTTCACTCGGGGATGGCAAATCTAGTAACCCATACATTTTTGGCAACCTTAATATGTACACCTGTTGTGCATCCATCTCTGCTGGGACCATCGTGTCCCTACACTTAATAATGATGGATTAAGGTTGTAGGCTTGAGTTAGGTGGTGATTAAACAGATATAAGTCTCAGGTTACCGGTGCCTTGTGTTGCGCCTTTGCTGCTAACACAGCAAACTTTGGATGAAATTATCAGAAATTGGAAGGGGAGAAGGGGGATTGAAAACGTGGTCAAGTCAGAACCTTACCTTGCGTGCTGGTCTTTTGATCCTCATCATTTACAGGAGATTTAGCAGAAGTTTTCTTGGCTGAAGGGGGTATATTGTAGAATCAGATTCTTGCTATAAAGTTTTTTAGACTGGCTGACTGGATTTCCAACTCTGACAGGCAATAATGATTAAAAATAGTCCCTAAAGCTTTACTTGTGCCTTACACATTGCGATTACAGGGAATTATTGGTTTGGGGGATGCTCAGGCGGCATGATAACCTATTGGCGGAATGCATGCAGGGGGCTCTGGCAGGATGGGACCGTATCTATCATTGCATATAAATGTGATAAGAGAACAAGATCTCCAGAGTAAGCTGAGTAAGCACAGGACAGCGAGACCATTCTACCACCCATGTGGCCTCTGTTGGTAGACACGTTCCTCCATTCTCTGCTCACTTACCAGCATCTCGGATATTAATTTGTGCTGGCTAGTCCTGAAATGAGCCTGGCCTTGGCCAGGAGTGAGGCAACCTTCATAAAATACAAACATTAACCCTGTCCAGTCCAAAGAAGGCTGTAAGACATAACGCAATGCCTGGATTTTCCCTCAACTTTGCCAGACACTGGGGTACAGTGTGCTCAACTTTTTTCGTGTAAAATGTTTGCCTGGGAAACATAATAAACTCCAGTAAGTGGAAATTTAGACTGCTTGATCTGGCGCTGAAGAGGCAGCAAAGTCATGAACAAAATAAGGAGATAAGTGAAGTTTATCTGTGTTCAAGCTAGAGGCCTTCAAGTGTCCCCAACAGTTATAAGGGGAAGAGCAAACAAAACAAACAAACAAAAAATTAAAGTGGGACAAAAGTAACCAGCAATAACATTTACGATATGGATGAAATGACTGTATTCTTAGAGTGCTTTGAAGTACATGAAAAGCTCATAGGAAACCTGTACAAAATTTGAATGATATCAAAGAAGATTGTGCCAAAATGTTAACTTAATATTGAGCTTCAGGTCTGAGTTGCATAAACCCAGACAGCTAGACCAAGTTTTCAGTGGAATGATCTTCAGTGACTGTAGCATTACATGTAAAGTTGTTGACACTTAATTGTATCCTTTCTGTGATGATGTAACTTCACTGAAAGTCATTCTGATGCATTCATGTACATAAATTTGATATCAAGAAGATAGGTGAGCATATCAAGGAGAGTTGAGCCAATGTGATGCATAAAGCTATTAACTTTATGCACTCATCTTCTACAACTTTTCAACTTTTTTTTTTTTAATGTGCTCTTTTTTTTTTCTTTTTCTTTTTTTTTATGTGCTCTTGACATTTTACAGGGTATTACAGTAAAACCTGCTATTGTGAAAGCCTCTTGTAGCCAAACACCTCTGTTACCCAAACACTTTTTTGGGGTCTCAACTTTTTTGTATGTAATTTAATAGGAGAGCCAAATGTTGGAACCTGAATCCCTGAACATTGAGGACTTGATTTGGGTCCCACAGCAACATTTAACCTGTCACAGGAAAGAAGGAATTTTCCAGAAATTCATCGATATTTGATACAAAAACATCACATTTTTTTTTTGTGTTCAACACTTTCATCAAATTTGTGGCATTAATGTATTCAAAAGGTGTCAATAGTTTGTAGGTTCTATAGTGAGACCTTCTACAGCTGTACATACAATAAACTGGTTTAAACTTATCAAACTAGTAAGTGCATTGTGAAGTTTAGCAGCATGGTAAAGGGTAATACACATATTGTGTGCTAATGTTGGACAATAAATTGATGTCTCATGTCATCAAATTACACACATGTAAATGCACTGTCACAGGTGGGACAGATGTACATACTTCAGTACATGTACATATGCATGTACCAGTAACGTTAATGAAATTAAAAAGGGCATGTACTGTCAGCCTAAAGTTTATGGATCCTATAAACTTTTTTCCCTCGAGTGGTTGGAAATTTTAGCTCAGGTGACTTGTCAGTCAGCTGAGGTTTTGTGGTGGTGAGGCATCCATCGTGCGTCTGTGCATTGGTGTCGACAATTCACATTTTCGACTTTTACTCCAAAACCACAGGCCAGATTCACCTCAAACTTGGTAGAAATGTACCTTTGGTGGGTCTTTACCAAGTTTGTTCAAATGGTCATGGTCCAGTGATTTTTGCATTTTTTTATGAATTTTCTTTCAGCTGGACTTTGATGTTTTACATGTTTTTGGACAAATCTTAAAAAATCTTCGAGGAAAGTTCTTGGCCAATTGCTTTGAAAGTGCTTAGGGAGACTTCACGGGACCCTGAGACCTTAATTTGTTCAACAGGTGTTGCTGTCTTTTTCAATTTTTTTTTCATGTAAAAAAGTGTGTTTTTGCTATTTTTGACTTCTCCAAAACCGTCAGTCAGATTATACTGAAACTTGGTGGAAATGTTCATTGTAGAATGGCTAATTAAAGTTGGTCATAAGATGACGTTACTGTGAATCTCTGATTTTTAATGAATTTTTCAACACAGGTACTTATCAGTCAATGGATACAGTCCTATTGATTACTGTGAAAGTGAATGGGGAGTGCACTGGTAATTCACAATTTTGACTTCTTCTAAAGCGCTGACCAGATAGGTCTGTGCTAATTTTGTTCAAATGGTCATGCTTCAGCGATTTTTGGATTTTCTTATAAATTTTGTTCATTTTTTGGCCAAATCTTAAAAAATCTTCTTCTCCAAAACCACTAGGCCAATTGATTCAAAATTGCATAGGAACACTCGAGAGCATGACAGCAGGAGTTATTCAGTACATGGGTGACCATGACCTCATTCTCAAGGTCACAGGATCACTTAGATGTATTTAACTCTTCAAATGATAACTTGAGAACTCTTTCAGCTGGACTTTGATGTCTTACATGATTGTGATTCTCTTTGAGGGCCATACTCAGACAGTACATGAGTGACCTTGACTCTATTCCCAAGGTCACAGGACAACTGACATGAGTTAACTGTTCACTTGATAACTTTAAATCCAATTTGAGTTAGGACCTTGATGTTGCACATGTTAATGTTTCTCTATGAAAGTCACACTTAGACAGTACATAAATGACCTTGACCTCATTTATCAGGTCACAGTGTAACATATATGAACGTAACTCTTCATTATAACTCGAGAACTACCTGAACTGGGACCTTGATGTTGCACATATTAGTGTTTTTCAATAAAGGTCAGACTTATTCAGTACATGGGTGACTCTGATCCTATCCCAAGTTTACAGAGCCACAAGTGTGATGAATCTCTGGTTTAGGTGACCGTGGACTGTTCACACAGTGATCTTGTAATAAAGTTCTTTTTCATCTTAGACTTTATTTTTCCTTCAAGTTTTTGTAATTTGTATAAATATATATATATATATGTATCAGAGCTGATTAAATTCCCGAAGGCGTATGCATGTACAGTTGAATTCAAAGTTTACATGTGTAGGATGTAGCCACAACTTTGACAAGGCCACACCCCTGACCCTCTATTGGGGGAACACCTACAAAACCTGAACACTTTGGCTGGGTCCCCAGCATGTGTGTGCTTGACAGGTTTCACTGCACTTTTTGTACTCTTGACATTACGCAATGCATTACTTTTTACTTTTGCACTCTTTAAGTATCAAATTTTGCCCTGAGTCAACACCTTTTCTCGGCGCACATTGGGCATAATATGCCCAATGTGCGCCGAGAAAAGGTGTTAACCTGGGATATTTTGTCTGGAACTAGAGGCATGCTGGTACTTGAATGAAAGGCATTTTTACGAGGAATACGAATCTTCTGAGATCTTAATGATAATTCAGACTAGTTTAGTAGACTTTAGTAGATTGACTTTAGAGGTGATTGGCACTGAAAGAGTTAAAATGTAATACTTTTGAACGCCCTGGGCCTTTTTGGTGGGCAGGATATTATTGTCGTGTCTGTTTATCTCCCTTGCAGAAGCAGTGACTTTTAAACGAATTGACCTATCATCATGAAATTTGCACTGTGGGAGCATCTCATTGGAAGCTTGGCTGAGTTCCACAGTCATTGTCCTTGACCTATTTTCAGTATAACCAGGGGCCATCGTATTTTTAGCCTGGCCGACACAATAATTTAAGTAATGGAAATATCATCATGAAACTTGTAATAGTGGGGCATCTTGTTGGAGTCTTGGATGAATATGACATTTGCTGACCTTTACCTGTTTTCAAGGTCACCAGGAGTCATCATAGTTTTGCTCTCGTAGATGCAATAACTTCTGAAGAAATAGAGTCTGCCCTGCAAATTGCAAACAACATCTCATGACTTTCCTGAGGCACAGTTATTTAAAAACTCGACCAATTTTGGGTCAGTGCTGGCCAAGGGGGTGTCAAGACCATTCCAAAACCATTAAATGTACCAGTATACTCTTTGCATTTTACATTGTTATACCTCAGGCATAAATCTAGTTTTCTGATTGGCTGACTGGGCATTTAACAGTCTATGACTGGCAGCCTGCAAGAAATTTACTGTCACACACTGCACATTTTTGCTACTGGGGGCGCTGCATTCTTGACCATACTTTGATTTTGTTGATATGGTGGCCTTCAGTATAACAAAGGAAATGCTGCCCTTGTCTTTGTGGGACGGCAAGAACTTGCACCAGGAGAGATGGACTGTCAGCCTGAAGCTTCACTTCTGGTTGACAGTCCGTCCCTTGGGTCACAGTTCTTCTTGTCTTTTGCTGGCAAGGGCAACATTTCATTAATTTTTTATTTTTGATATATCTTTGGTAACTCATTTCTAATATTGACTGCAACTTAACTTTGATGCAGGTTAACCCTCATGGTACAGCTTTAAAGACTTAGGTTAACCCTCATAGTACAACTTTAAAGACTTAGGTTAACTGTCATAGTACAACTTTGAAGACTTAGGTTAACCCTCATAGTACAATTTTTAAAGACTTTGGTTAACCTTCATAATCTAACTTTAAAGACTTAGGCTAACCCTCATAGTCTAACTTTAAAGACTCATGTTAACCCTCATAGTCCAACTTTAAAGACTTTGGCAGCCACTTTCTGTGGCTTTGGTAACTGTCTCCTAGGTACAACCAAGGAGGAATTTGAAGCACAACCAGGGTCAGAGTTGTAGATGACACAACATTAGAGGAAGGAAGGAAGGAGAATGGAGAGAGAAAGACAGAAAGAAAAAAGAAAGAGGAAGGAAGGAAGGAATGAACAGGCTTGTCAGTGACAGTGTATAAATATGAAGGTAAACAGTTTCAGAGTCAAGACCATCAAGATAAAGACCACTTTTTTTATATGACCAGATGAAGTTTCCCCTCTGTGATTTAGCTGAATATCTACCTGGTCCAGCTCACTGCAGGCAAAATCATTACCTGGAAAATTTGTATTATTTCAAATCTGGTACAGTGACTGCATGTATGATTGTTTTCTACAGAACAAAATGTGTCCAAAGCCAGTTATTTGTGTGTTCCCAAGTAAAAAAAATGGCTGACACTACAGTACGACTGGCTGTACGGCCCTATGTCAACAAAACAACTTCAAGTGAATCACTTACTGAAGCTCCAGACACCTTAACCAGTCGTGCGCCGTGGAGATACAGAGTATATCATTTGGAAGTCAAAGGGTCAGACCAGTCTTATGGTGACTAAAGCGAGAACTTGCTTTTAATATTTTGATACTTTGAAGTTAGTGCTTGTCTGCTTTCTCATGACTCTATGTTGGGAACTATGGATATAGGAACAAATAATCATTTAAAGAGACTTTATAGTTCTTGTTTCACTGTTTATGATGAAGGTGCCCTGTCTATGTAAGGTGTACAACTGCAAAGGTCAATGGTCCTGAATTAATACATGACCTTGAAGCACTAATCATTGATGTTACAGAAGACAGGCATGTTATGTTTGTATGGCAGTTGTGATCAGACTTTTGATGAAGAACTGTTCTGTATTAACAAGAAGATTGTAGTTTTTACTATCACTTGAGGTGCAGTCACATGTCGCACCTCAACATGTGCATCAACCATGTATTGAGACAAAAGCTCCCACTCCATACCCAGCATGTACCCAGTCTGAGATCCCCAACTACATCTAGTCCAGACCATGCTTATGCCCAGTCCAGGCTGTGTCTGTACCAGTCCGAACCCTGCATGTATCCAATCCAAACCCAGCTTGCACCCAGTCCAGCCACCATTTATATCCAGTCCAGACCATGCCAACCCCAGTGCAGACTTTGTGTCTACCCAGTCCCAACCCTGCATGCACCCAATCCAGCCTGTATCTACATCAAGTCCAAACTCTGCATGCACCCAATCCCGCCTATATCTACATCCAGTCCAAACTCTGCATGCACCCAATCCAGCCTGTATTTGCATCCAGTCCAAACTCTGCATGCACCCAATCCAGCCTGTATCTACATCCAGTCCAAATCCGGAATGCACCAATCCAGGCTATATCTACATCCAGTCCAAACTCTGCATGCACCCAATCCCCCTTATATCTACATCCAGTCCAAACCTTGCATGCACCCAATCCAGCCTGTATCTACATCAAGTCCAAACTCTGCATGCACCCAATCCAGCCTTTATCTACATCCAGTCCAAACCCTGCAAATACCCAGTCCAGACCTCTTTTGCACTTTTGAGCAAATACATAGTTACTACTCAGTAATTCATTTTCTACAAACTTCAGCCAATCCTGTGTCATCCTTTTGTTGTACAACAATTAAAGTGAGTCAGTTGATATGGTTAAGTGTTATGATGAGAAGAGTGCAAATGTCAACGTAATAGCTGGTGTGCCGATGCAACCGCAATAAAGGCGTTGCACCAGATAACCAACCTGGACAACTTTGTGAAGCCACCACTGGGTACCCATGAAGAGCAAAGTGTGGTTGCATCGGCACACCAGCTATTACGTTGCCATTTTCACTCTTTCAGGTCATGAAAACGGAAGATAACTAGCGAAAGTATCTGGACAAAACAGGCGTCGGCGACAGTAATGTGAGTGTGTTGTGCACCATACGCTTGGAAACGCACTGAAACTTTATTCAACATGGGGAATAACAGATAAGGAACACATACATGTATGGTTTTACCATATTCAAGTAAGGAATATGTACTTTATTCACATGTGTACGGAGTGGTATGAGTAACGTTGGTCGTGGGATACTGGCCTTGTGGTATTACTACACAAGCAGCATCGGTGCTCTGGCACTCAGAATATTTTCATACGCCTGTGACTTTAACAGTAACAATATATTAACAATCAAAAATCAGTACAAAGTAGGCAAATGAAATTATACACTTAGCTAGATATTCCAATAGTATAACAGTCTGTAGGTAAATCCTAATCCTTGGTGAGAGACTATCCACAGGTCCTGTCCCACAGTTCCAAGTCCTATGGCAGGTGCCAAATAGTCTGGTACAAATCCCACAGAGGTATGGTTTGGTTCCAATGTGGTACTCAAAGGCGCAGTGCTCATCCAAATCCCACAGAGGTGCAGTTTGGTTCCAATGTGGTACAATTAACTTCAAGTATACCAGTCCACTCAAAGACACGATCCACACTCCACAGGTACAATGTATAAATGAGTATCTCCTTATAACAATGACTCACAGTCCCACAGGCTTGAAGTCACACAGCTGCTGTTAGATCTCAGAATTCTCCTGTCCCCAGTCAGGAAAGGAGCTGTTTTATATATCTAGGCTGAGAATTCTCACCAGTATTCTACAATTTTCTAATTAGTCACACATCCCAATGCAGTGAGACCTGTGTGGCAATTTCCCCATATGAATGTAGGTCACCATTCTAGCTTATTCTAATTGTTTACAAAATCATGATAGTCACCCCAACAAAGCAGGCCAACTCGGTCACTCTTCACACACTCAATGAGTACAGTGACTTCTCCAAAACAAAACAAACAATCATTTTCACATCATAACACTAAGCAGGTGACATCAGCATAGTCACTGCAGCCTTTTTGTACTTTTCAACTCTGCTGACCATAGGTCACAGAGCTTATGCGATTATTCCAGCCAGCCATCATTATGTCCATCCGTAAACAATTTGCTTGTCAACATGGTAGCATCAACAATTTTAAAGTTAGCCCTATTGAAATTTTTGGACATGTTCTATGAATGAAAATCTGTGGTTTTTTTTTCATTATTGGTGCTGCCACCTACAGTATTATGTAATATACTGGTCAAATTGTGAAAATCTTGTGAAAGTTCCAGCATCTTTAATTTATGGTGAATCTTCATGAAATGTGGTGGGATTATAGGGGAGGTCAAAGTCTAAGTTGATTGTGATACTAGTGGTGTCACCTATAATTTGATGGAAATAATTAGCCAAAATGTGCTTTAAAATACAAGATTCTATGTCTGGAAAAGTAATTGAGTAGACCAAATTTGTAGGATATATAGACCATGTATACTGCTAGAATGTTCTGTAATATCAGTGACCTTGACCTATTTTTGTGAGGCCACTATGCCTGTGAAGTTGAAAGAGGTGATTTTGTAATGGCAGGGTGTAGCACTTGATTACATTGTACATAAAACTGTACTTGGTGACCTACCTTTGGGTCACCTTGACCCAGGAATTGTGCAGTTTGGTCCTTGTCCAAGTTTACTGTTTTTCTTCAATAACTCGAAATATTATAACCCAGATCTGAATAAACAGACCATGTAGGGAAAGCTGGATGTGGGATGCCCATTTTGAACATAACAATTTTTTAGTCCAAGGTAAAGGTCAAGGTCAAATGGCCACAGAATATAGAAGCCATCTTGTGAATGCTGTGCACCCCACAATTTTTTGGTTAGGCCCGTATGACTTTTAGAACTTATAAAGTGTATGAAATTCTTTGTCGACAGCAACGTTGGTTGCCACCTATAGTATTATATAATATACACATCAGAGTACGAAAATTTTGTGACCAGTCCAACATCCTTAATTTTTAAGGGTTCATCATGAAATTAAGTGGAGTTGTAGAAGAAGTCAAAATCTTGTTTGTTTATGATACTGGTGGCACCACCTATAATTTGACTGAGATTATGAGTTAAAATGTCGTGAAAGATACAAAATTCCATATCTCAAAAAATAATTGAATGAGACATGCCAAATTTATAGATTATATGGATCAAGTCCAGTGCTAATATATTATGTAAGATCAGTGACCTTGACACATTTTTGTAAGGTCACCAGCCCTGATAAGTTGGAAAAGGTGATTTTTTTAATGGTTTGGACACCAGTGCCAAAGCGAAGTGAGCCTCTAGATCAAAATTGCATTTGAGTACATTGTATATAAATCTGTACTTGGTGACCTACGTTTCTTTCTTTCAGGGCCCTATGTCTGTCAAGTAGCCTGTTTCAAAGAGTATAATTGTATGATCTTGTATCTTTTTCAATGTTTCAGAAAACCTTACAAAAACCAAAGATCACCTATAATGGAATCAAGTGTTCATGCTTCAAAGTGTCCCCTCACATATTTCCTAGCAAGTGCATATGTGGCCCCTTGGTGGTCACTGTGTGTAACATGTTATCATTACATGTGGCAGACATTGGATGCATGTTTTATACCACTGTGAGCCTGACTGCCACATTTGTTGATAAAAAGGTCACATGACCAACGTGACTTTGTGCCTGTAGAGAAGTGTCAAAATTTGGATGGCTAGCAGCAATGAATGCTGCTTTGATATTGTATAGTTCTGCAATGCGGCCCTACGAAAAGTGTATCAAGTTCCAGTTATGCATATCAGAATTCTTACAAAGCAAATTTGATTGAACTTACGATATGATCCTGTAGAATTGCCAAACAGCCTATCAAACAGATTATTTATATCATGCTTTTAAAACCTTGCTAACAGGCAGAATAAGAAGTCAAAAGTTGTACATGTATATGTACTCCTGGGGACTTGTGGCTGATCAATGTTGACGAGCCTAAGAGCTCTATATTTGCACTCTTAGGCTCATTTATCTAGTCAGTTCTCCGTGGCACAAAAAAGTTTATCAGAGCCCTGTGTATCTGTAAAGCCAGATGGGTCTTGTAGCTCAGAAAAAAAATGAAGTTACTAGGTACATGTTATGAATTTACATGCTTGTCAAGTCCCTCAGCATAGATCCTCCACTTTGGCTGCTTCTGTATCGGTATCTCGCTGGTCGATAATTCAAGTATCTGATGTGTCACAGGTACCAGGGCTCACTGCAAAGCAACAGGGAGGATCAGAGAGAAAAAAACTAGGCAGAAGGGACTCAGAGGTCGGGCAACCCGCAGAGAGATAGGGAGCATGGAACTAAAAGCATTCAATTAGAGATAACTTCGGACATATGCTACTTGAGGGAAACCGTGTGAGCATCCCCGAATGCTTGCATTGTTGGTTGCCTGACATTTAGAATTTGTCAGAATTTGTTGGTTGATGTATACATCAGGATAAGTGAGGTTGAGTTTGGAGTATTTAATGCTGTAGGTGATGAAGAAATTGATGGTCTGGCTAAACTTAGGG
The DNA here is from genome assembly GCA_964020975.1 of Hermodice carunculata. Classification (NCBI taxonomy): domain Eukaryota; kingdom Metazoa; phylum Annelida; class Polychaeta; order Eunicida; family Amphinomidae; genus Hermodice; species Hermodice carunculata. The sequence goes on from OZ026617.1 coordinate 7,905,523, forward strand.
CGAGGAGCGACAGTGGAATCTTGATGCCAGTAATATCAGTTGATATAAACAGGTACAGGCATGGGGAGAGATGGGCTCATGTTGAATGATGGGATCTGTCCTGGAAACAGCATTAAATGCATACTGATAATAGCAACACTGATAATACTCTTGCTGTTTTATATCAAGTCTGGTATTGTCTGCTTGACCCTAGTTAGGTGTGGACATAGTAAGTGGAACAGATTACAAAAATTTATAATCGACCAAAGACTGAAGGCAAAGTAGATGTTTGATGTGCCTAAGTTTGCCAACTAGGCTGCCAGGGAGATGTGCAAGGCAAGAATCACAAACTCCCAAATAAATTTGAAGGAATTGTTAACTCCTAGCTGACACAAATATCAACTTAACTCATTATTGTCTCCTCAGAACTTAGTTCTTTTTCGTCTCTGCAGGCTTTTTTTTTAATGCAGCTTACAGTGATGTCTGTATTTTGTGTGCAATATTTTCAGTTTCCAGTGTGAATCAGCATGTGACCTATTTGTATTTTGGAATTTTTGATCGCGCTGTTTTTACTACGATGAGCAAGACAGATTTGAAAAGCCATTTTGCCCTGGGCCTGAATCAGTAAAGTGGTACATTCTCTGGACCTGCCCGCTCCTACAGAAGTCTGCTTATGTCAGTAATGTTGCATAGTGGCTTCAATATGGCAGCCTTATCTGTATCCTTGTGGATAAATCAGATGCTACCATAACTCTTATGTATGTGGGTAGATAAGAATTGTATCACAAGACTAGCTTAAGCTATTTCAAAAATAAACTGTTTATAATTCTCCTGAGACACTTTTGCAGACAGGCTAGTTGTTTTTCAATATTCCAGTGTTACAGATGTTTGCATGAAAGTTATTGTTTGAAAAATTCCACTTTGTTGCTTTTGGCATGCCCCCCCCCCCCATTAGTGTGACCTCCATTGACCTTACCTGTCTTACCTCCTGCCAGGGCCCAGTAGATACACCACCATGCCATCACATACCTGCCTGTTTATCAGCCAGGTGCTGTCTTGTAACCAGTATCCATCACAGTAAGCATTTAAAGGCACTTAATAGATCTGCAGGCAGGCAGACAGATTTTGAGGTCCTGTATAGTCATCTTGAGCCATTGTGCATGGATTTAGTGTGGATCAGGTGACTCTTAGTGGTTAGCTTTATGAAAGGTTGGGCTAGATTTTGTCCTCAGGGCTACATGCTGTGGTGACCCACCTACCCCCACCCTAACCCTATCCTTACCACCACCCCACCTCCACCCCCCCCAAAAAAAGAAATTAATATTAGTAAAAAAAATTAAACAATAGGATGCAGTAATAGCTGCTCCTTTTTACCAAACGAATGCCCATTGTGTCTGGACATATTTCTAGGCATTGAGTGCCTGGATTGTGCCAGTCAAACACATACACTGTGGATTTTGCATCCACAGACACGACATACGTGGAGAGTGGTGATCCTGTTTAACCCATGACATACGTGGAGAGTGGTGACCCTGTTTAACCCATGCTTTGTCAGGACATGGCGTGGTGAACAGCTTTCTTTTGGAATGGGTTGGGGGGGAAATGTGCTCAACCAAGGTGCCAAGGAAAGCTGTTGCCTCGGGAGGTGTTAGTCAACAGCTTTCCTCATAGGGCCTGTGTACAATTCTGATTCAAAACTTTCTACTATCCAGAAAGTTCAGCTGAAACCTTCAAGCACGTGATATTTCACATGTGGGCACTTTTGAGGAGAAAGGGTTAATGCACTTACTGTGCAGGAAAAGTGCCCTTACAACACAGTTTGTCTCTCAAGATTGGGGTGGGGGTGTGTGGGAGGGGTTCTTTATTATCAATAGAATATCATACTTGTACCTGTTGCATGAGAAGAGGCCCCCAAATGATCTCTATGTGGTAGGAAAGGCACATTAACCAAGGCCTACGCAAAAGCAACACCAACAAACTTTCAACCAGAACATGCTTGGACATGGAATGCACAAGTTGCTATGTTTGCAAGTGCATTGTTTCAACAGTAAGTTGGCATAGTTCCAACTGAAAATCCCTTAAGGAGCTGCCAGCATTGCTTAACATTGTAACAAGTGTCCTAACATGTAATCTCCTCATTGTACAATTGCTACAAGGAACAGTAAGGAGAAGCAGTTTCTTGAAACAAAGTAACGAAAAAGAAGAAAATCATTGAAATTAGAAAAGCTTGAAAAATACCTACACCAAGACATCTCTTGCTTTGTGAAAACTGGTTCCTATTTTGTAGGTGTTCTAGAGTAAGGAAGTCTAAGGTTTACTGTTATGTGTCTTGCTGCAACTGACATAGAACTCGTGGCAACATGAGTACATCTCACACCATGTACTACTTGTCTAGGGCATTTTTAATGATCAAACATAGACATTGATATATACACACGTGGGACAGTGACTGTCTTCCTGTGTGTTATCTGTGGACACCCTCCCCAGACATCAGTTTCCATAAAGAAGATATAAACAGTGGGCTGGAGTCTGCCATGTACCTGAACACTTGCCATGTGGTATCATTAAGCAGCCTCCGGTTGCTGTCTCCCAGATAAATTACCTTGAAAAAGAATGAGGAAAGAATCTTGTCTTCCAAAGCTTTTAACTCAAGCTTAGATTGATTGAGTTTTTTCCCCAATCTTGCGCACCCCTTGTCTTACTGCTGTGGTAAATATTTGTTAGACATATCTCAAGTGGTAGAATTAACAATTTGGGTTAAAAACAAAGAATGGATGGCATTTGGGTCTCTTGGTGGCATTAAATGGAGAAGCTCTGTTCTGCTGCCACAGACCTTCCCTCCTTTTCCTGATAGCGTAATTTACGAGATACATTAAATGGAGACAAGAGTTTGGCTGATGATCAAAGTGCATCAGTCATAGGAAGTGAAGGCACTTGTTGGTAACCCACGATAACTCGGCTCTATTCTACCAGATCATCTGCTGGTCCCTGTCTGTTCTCGCAGATGCTCTCCGCCTAATGGTTGAGTTCCATTGCAATGGGAACAAGATAAATCGACAAGTAACAAAATTTTGTACTTTTTGTTGGTGCAAGTTGAACATGGAGTGGGATCTGTGAATGTCCTGGGGAGGTGTCATTGTCTCAAGGAGGGGGTGATTGAAGGCAGGCTCATTGAATATTTGTCAGGTGAAGCAGGCCACGATAGTTGAGCTTGGCTTCTACATTAGTAGTGGCTGCTTCCTGTGGCCTCGGTCCTCACAGTGCCTTCAGATTATCATACTGTCAAAACTTCTCCTATCTGGTGTCTTACTGGGGCTGTCAGAGGTCTGCTTTGTAGAATATCTGTAATATTTTGTACCCTGTTATGTAATCTTGTGTGTTTAAAATGAAAAGTGTTCAGCACTGAAATACTGATGCAAATTTTGTGAGATCCATAGTGTGCAATTTTAATTTACAATGTAAGTAAAATATAACAGCACTGTCATGGCAACCACTTTTGTGCTTTTTTTTTTTTTGTTTTTTTTTTTTTTTTTTTTTTTTTTTTTTGTTTTTTGTTTTTTGTTTTGTTTTTGTAAATAAACACTGAATTTTACCTCAAAAACCACCAATTTTATTACAGTATATAATTTGCAAGGAGTCCTGTGTACAAAGTTGACGTACAGTAAAACCTCATTATAATGACACCATCTGTTCCCTGCAAAATGTGTCTGCTCAAGGAAGGAGTCCTATAGCAGAAGGACTTGACTTTAAGTCCCTCAAAACTTGTGTCATGAGGTGAATATGTTGGGTGCCTGAGCCTGGGGATAATGAGGTTTGACTGTACCAGTCTCGTCATTTAGCATTAGGTGTAGAGTGTCAGGAAGGAGGGAAGGTACACTGTAAGACAAGTCGTGATGTTAACACCATCTTTCTTAGGTTAATCCTTTCCCGTTCAAATCACCCAAAAGTCATTTGCTTCAATATTTTCATTAAGAGAAAACTTTTTGGTGACAATTGTAGATACAAAACAGTGTTCCTAGGAAGAGTTTGGGTGTCATGTGCCCGGTCTGCACAAACCAAAGTAACTGACTCAGTCTTAATCTCAACTCAATCTGAAGAGGAAAGGGTTAAGACTGAGCCAGCAGCTGTTGTCAGCAGTGGCTGGGTGCTTAATGCACAGCTGTTGTATGGAGGGAAAGTAGTTGACATAGGTCATGTGATCCCTGCAGGCCTCATGTGTGATTGTATGGAAGGAAAGCAGTTAACATAGGTCATGTGATCCCAGGAGGCCTCCTCTTTGATTGTATGGAAGGAAAGTAGTTGACATAGGTCATGTGATCCCTGGAGGCCTCATGTATGATTGTATGGAAGGAAAGCAGTTGACATAGGTCATGTGGTCCCTGGAGACCTCATGTATGATTGTATGGAAGGAAAGCAGTTGACATAGGTCATGTGATCCCTGGAGGCCTCATGTATGACTGTATAGAAGGAAAGCAGTTGACATAGGTCATGTGATCCCTACAAGCCGTATCTATGACTGTATGGAAGGAAAACAGCTGACATAGGTCATGTTATCCCTGCAGGCCTCATCTATAATTGTATATAAGGAAAGCAGTCAACCTAGGTCATGTTATCCCTGCAGGTCTTGTCTGTGATTCCTGTTCCAAATGCTATCTTAGTTAAGTTCAAATACACAATAACTTTTTCATGTACATATTTTCCTTTTCTTTCTTTTTTTTTTGTATTTGGTTGTCTGTTAGTTAGTAACACTACAGTATTAATTGACAATTTGTGCTAACACCCAGCTCAATGAGAGTGGTCTGATTATTGTTTCTATTGTTTAGGTTTCTTCTTTTGCCAGTGGTGTTCCTGCAGACAGCTACAGTGTACAGCTATACTGACCAGGGCTGAACATTTAAGTTTTCCAGTGCTGTCCAGGCCACCCATTTTGCATCATTTTAGTAATTTATTACAAATAAATGGATTAAATCTCCATGGAGTTCAAGATTGTTACTTGCCTTGAAAAAAAAAATAATGTACTTGCTCTGAACAGCAATGCTTGCCAAAAAGTCAAGCCCCTCTGACCAACTTAATGCCTTTTTTATCAGAAAGTTTACCTAGGTTGTTTGACTAGTAGTAAGTAGAACTTGATGTCTAGCCCAGCTTTCAAGGCAATGTATTATTAGGATGTACGTCTTTATCACTATGTCACAGCCTTTCTTTGGGACAGAGATGCATTCATTTGCTTTCATTTTTCCATTTTTTTTTGTCTATTCTCTATTGTGGACAAATTTCTTCCCCCTCTTCATGTCTCCCTGGTATCTCTTATCTCTGACATCTGCAACAGTGGTTTATGATAGTTTAGGGCCCATGTGTTTTTCCATGCAACATGACTTCTATTGGAATATTACTGTTCACCTGTGTTAAAGTAACTTTATCCAAAACTGTACACCAGATTCTCTTCAAACCTCATAGGGACGTACCTTGGCAGGATCTCAGTAAGACCAGGTCACCAGATTAAGTACCTGGGTGACTCATATCCACATACTGTCCACTCAAAAGTTAACTCATTCCACCCTGATAGAAGACCCGAGTCCACTGCTTTCCTTGGGGCACTCAGGGCCCAGAGCACCCCAAGGAATGCTGTTGACCATGGGCATATAATTTGGAATGATCTTCCATGCAGGTTTCATCCAAAGTTTTGAAAAATAATCCCAAAATTAATAAAATACAGTCAGCAGACGACATTTAGATAGTAGTGGGAAAAAGCATGGAATGAGTTAAGTAAAGCTCAGCACAGTTCTCCACACATATATCTCTGTTCAAGCTGCAACTGGTGCTTTAGCTGAGCCCAGCTCTGCTCTGCTCAGTTCTGCTTAGCTTTGCTCAGCTCAGGTTTGGATGTACATGTATTTTGGTCTGTATACATGTGGCTGAAATTGAGCGTAGGCTGCTCACACAGCCATTTTCTTATGGAGTTCAGGATGTGTCCAAGAAAGTTTTTCCTTTGGAAATAAACCCTACTAATTTTGAACATTTTATTTTAAAAATCTTGATTTACTTTGTTACTGGAACAGTGGAGTAGAAAGAGTTAAGTCTGGCAGACCAGTTTGACAAGCCTGAAACATTGTTTTTGGGAAAGGCAAGCCGTTCTCTCTTGTAGTTAGCTCCTCTGGTTACAAACACTGGGCCCTTTTTTACTCCCAGAGTTCTGTAGATTTTCAACTAGTAATAGTTTATTCTCACAGATTCATTTGATTTGGACGTGTGAAAATTTGACCCGTCTTTTAACAATGGCCCTTGCTCTTATAGAGTGACTTTGTTTTAGTAGAGGTTATGAAGTTCAAAATACCACAAGGCCTGGCTCCATTCTCTTGTACACAATCTCACCCTTGAACAGCTATAAAAGATCCTTAATGATACACAAACAGAAATGAAGAGTTGAGATATCTGTACAGACTGTCAAACGCAGCTGTCGGGAAGTCTTGTATACGTGCACAAGTCTCGTAATTGTATTAACATTGGTTTGGCTGTTTGCACCCTTCAATTGCGAAGTTGGCCTCTATGGAGCAGGCTTGATGATGCCATATATCACCCTGATGCTTGCTTCATCTCTGTTTATCTAGATCATGTTTAATTTGATATCTGCTCCACAGATGTGGTCCATATATCAGCTTGGTGATTAATGCCAATGGTTCCAGCCCAGTGTACTCACATACAACCTTCCAAGGGAGGGGAGTTTACACTGCTCCACTCCCCACCCCCCACCCTCATCTGGAAGCCATCAGATTGCATGTCACTCATGTATGTACCATCCATGCATGAGTACAGTCACTTGTTTGCTTCTATTCCCAGCATTGTTCCAGAGGATGTACCCTCGATAATATCTTCAGTATGGAGCTGTCCTCCTTTACAGACAGACATTGCTCTGTTTGGGAGTCGATATTAATCTCATCATCCCACATTCAGCTTGCCAACCAAGAAGAAAATTGGGCAGGATAAAAAGGATTTGGATCTGCGCATATGGCCATGCATATTAAATTTCTGAATTGCTTTGGATGTGTATGTCTTGAAGTACTGTCAGATCGAAGCAGCGTTAATTTTGATAACATGTGTGTACTTGTAGATAGATACTTATCTTTAAAAAAAAACCTTCAGTTTGGGTGAAAAAGAATGATACATAGGGATTGGAGAACACGATATTACATTGTAACGATGTGCTCATCGGAAACAAATCACTGGCTTGTTTGTGGCCGCTTCCCAGTGGGTGGTCATTGTTAAAGATGTACTTTCTGGAACTTTTCTGCTGAATACATATATGTCGACTGTGATTGTCAGAGTAGATGTTGGAGTTAAATAAGTAGACAGATTGATGAATGGGGGGGGGGGGGGGATGACAGAAACCAACCATTTGTATGGCTGTTTTTAGGCCCTATAAAATAAATTTCCTGGTTTACATTACCACCCACCTCTAACATTTTTCACCCACAATTTCAATTTTATTTCGTCAAATTCACACTGGACATTTTGTCCACTGGATAATAAATTGCTTCAAAAATAACCCATTTTTCATATTTTAGGGTGGACAGAAGGAAAATATGAAAGCCGACAGAAAGTGAATTTGAAAGCATTAAAGTAGATGCAGCAGTTTAAAAAGTAGGTTTTTTGTTTTGTTTTTCATAAATTAAGGGTTTTACTTTTGCGCCCTCTGGGTGCAGAGGAGAGAAGACAAAGAGCTATTTTTATATATGTATGTGACCAAGTTGGGTTGTGAGTGAGACGGAGAGATAAAGTGGCAGTACATAAAATTCGTGTTGTTACCTCGTGCATTAAAACATCGACAACTTTCGAACATAGGGGATAAAATAGAACCCTCCCACCTGTCTGATAATTTGTGAAAACAAATTAGGAGAAGCAGGAAATATAATTGTTATGTCATCAACTCATTCTTCACCAGTCTCTTACTCCTAATCTATATCTAGTCCAAAAAATATGAAATAATATATATGTATATATATATATCAATAAGATAAACAAATGAAAATAAACTAAAATGAAATGCTAGCTTTTAACAGATGCTCGAATAGTGCCCGTGTGTGTGTGTAATAAGTGCTTTCAAAACACTTTTTACTCCATTTACACATATATCTGCTCAATCAGCATTGCAACTGGGGTCAGCTGCCTACATGTAACAAGTGTCCTGTATGTAATAACATCGAAGATATCAGTGGAGCTGTCTGAGGAGTCTATATGTTGATTTTGCTGGTAAGATGTGTTATTCTTTTTTCCAGGGTATGGAAGAGTGACACCTTCACAGAACAAAACAAAAAAAAACAAAAATACGAAAAAATAGTTTGTGCCTTATAGAAGAGCATGTGCATGTGTTATGATCACAGTATACACATTTTTACTTTGTGCATCTACCAGGCATAAATATTTGGTGTAACCCTCTCAATGTGATAAGTAGGATAATAGTGCACTCAACTTTGTACTTGGGTTACTATAAAAGTGTGCAGAAAATGCCAAAAAAGGAGAGTGGTGAAATTTGCGCCATGCCATATACAAACTAGTAACGGAGATTTACCTGTACTGCTTAATGAAATGACCACTCAACACAAGTTTCATGCAATAGACAGAAATAACTTATTACGTGCATTTCCTAATAAATACCAGAATATCAGAAGGATCAATTAAATAACTACTGTTTTAGTATGTCAGGAAAATATATCCTGCATTTTAATGGTCAAAACAGCACATAGAACTCCATGAACTTTATGTAAGATTTATGTACATACAAGTGCCTTCAGCTGTGCGCAGGTAACAAATTAAACTGACATCAAAGGAGGTAATGTGTAAAAGGGGAAAGAACATCCATTTTAAACATGTCCAAGTTACGTAAGGCCTAACAAAAATGTGTGGTTCTGATAACTCAACCGACCCCACTGAAAAGGCCAGAGTCCCCACCCTAAGTAATTTTTATGAAACAAAAAATAAAATAAAAAAGTTTCAAGCTGCCTTTCACTAATAAATATTGATCGACCCTGGCTGAAAGATTTTATCCAGAAAATGGGGTCATGTGCATTATTTTGCAATAAAGGCAACTAAAACAGTATCTTATTTCAGCTTGTCTTGAGTGGAGGGTTAACTTGGGCCAGGGAAAGAGCATATTGGCACAAATTTCAATAAGGCATAGCCTCGGTTGTTCGGTGATCATTATCATAATATTTCACTAGGTTCCAGGTGTCCGTTCTCCAAGTTACCAGGGCAAAGAGTTGTTAAAGTACTTTTAAAACATGACTTACTGTCCTAACCTGAATCTACCTGTTCGGTGCTCGGTTGTGTTTGAAGCATTTATCATCATCAGTTACAAAGCCAAATGTGACACAATAACGCATGCTGGCAAATCATGCACCATTTTGAACATGACACAATGCAGTGAGGGACAGTCAGACAAAAACACAGTGGATATGGATATCAAAGTGAATTGCAGCCACAGCATGTATCATATTATTGATGCTCTGAAATGTTTACAAAATATATATTTTTGGTTTCATATTTTATAGCCCCCAAGATTGTCCAAATGCTACTATGCTCATTTACAAACCATTAAGAGTAGAATCCGCAATTTTCAAAATGGCAGCCAAGTTTATGGGTTAGTCCTGATTCAATATTTTGAAGAGGGAGTATCCAAAATATATGTGTGATTATTGTTAACGGAAGGTTAATTTTTCGAAAAAATGTAATGTAAAATATATAACAGGACTTTTCCTGTGTGAGCATTACCTAAAAATGTAAATGCAATGGCTTGAAATTACCAGCTGTTGTCGGCAGTGGGCCCCAGAATAGGAATATTGTATCATACCCTGAAGTTACCCTCAGGCTGTGAATTAAGTAGAAGCACTATTCGGACCTGCCAAGCGCCCCTACTGAGATGAAAGATGGAGCTTAGGGAGAAGCTTTCCCAATAGTGGACACAAGTCTGAAAGTACCGGCAGGTTTTTATATAAGCTGTTAAAATACCAATAGTATCTATCCCTTTCCGTACCCCATTTGAGCAGATTTGTATATCACATATCAGTAATCTGTTCATTTTTCTTTTCTGAGATTTATGTATTATATATATATATATCAATAATATCTGTCCCTTTTCCTTTTCTGAAATTTGTATATCATATCAATAGTATCTATCCCTTTTTGTTTTGTGAGATTTGTAAATCACATATGGATAGTGTCTGTCCTGTATCCTGGGGTCAGATTGTGTATCCCAAGGCTTAACTAAAATATACACTTTAGTGAAACCCTGTTTAAAAGTGTGACTTTTGCCTCAGATGTCTCAAAATTGCATCAGAGTTTCATGATAAAGGTCAAAATTGTTTTGCCAGAGCACTTTTGACACCAATTTTCAGCCAATATTCTTATATTTTTAGCTTAAAATGTGCCAAGTAAGGTACGACTTATGTGCAAAAAGTACCCTTATGGTTTTGTAAAGCCAAACATTACCAAAATCTGGGCAGCTACAGTATCACCTCCCATAAAAGTAGTTGCAGCTGTAATAGATGTATTCAGATAACAGATGAGGCCAGCAGTGAAATGATCCTTATTTGCACAGGTATATCATAAACTCAGAGGTAAGCAACACTTATTATGCTGATTCAGCCTTTAATTCTGTGGCCAACCAGCTTCTAGCTCATGCTAGAAGTTGATCAAGGGATTCATGTGCATGTATTACAAATTCTTGACAGCATAAACATTTGCAAGTGTGGATGACAGCATAAACATTTGCAAGTGTGGATGACAGCATAAACATTTGCAAGTGTGGAAAGACATGAAGCCAGGGGCAGGAATAAAACTTGCATGCATGGCTAGGTAGACAGCACCAGAGAGCGGTGTTAAAACTTATGATATAAATCAAAAATGGGGGTCAGAGTTGATGCTACATGTGGGATAGATGAATCAAGCGCGGTATTTGTTGTTGGTATTTGTGGTTAGGCAGCTTCTCTGCCGTAACCAGATGTTATGGCTAACTTACCTTGTTAACTGAAGTCTGGCCCCGCTTAATTCATACCAGTCGCCAACAAATTTATAAGTGTGGCCATGTTGTGTCAACCACTCCGACCCCTTTCATATTGCCATTATGATATCACTTTACGGGAACATGACTGCAAATATTACCGTGTGTCATGACTGTGTGTGGCAGTCAGCATTTTGCATGTCTCTGCTGTCAGGGATACTGGAGATATACTACCCAGTGTGCTCCAGCCAGTGGGTTCTAGCCAGTCTGATGGCCTTTGTGGTGACACTCTTTCTGTGTCTGACAGTGGTAGAAATGATCTCCAGTTTATATGTTGTAAGTCACATAATTGCAGTTGTGTCTGATGAGTTGTATGGCTTGAAGTCCTGTTTATTGCTGGTAATATTGGGTCAAAATAACCAGTCAGCCACAGTAGTGCAATGTATTCGTATAAAAATTCCTTGTGCAAAAGTTATGTATTTTTTACTGCTTTTCAGCCTTGTTCAGACATTGGGGTTGGGGGGGGTTGGGGGGGGGGGGGCACTGACGGAAGTATTCAATTACTTCGTTTAAAAGGAAGTCTGAGGGCCTGTACCAGTAATATTGAAAATTTGTGGACATTGGATGTTGGCATTTGAACTTGGAATATAATTTATAGACAAACGATTGTAAGGAAAGTCAAAAATAAAATAGTTTTTAGTTAAAAGACAATTATTTGGGGAGATGTGGCCCAAGTAGAGTTTTAAATACAATGCACTCAAGTGCAATTTGGATCGAGAGGACCAATTCTCTTTGTCACTGATGTCCAAACTACACCCTACCATTACAAAATCACCTCTTCCAACTTAACAGGGCTGGTGACCTTACAACAATAGGTCAAGGTCACTAATCTTACATAATCTATTAGCAATGGACATAATCTATATATTCTATAAATTTGGCATGTCGAGTTCAATTATTTTTTTAGGTATTGAATTTTATATATTTCAAGACATTTTAACTCATAATTTTGGTCAAATTGTAGGCATCGCCACTAGTATCATAACCAATCGAGACTTTTACTTCTTCTACGATCCTGCCAAATTTCTTGAAGATCCATAAAAAATTAAGGATGCTAGACTGGTCCCAAGATTTTCACATTTTACCTGTATATTACATAATACTATAGGTGGCGCCACCAAGATTGATGTCTACAAGTATTTTCATACACTTTATAAGTTCTAAACATTATATGGGCCTAACACAAAAATTGTGGGGTGCAGAGCATTCACAAGATGACCCCTATATTCAAACTGGCCATTTGGCCTTAATCTTCAATGCGGATAAAAAAATTGTTAATGTTCAAAATACGCATCCCACATCTAGCTTTCCATACATAGTCTGTTTATTCAAATCAGGTAATAACTTTTCAAGTCCTCAAAGAAAACAATTTTGATATCTGCAAAATTCCATAATTACTGGGTCACAGTGACCCAAAAATTTGGTCATCAAGTACAGTTTTATGTACAATGTAATCAAATGCAGCTTTGTTCTGGCGGCTCAATTATGTCTCCCGGTGGAAGCCGGGGGACATATTGGTTTCTTCTTCTTCTTCTTCTTCTTCTTCTTCTTCTTCTTCTTCTTCTTCTTCTTCTTCTTCTTCTTCTTCTTCTTCTTCTTCTTCTTCTTCTTCTTCTTCTTCTCCTCCTCCTCCTCCTCCTCCTCCTCCTCCTCCTCCTCCTCCTCCTCCTCCTCCTCCTCCTCCTCCTCCTCCTCCTCCTCCTCCTCCTTCTTCTTCTTCTCCTTCTTCTTCTTCTCCTTCTTCTTCTCCTCCTTCTTCTCCTCCTTCTCCTTCTTCTCCTCCTCCTCCTCCTCCTCCTCCTCCTCCTCCTCCTCCTCCTCCTCCTCCTCCTCCTCCTTCTTCAACACTTGGTTTCCATGCGATAAGTCTTGAAGCACTTGACAGAATTTGATGAAACTTGGTAGGATTATGTATCTAGGCAAGACCTAGGTTGGGATTGTATTTGGGTGACCTTGACCTAAGTTTCAAGGTCACAGGGTCACTTATGTGAAATTGGTTTCCTTTCGATAAGTCATGAAGAACTTGATAGAATTTGATGAAACTTGGTAGGATTATGTATCTTGGCAAGACATAGGTTGGGATTGTATTTGGATGACCTTGAGGGAATTCTCAAGGTCACAGGGTCACTTATGTGAAATTGGTTTCCATGCGATAAGTCATGAAGAACGTGATGGAATTTGATGAAACTTGGCAGGATTATGTACCTAGGCAAGACCTAGGTTGGGATTGTATTTGGATGACCTTGAGCGAATTCTCAAGGTCAAAGGGTCACTTATGTGAAATTGGTTTCTGTGCGATAAGTCTTGAAGAACTTTATGGAATTTGATGAAACTTGGTAGGATTATGTATCTAGGCAAGAGCTAGGTTAGGATTGTATTTGGATGACCTTGAGGGAATTCTCAAGGTCACAGGGTCACTTATGTGAAATTGGTTTCCGTTCGATAAGTCATGAAGAACTTGATGGGATTTGATGAAACTTGGTGGGATTATGTATCTTGGCAAGACCTAGGTTGGGATTGTATTTGGGTGACCTTAACCTAATTTTCAAGGTCACAGGGTCACTTATGTGAAATTGGTTTCCGTTCGATAAGTCATGAAGAACTCGATGGAATTTGATGAAACTAGGATTATCTATCTTGGCAAGACCTAGGTTGGGATTGTATTTGGATGACCTTGAGCGAATTCTCAAGGTCACAGGGTCATTTATGTGAAATTGGTTTCTCTGCAATAAGTCTTGAAGAACTTGATGAAAATTGCTAGAGTAATGTATCTAGGTGAGAGCTAAAATAGGATTGTAATTTTCAAGCAAACTTGGTCATTTGTAATTTGTTATCACCTGTAGCTTATTCAGAGACGTAAGTGTTCCACCGGGAGACATTTGATTTTCTGTTGGAAAATCTGTCTGTTCTAGTTCTCTTTGCCATTGATGTCCAAGGTACAGCCTGCTGTTACAAAATCATCTCTTTCAGCTTTACAGGCATGGTGACCTCACAAATACATCAAGATCAAGAGATTACATAATATTCTAGCATTGGACATGGTCTATATATCCTATAAATTTGGCAAGTCTTATCCAATTACTTTTGCGGATGTGGAATTTTATATCTCAAAACACATTTTGGCTCATAATCTGTCAAACTGTAGGTGGCGCCACTAGTATCATAAGCCATTTAGATTTGACCTTCCCCATAATCCCACCACATTTCATGAAGATCCATTAAAAGTTAAAGATGCTAGAGCATTCACAAGATTTTCATATGTTGACACATATACTACATAATACTGTAGGTGGTGCCACCAATATCGAAAGGAACCCAGATTTCCATACACCCTGTAAGTCCTGGAAGTTAAACTAGGTTAACTTGAAAACTGTGGATGGTATCATGCTAACGAGCAAAAGTTTACAGATGGATGGACAAGCTCTGCGACCTTAGGTCTAGAATTCTAATACATGCTATATATGTATCCCCTGTCAGAGGATGCATTTATTGCATCATCATCTCCTTCAGGAGTTTAGGTGAGGTCCACCTAGGGGGTGTTTTGATGTAAAATCCAAGCACACCAATGTCACAGTTTCCACAATGTTGCTGTGCACTGTATTACTGTGCAGCAGTGGCACTTACTGACACATATGGTTGTAAAATGTGATATAATATATATTCTGATAAAATTTCAGATTAAATTCTCATAAAATTTTATGCAATTCTGTTTATTTCCAGTTAATCTGGAGAAGTCAAAAGTAACTTTGTCACACACACACTAAAAAAAAAAAAAAAATAAACGATTTAAAAGATGGGGAAAGACAACAGCACCGCCTGGTGGCCTAAACTTAAGCTAGGTGACCCCAGGTGACCTTGTGTGTAATATCAAAGCAATCTGCCAAATAGTCCCCCCCCCCAAAAAAAAATGTAAATGTTCATAAAAATAGAAAAATTATTGCACCACCATTTCCTTCACACACTTGTAAGATGCCCACCTGGGGACCATTTGTGTGTAATATCAAGGGATTTCCTATTACCATTTTTACAACATTTCAATACAGGCATTGTATTGTTGTACACATGTACAGTTGTAGCCCTTACCAATATATGGTCCCAAAGTTTGTCGTCCCATAGCTATCAAAAATTAAAATATCTGCATCATTTTTGCAAACTCTCATTATCATAGTCACATTATATTCTGATAAAATTTCAAATAATTCTGTTAAGTTGTTGTGGAGAAGAAGTTGAAAATAACTGCAGTACAGAAGCATTGATAAAATGAAAGAAAAGGAAAAAATGGCAGCATCACCTGGTGAACTACATGACCCCATATCATATAGCCATGTATGTAATGTCAAGATCCATTAGATGGTGGATTTGTCAAGAATACTGGGAGATCCAAAAGATGGTGGATTTGTCAAGAATACTGGGAGATCCAAAAGATGGTGGATTTGTCAAGAATACTGGGAGATCCATTAGATGGTGGATTTGTCAAGAATACTGGGAGATCCATTAGATGGTGGATTTGTCAAGAATAATGGGAGATCCAAGAGATGATGGATTTGTCAAGAATACTGGGAGATCCATTAGGTGGTGGATTTGTCAAGAATACAGGGAGATCCATTAGGTGGTGGATTTGTCAAGAATACTGGGAGATCCATTAGATGGTGGATTTGTCAAGAATACTCGGGGATCCAATTGATGGTGGATGTGTCAAGAGTATTGGGAGAATGAGATAACAATTCACTCTTATAAATTTGAAGAAAAGGAACAATTTTAATAATAAGTCACATCACAAAAATCACCTTGTTTCACAATTCATAGATTAGAATTGCTAATAAGCTGGAATTTAAAAGATTCAACTTTAGACTTTAGGAAGTCATAAACAAAATTTCATTTGTCTTGAACATTTTTCATTCTATTTTAAAGTTATGTGATGTCTAAATTTTCCTCCCTCACCACCACAAAACAACAAACCAGAAAGAAGGAAAACTTTGTTGTGTGGCTGCATGCCACAGTTGGGTTTATGTGAATTGTGATTAAGTCTTTCAGTGCCCATCACTTCTCAAGTCAATCTACACAAGTCAAACTACATTGAATTATCATTAAGATCCCAGATTCATATTCCTCATAAAAAGGACCTTTCATTCAAGTACCAATATGCCTGTAGTTCCAGAGAGAATACCCCAGGTCAACAGTTTTTCTCCCAATGCTTGCCGAGAAAAGCTGTTGACTCAGTCCAAAATTTGGCACTGAAAGATTTAAGATAGGGTGTAAAACTTTATAAAAGTGAGTTTGGCACCCAACCCATGCAAAGGAAAGCTGTTAAAGTGGGACATGTTAGCTTGATAGGTCTCTACAATTTGCATCCAAACTGCTTTTTTGTAACTGTTGATATGAGTGAGTGATAACCTCTGAAACATGTGACATTTGACCACCAGCTAGTTTTGGCTACTTTAAGGGAGAAAGGATTGAAAGTCAGACTGAAAGAATGTAATTCAGTACTGAGGGTCTTCTCACAAGATGATTGGTAGATTTTTCTTGCTATCAATAGAGATTCATTATGACATCCAGGCCTTGCCCTGGCCATTTTAGTTTTGCAACTGCATTACTAGAAAATCCTTGCTTGAAAAATATAAGTGTAGGTGTAGGTTATGAAATAGTTGCCAGTCGTGAATAATTGTTGCCAAAGTTATTTTATTTCAGCATATGGCTTAAAAACTGAGTCACTGGGAAATTCTTATTTCTAAAATTAACTCAAATTCGCCAAAGATATTTTTGTGGGAGAGGTTCTGTTTGAGATAATGATTGGTTAAAGGATGGCAGTGTTTGATTGGTCAAAATATCATATTATGGTCAAAAGATTGCATTGTTATGATTGGTCAAAAGATTCCATTGTTGTAATTGGTAAAATTGTATTATTGCTGGCATTTTCTCACTGGGTCACTGAGGGCTGCAGTTATTCTTTCACCTTTCAGTTTGAAGGACTGTGGCATTATTAAGGGAATAACACTCAGATAACTTTATCATTTGAGAACTGGGTAAAAAAGCTTGAGATGAAAATTACAGCTTGATAACAATTCTGTCAACATTGAGGCTTAGTAAGCTTGTAGAGTCACTCAGTTCATAAAGCCATGTAATTTTTATCAATGTGAGAATATCGAGTCTTTTCAAAAAGCAGGCTGAAGTGCGTACACTTCACATCCAGTTATGAATGTACTGGCTCTCATATAGAAATATTTCTGATATAAATTGTATCTGTCTGTGCTTGGTTACCTTTCACCTGTCAACATTGACTTGATGGGACATTTGTTGGCTCCCATATTTTGGCAATAATAAATGAAGAACAGGACATGTATCACCTCGGTGGAAGAGGCGCAGTCACTCCCCGTCTGCCCATATCAGCAGGAGAAACCAGCAATTTAAATTATGGAATGATTTTATGATGTGCAATTTGGCCAATCTCCAATCGACTAATAAGCACAGATCTCACTTTTGCCAGGCAGTGCCAGATGGCGCAAGATCGACAGGAGTAATCGGCAAAAAAACAGTGGTTCATTATCCATGCAACAGGGATTTCCATGCCTCAACTCACTAGGAAATCACGGGAAAAATCTTGTCTCTCTGTGGGGAATCACAAGTTGGGTCTGTGGATTAGAACAAGTTCCCGTGAACTTTTCTTGAGGCTACTTTCAGGATCAAGTCAAATGAGATTAAAGCTAGACAGCCTTGTATAATTTATTCCAATACATTTACCAGGTGAACAATTTGGAAAAGTTGTCTTGCACCTTGGGGAGGATGCATTTATTTTGGTTAATGCAGTATAATATTATAGTGAGATAACTATTTCAAGATGAAAATCAGTTGGACAGGCGTGGTAGGAGGGGAGATGGACAGATGATATGAGAGTCAAGTTACATATGCACATAGTTCACATTTCATAAGGCCTCTGCTCCTATTACCCAGAACATGTGTTCGTAAAATCTTGCGCCCAGTGCCAGGTACCAGGAGATCAGGTATTGAAACAGGCAGATTTGGTGCTATCTCTCGAGCTACATCAATGCTCACAACCTGTAGTTGTCTGCGGCAAAGTCAGTCACAGTTGGCAAAAAATTGCCAAAGTTCAAATTCTTAGTGAAATACCAACAAAATGAGTATAATACCTTAAATTCTGATCTGTCATAGACAACTATGTGCACTGGGCCACATAAAATAAAGGGACAAGTTTGGATTAATGATAAGCCAGGAAGAGTCAGGCTTGATGTTAGTGATACCTGCACTGACAAGCCCATGGCTTACAGCTTCACTGGCCCAGCACAAGTAAAAACATGGACGACTTTTTGAGCAGGGATGTTGCCAATTAGAAAGGTGTCATACCCTGGAGCATTGAAGCACATCCCAGAAATCTCCAGAGATATGGTGATATATTTCTTGCTTTATGGCTGATATATTTCTTGGTGCAAAGATAGAAATTATGATAAATTCTGCCCATGCAGTGTTGTGTGTATGTATGTTGCTGGAAGTGGATAAGCCTGTAGAAATGTCAGTCATGGAGGATCAGCATGGTTTATGTGTATCAGATGATATTAATCATTAATCAAAGCTGTTTCTTGCCTGCTGCAGACTGGGAGTGGTGCTTTACTTCTGTTTTAATAGCATTGATCAATCCTATTGCATTTTTTGCTTGCAAAGCAGACCTGTAATTTTGACTTACATGTTTGATAATCTCTGGTGTTTCTTGCCTGCTGGGCTGAAAACACTGGTTTATATGCATCACGTATGCCCATTGATCAGTACTGTCACAATTCTTACCTGCAAAGCAAACCTATAGCATCAAGTTGCCTGCATCATTACTCATTATCAATGCTGTTTCTTGTCAGCTAATTCACTGTGTAGGCTTTCTTGTGAAAGCCTGTGTTCATGTATGATAAACATTATGATTGGTCATTTGTTTAAATATGCAATGGTCTCATATTACAGGTGGTCTGAAAACATAAGTAAATTTATTAGAGAAGTGGACTATTTTTTATAAAGGGTGGTCTTAAATGGATACCTGGTCTATCATGAGAGGTGTTTTTTACGGCAGGTGCCACAGTTGTAGTGTTGCCTACCTGCCAGAGAGGGAGGGCCATTGTTTTACATTGCTGTGCATTATCTATAAAGGATACATCCCCCAATCTTGTCTGGCAGGTCGAGGTGGCCCATCAGGCGAGATGTTTGGCATTGTGGTGTGTGTGTTAGCTGACTTACTTAGTCAGGATTGCTTACTGGCCCACATGGCTCTCGTCATAAATGTTTTACCGGTGAATTACTTGTTTGTAAGGCCATATATGTGACAAAAGAAATTATAGGGAGAATGTAGAGCTTCCTCCATAATTGACATCTCTGATTACATCAAGTTAAAATTGTACCATTTCTCAGGACTCCCCACCCTCACAAAGATATGTATAAAATGTAGACATTTCACTTATATATTAAGATTGATATTATGTCAAAAAATGGGGTGTGGGGGGAGGTGGAAAGCAAGGCTTGTGGCCCCCTCCCTCTCAAAGCACTGTCTGTGCTCTTCAAATGTGGAACGTACCAAATATTATGTAGACCATCTCAAATTTACATACAGATGTCTGGCATACTTGTTTTGAGATGATGATGATGACGAAGATGATGATGATGATGATGATGATGATGATGATGATGATGATGATGATGATGATGATGATGATGATGATTTTGATGATGACGATGACGACAATGATGGTAGACATGCTTTTGAATTTGTTTTTATGGGTCATGCATTAAGAGGAATAAATTTTAACACTCTGGGTCCTATTATCCTAATACATTTGACACTTGAAGTTGAAATTTATGCAGACCTTAATCTGTTGAAAAGGTGGTACTGTGATTTTTTTGCTTCTTTTTTTTTTGTCTTTTTTTTTTTTTGTACAATTTTTAAGTATTTTAAAGCTATTTTTGACTTCTCCAAAAACCTGTCTCTCTGATTGTGCTGAAACTTGGTGGAAGTGTAGCTTGTGGAAGGGTAAACAAAGTTGTCCACTAGGTGATGATACTGTTTATTCCTGAATTTTCATGGAAAATTTTTCAATTTGAGTATCTGTTGGTTAATGCATACATTCCTATTGATTACTAGGTAATTCAATGGGTTTGCAATAGAAAATAAAATGTTTGATTTCTTCTTCAAAACCGTCAACCAGAGTCACTTCAAACTAAGTGGGGATGTACCTTAGGTGGCTCTTTACCAAGCTTGCTGAAATGATCATGCTCCAGTGATTTTTTGGAATTTTTAAAAAATTTTCTTCATTTTTGTGCAATTTTTTTTTTAAATCTTCTCCAAAACCGCTAGGCCAATTGCTTTGAAATTGCATAAGAACACTTCTGGGGACCCTCAGACCTTAATTGTGTAAATGGTGGTACTCTAATTTTTTTTTTTTTTTTTTTTTTTTTTTTTGTGAACAAATTTTTGAGCAGTGTTGCTATTCTCGACTTTTTCAAAACTGTAACTCAAATTGTTCGAACACTTGGTGGATGTGTAGTCTGTGGGAGGGCGAACCAAATATATAGATAATATGTTCACCAGGTGTTAATGCTCTGGATTTATGACTTTTAATGAATTTTTCAATTCTGGTATCTTTGACTTAATGCATGCAATCCTATTGATAACCAGGTAAGTCAAAAGGGATTGTTCCAATCTCATTTCCAGTCAAGTTGGGCCAAATTCACTGTGCTCTGTTCATCCTAGGTCAGCTTAGCATGGGCTCAGCAGAGCCTTCTTGTCTCTCAGATTGTTCTGAAACTTGTCGGAAATGTAGCTTGTGGGAGGGGCCAACAATGGTGTTCATTAGGTGGCGATACTCTGAATCCTTGACTTTAAATGAACTTTTCAGTTTTCATACTTGTAGATTAATGCATACATTCCTATTGATTAATATGTTAGTCAATGGGGTTACAATGGTAATTCACATTTTCTACTTCTTCCCCAAAACTGTCAACCAGATTCACTTCAAACTTCGTGGAGATGCACCTCAAATGGGTCTCTACCAAGTATGTTCAAATGGACACACTTCAGTAATTTTTCATGAATTTTCTTGTTCTTTGGGGGGAGGGGGGTAAAACTTTTTTTTTTTTTAATTTCCCAAGTCACCAGGCCAATTGCTTTGAACTTGTATAGGAGCTCTTCTGGTGACCCGTAGGTTTTAATTTGTTCAACAGGTGACGCTGCGCTTTTATTTTTAAGAATTGTTGTGTATTTTTGCTTTTCTTGATTTTTCAAACTGTAGTTGAAACCTCTTCAACCTTATTGGAAATATAGATTGAATTAATCTCCAACCAATGTGTTCACCACAAGATGGTGGTGTCATTGTCTGATTTTTAACAAATTATCAAAATTAGGAAAAATCAGTAAGTGGATATGTACATGTTACCAACAGTGATGATGGTCTTAAAGAAAGGTACATGACCTTGATACCATTCTGAAGTTCACAGGACCACTTTAGTCTGTGCATGTAAGGTCAGCTGAGCACAGGACTGTCACTGTCATGTTGTCTAGGTTTACCCAAGCACCACCCCTCCTCAACCCTATAAAGGGGGCATGAAAAGAGATATGGAAATATTTTGCACAATATGTAGATGAAAATAATCTCTTTGTGGTGGGAGGCAAGCAAAAATAAATAGATGAATGGACAAGTGGAGTTCTGTCTGTATTTTTTAGCCAAGTTTTGTCCCTTAAAATATGATGAAAGGGGTTAAGGACAGATGGGTGACATGCCAACCTGACCTTAAAGGTCATTGATGACTTTTAAGAAGTAACTTTTGACCTGATGAAAAGTCAAGTGATGACTCGTCATCCCTGCAAAAATGGTTTAGATTCCTCTGTACTGACAAGGTAATGGGTGCAGTGTAGCACTTGCACTGTCTTAGTGATACACACAGTGGCACAAAGTTATTCCAAGAAACTGGTTTTGATGAGAGATTTCCATCATGGAAACATGTGTTGGAGCGATTATCTGGGTGCTATCCGATAGAAGCGTTTAATTGTGAAGGCAAGTGGGGCTGTCTTTTACAATCAGCCAACTCATGTTAAAGATTTGTTTCCATCATGACGAGCTGTCATTAAATACTGGCTGCTCCGTCACCTTGCTTGGGATTTCCTGATAAAAACGGGAGTTTTTGTCCGAGATTTGAGTCTTATGGGCTGCACGTACCTCTCCTTGTCTTGATTCGTGTTGTCATGTAATCACAGCATTAATGCAGTGGCACAGTCATACAAGCCGTGTGAAGATGGACCACACAGGTCCCAAGGAAAGCAGAGACAGGCCCCAAGTTGGAATGCCACCAAGGGTGGTACGGCAGGGGCGGGCAGGTAGAAGGTACTGGGAGCATATCACCTATCTCCTAACACACAGACCACATACAGATTAATGTAGAGGCGAATTAACTAACCCCATTGGTGGGAAAGTTGCAGTGCTCCTGCATTTATATTTGATGTACTGGTACATGTGCTATGCTGGATAGGAGCAGGAAGGGAATCGCTGTATTTGTCCTTATAGAAATAAACAAGATCTCCAGTTTGTTTGAAAGACAAATAGTCGTGGTAAAACAAGCCACAGTCAGAATAGTAGGTTCACCAAATGCTCCACGTATACATGCAGATATTGGAAATGGTGTGAGTTGGGGCAATTGTGGTGACAAAGTTAAGTGGTTAGGCGTCTTGAGTGCAGTTTTTGCAAATTTCTTCAAAACAAACACATTTCCATCATATAATTTTGGATAAGATTCAATCTGTATTTAAGACTATAATGCTGTGTCCAATCCAGTGCAAATTTGTCTGTAAATGTTAACCTTTTGCATGCAGCTGTCTGCTTTCATACCTTTTTCTCTAAAGATGATGAAAATTTAGGATGACTTTCTTAAGTGGTAGCAGATTTAAGCTGATTAGTCATCAACAATATCCTATGACTGAGTATTTACATGGTAACTTAAACCTGTTACAAGCAAGATTTTAAATTGGATAATGTCCCAGTGATTAGTTGTTTGTTAACCCTTGGATAATGTCCCAGTGATGAGTTGTTCATTAACCCCCTTCTGGTTGAACCACTACGAAGTCAACAGCCTTATTCTTAAGCAAGCCACCTCATGGTAAGCTATTGACCTGGGACATGTGACATGGCGAGGTCACCTTTACATGTCTCATTTTTATGCTCCCACCGGGAGTATATTGGAATCCTCATGTCCGTCCTTCCATCCATAACACTGAACTTGTATCCGCAACAAGTCCCAGGATTTTCATTGGATCCCTTTCAAACTTGGAACACTCAACTGGCATGATGTGGGCCAGTGTATAGTACATTGCCATGTCACTGCTTTCATTTTCTGATTTTTAATGATTCATTTTAATTTTACAGACCCCAAGTAAATATACATGTTCATATGTATGGATGAGGCTGAACTTGTATCTGCAGCTAGTCCCTCATTTCACATTGGATCCCTTTCAGATTTGGCACACTTCATTGGCATGGTCTAGACTAGTGCATATTACATTGGCATGATACTGCTGTCATTTTCTGATTTTTTTTTTTTTTAAATGATAGGTAAACATACATGTTAATATTTATGGAGGGAGCTAAACTTGTAACCTTAACTGGTCTCAGGTTTTCCAGCAGAAGTCTTTGAAATTTGGTAGACTTTCCTGACATGATGTGTGGTAGTGCATATTACATTGCCATGGTGCTGCTATCATTTTCTGATTTTTAATGCATTTTAGAAAAATAATAAATAAATTTACAAATTAGGATTATGTGCAGAGCTGAAGGGTTCACATGTGCTCCCTCTTTTCAAACCATGCCAAATGCCTTGGGGATACACTCTTCAGGGAGGCTCATATATAAGTGATCTTGGGCGCAGGAGTATATTATCGTGTCATCGCTAGATGACACTTCACTCTAGTTAAAATTTGCCATAACACAAAAAAAAAAAAAAAAATTGAAGACACTGAAGCAGGTCACAACTATATGTGGGTGCTTGTGGGCCATGTGAGCAGAAAATAATTGAACCATGAGTGAAATACAATGTAAGTGTTTCTTTGTCATGTCAATATAAATGACAGATAAAGGGAAGAGTTGACCATAAAACATAACAGAAAAGTAACTGAATCAAAGATTGTAAAAAGATGGTTTCTAAAGACACTCATGTAAATCTGTCCCACAGGACCACCTGCTGTTTGTGGCCACTTGTAGTTAGTACAAGGGTAGTCACATACCAGGGTATTCCTGCTGTGTGCCTGACAGACAGCATCGTATGCTGTCAGTCATGAGCTACTTCCAGCAAACACAGAGCTAAATGTACAGCAGAGAAAGTTGAAAAAAAAATAATAAACATGTACCAAAATACTTGTTTTGAAGTCCCAAGAGTACTTTGATGGTAAGTTGATGTACCAGTCAATAAAGCTGACTATTGGTTCATCACACGGTGCTGTGTGCTTTCAGGCGTCAGCTTCGTAAAGACCCAGAGCTTGAAGTTCACTAGCAGACTAAATTGCATGCAGAAAAGAACACATAATCAAAACTAACCTAATGAGGAAAAGGTAACGGCAGTGGGTGGGAAGAAAAACCAATTTCAATATTTGGTTCACAACTGTGGATTTGTCAGTATTTGTGGGTAGGGGGGCTGTATTTGCCATATTTTAAGCTCTTATATGTGATCCCTGACATTTGTGATCAAAGAGGTCAATGCAAAGTATTTATATGCCACTTTGTTTTCACGCCACAGAACTGAGTCAAGGTAATGGACAAGGGTGCATGACTGTGAATTAATCGAACTGCTTTTTACCTGTTTTGTGACAGGTTCCTATGACCATACCGTCAAAGTGTATGACACTCGCACCTCCTGTAGTGTCCTGACAGTGGAACATGGACAGCCAGTGGAGAGCCTGCTTCTTTTTCCAGGGGGTGGAGTCATCCTATCAGCAGGTAAGTTGTGTGTATTTTTTAACTGTGCTGACCATAGGTTGCAGAGCTTAGGCCATTAATCATGTCTGTCTGTCTGTCTGTCTGACCATTCGTCCATAAACTTTCCTTGTGAGCATGATACAGTTTTCAAGATAGCCCCATACAACTTTCAGTACTTATCAAGTGTACAAAACTCTGGGTTGAGTTCATTATTGGTTGCAGATGCCTATATTATTAGATAATATTTAAGCCAAAGTGTGAAAATATTAAGAATGCTGTTTTTCGGCATTTTTCATGAGTCATCACAAAACTTGGTGAGGATGTTAATCAGGCAAAGGACAAAAATGCATTGAAATTCAGTAGTGCCACCTATAGTATTGCAAAAGATGTGGACTAAAAGATGTTGAAAACATTAAAATTCAATATATTGAGAAAGAATCAGGCTAATTGTACCAAATGTGTTAAGGAAATGTTTTTTGGTATGGTCATTACATCTTAACTTGTGCACCTGTATGAATATATCATTAGAGAAACATTATACAGACAAAAGTCTATGATGTATGCAGTTATGTGGCGCCACTGGTGGTATGAAGTGGAATGAGCGTACAGGTGTAAAAAATACATGAAATTAATTAATTTGATTATAAAGGAGATGCAATTTCTAAAATATGTGTTGTGCACATGTATCAGTACACCATTTCAGGAATATTCTTCAGATGAAAGTGTAGGACATGTGGAGTCATGGTGGCACTCCTGGTGGTATCAAGTGGAACTGGCATCATAGGTATCAAAAGTACATTAAATTCATGGTTTTGATTAAAAATTGAGATGCAGCTTCTAAATTTACACCAAATATTTGTTAGGCCAATGGCAAAATTGTGTAGAATTTTGAGTGATCTTGACATATTTTTCAAGGTTATTTAGCACTTTTAAAAAGAAAAGGACACTAAATTCAGTATGCCCATAAAGTATAAGGGAAAAAATACCAAATGTACCACAGATGTATGTTCTTGTTGAAGTGTGATTATGTGGATCACCTTAAGTAATTTCTCAGTGTCGTGGAGGGAATGGATGTCAGGAAATTAATTTTTGGTGATGGTCATCAGATTATGTCAGAGCAGCAGGTCCATGGGCCTCTTGTTTCAATGCAAAATGTCTTGATGTTTTGCCTACAAACTGACTGATAGGCATACATTGTGCAACAAATTGAGTAGTTAGCATCACAGCAGAGAGAGAGAGAGAGAGAGAGAGAGAGAGAGAGAGAGAGAGAGAGAGAGAGAGAGAGAGAGAGAGAGAGAGAGAGAGAGAGAGAGAGAGAGAGAGAGAGAGAGAGAGAGAGAGAGAGAGAGAGAGAGAGAGAGAGAGAGAGAGAGAGAGAGAGAGAGAGAGAGAGAGAGAGAGAGAGAGTGTGTGTGCAGATACAAAACAACTACATGTACTGACAAGTTTGCATTGTGATCAGTTGGAAAAGCAAAATAGCTGGGCAGTGGAATGGCTAGACATTCTTGACATTTAACAGTGTTTGGCGACAGTTTTACTTGTGTACAAATATTAATTTATTTTGAAAGTTGTCACACTTAGAAACTACTGGTGCTGTGCATTTTTCATGGTTTATAATAAGTAAATGTTGTTTACATGTTTATTTTTTATGTGGATTTTGTCCCCATTGATGACATCTACATACTGATGAGACACGTAGAAACCTGTAAGAGAAAAACAAAACGACAATGTGCATTATTTGTTATTTATTGCATCAAGCCAGGATGTTTCTGGGTATTCATAAGTAACTGTATGTTCTGTTCTGTAAACGCAAGGTACATACTTTCACAAAGCAAAACCAGACATATAGCTTGATTCTGATTGAAAAAAAAATCCACATTTTTAAAATATTAATTTAACCCTTTCCCCCTTGAATTAAGACTGAGTCAACAGCTTTCCTTGGCATGGGTTGGGCACTAAGTTCCCAACCCATGCTGAGGAAAGCTGTTGACCTGGGTCATGTTGTCTTGACAGGTCTCATCCTCAATTCTCAGTCAAATTGTTTTTTATTACTGTTGAAATTAATTGAAAACACTGAAGCAGATGACATTTGACCACCAGCTGGTTTTGGCCGGTTTGAGGGGGAAAGGGTTGAGGGGGCAGTGAAGTAAGTACTAATTCAAGAATGTTGGCAATTTTCACTGGCATGTTATCCTGGTTACTTGGTCCTGAAATTTTCATTGATTATAATATTTTGAGAAAGGACCATATTCAATGAAATGGATGAAGCAGATGACCTTTGACATTGCCCATCGCTGGATCAGGATAGTGTTAATCCTGTCCCATTTCAACTTCCCAGATGTCGCATGTTGTCTGTTATGATGCTTGTAACTGACCTATGTTTCAAACAGAAAACATTTTGGACAATGTTTTTAATAAAAACATTTTGGACAATGCTTTTAGATGAAACCTGTCAGAACAGTATGTGCTAAGTTAACAGTTTTCTTTTGGCACGTCTATCACACAATGTGTGCTAGGAAGTTTTAACTCTTTCAGTGGCAATCACGTCTTATGAAGTCGAGCTACTCAAGGCAGACAAGTCTGAATTATCATAGGGATCCCAGATTCGTATTCTTTGTAGAAAGACCTTTCATTCAAGTACCAGTATGCCTATAGTACCAGTATGCCTATAGTACCAGTATGCCTATAGTTCCAGAGGGAATACCCCGGGTCAAAAGCTTTTCTCAGTGCACATTGGGCCCATTGAGCAGCGAGAAAAGCTGTTGACTCAGTCCAAAATTTGCAACTGAAAGGGTTAATTCAAAGGGGGACAAAGTTAAAGAGTTTTTGTGATTAAAAAAGGGTTGAAGTTTGTTACATTTTCAGGGATTAATCTACCATAGTTTCAAGGGCGTTTTTATTTTTCCCAATTTAAAGGCCCCAAATTCGTTTCCAATCCTCTGAAATTATCTAAAATCATGCAGGATTCCCAAAAATATACAAAATTTCTACCCAGTTTTTATCCAAAAAGGCCCCTTTCCCCAAATCTTAGATTAACCCCTGATTTTCCCTTATAGAAACCCAATTGTATTATCTCTACATGTCTACACCCACTAGAGGAGGCAGAGAGGAGACAGGATTTCAATGCTTCCCGGTGTGTCTTGGTGTCCGAATGTCCCTCTTTTAAAATTTAGCAGAATTTTTACTTGCTATCTTCTTCTGAAAAAAAAGTGCTGTGCTAACTGCTTGAAAGACCACAGCAGTTTTTAAGACTGCCATTTCATGACACTGGCCTTTAAATTCTTTGCTAGCTTACCTGCAGTGAAAGACCTCCTCTCATATATGACCATTTTTGTCTGGCATTAACGTTGGTCTTAAATACCAGGTACCACTGTATATAGATTCAACGTCTATTTTATATTTTGAATTGCACAAAGGACAAAAAAGGATGGAAAAGTCAGATGCACTCTAAAAGTGTACAACTTAAGTCAGATGCACTGTAAAAATGTGCAACTTATGCACTCTAAAAATGTACTTTATCAGATACAGTCTGAAAATGAGCAACTTAGTCAGATGCACTGTAAAAATATACAACTTCTTGTCAGGGATAAACCAAAGGATACAAAATAACTTTCAAGGTCATAATTTTGATTAAGAAAACATCAAAGTGACAGTAAAGGAAATAAAAAGTGGTAAACCCTGGGGGATAAGGGTTCTATTATACACAAATAACTGGTGTCAAACGAGCTTCTTTGAAGCCAAGAACATTTTGAAAATTGCTTGTAGAAAGTACCATGTATTGCCAGTGCTGTGGCAGTGGGGGAGAAATAGACCTTGCGTATTGACTTCACCAACAGGGGCAATTTGACATAATATGGGACACAGGTAGCAGAGTGCCCTTAATTACTTGGCAACAATTTTCAAATTGGAGGCAGCTCTGTAACTTGGGATTGTGTATCCCTGCAGTTGTCCTGAAGCTGTTAAGTTGATTGGCTATTGGACACCTCTTGTGGAAAGACTAAAGTTACCAAGGATTTTTTCAGTCTAGTCTGTCGGTTGATGATAGGTGCTCAAGGATTATAAATTCTACAGCCAGCATGAGAGTTCCACATTTCTACCAAAGCCTTCAACTGTTTGGTCATGGGGTGTTAAACACCTGGTTGAAAGAATGTGCCAGTGTTATCAGCAATCTTCTGGAGTCAAACCGTGCCCAGGGGTTCAGGTGACCACAAGTCACATCTTTAGTAGGATTACCTTGAACGTGTCTTTAATATTGATATTTGCGGGAGATCCTATATCTTTGGCCGGTTGTATGACTGTGAGACATCAAGGAAGAATCTGAAATCCACAGGGGAGCATCCATTAAATCAAGAGGGTTGTCCATCACAGAATATGTTTTGTATTAGGTGGGTGGGGCCAAGTGGAAGCATCCTCACAGGTGGTGACTGAAGGGCCCCTACGGTCATCAAAAAGGGCAGGAGAAAGACTGATTGGAACTTTGTTGGTTCCCACATATTAAAATGCCCCCTACTTTCCTTGAATTGACAGCATTGCAGCATCTGACATGCAACTCCCTTGTAGAGATTAAGTGCTTGTAGGAACTGGTTACGAGCAATTTGATCTAGAATGATGAATTCTCCAGAATCCTGATGAGATTTCAATGGCACTTTTCATTGAAAAATATTATTTCATGGAACACTCGGCATTTAGGAACACTTAGGGTCCCTAATAAACACTAGATAAAACAGCAGGAGCAATAAAGACTTCAATAAAGCCCCTCGTAGATCACAAGGCCCTACAGCTATACTGGTATGAAGACAACCAATAATGTTCTATCAACAGCTGGAATTACATACAGGGAATTATTTAATCAGCTGATTATGCAATGAGGCACCTGATCACCGTGGCTTCCTGTGGTAAGATCTCTATTCGGTGGCTATAATTTTGATGGTTCTGTATCCAGTTTCATGTTTCACGTATCTTCCTGGTGTCTTAACCACAGGGTCTTGTCTCTGGATCATATTAAATTTATTGCCCCTTAGAACCATACTTCAATCTGGCCTTGTATCTTGTCTGCCTGTTTCTGGTAGTCAGTGGTGTGGGGCTTTTGTAAAGGTGTTCACTCGCACACATACTGAGCTATTAGATCAACACCAATTGGAAAAGATATTTTATTTTACTTTATTGTATTTTTTTTTTACATATATATCATTTTGTTTTGTTTTGTTTTTCATTCAATTTCATTTCACTTTTCATTCATTCATTCAAAAATATTGGCCAAAAGTTAAAGATCTCCTGTCTAATTCTTTAGCCGTGCATATAAATATGTATGTGTATGTATGTATGTATGTATGTATGTGTGTATATATGTATGTATGTATGTATGTATGTATGTATGTATGTATGTATGTATGTATGTATGTACGTATGAACGTATACTGGAAAAGGAGGACAGAGTGAGGATACTTGAATGCAGATGGAGGATACTTGACAAGTACATGGTGAGATTACTGGAAAAACACAAGTGAGGATACTTGAAAAGCACAAATGAGGATGTTTGACAGGCCATAAAAGGAAATAAATTCTTTAACTATGACAGACATCAAACGTATCTGCTCAGTCCAACTTGAAAACAACCACAAGGACCATAAAACACGCACAACATTATTTTGGGTAGGAAAAAAGCAGCCAATATGTAAAGAAACAGAAAGAACCAGTTCCAAACATGAGGAGAATATTTTAGTTTCCTGACATAAAGCATGAATCATGTTATTTTATCACAAAGAACAAGCCACTTCTCCAGTCTGATTTTGTGCCCTGCTGGAAAAGCGTCACTGTGTATGCACACCTACTTACTAGTTAGATTTATATCAACGCCTGAAGCAATGCCATCATTTGGACCTTTGGTGGATGTGGAAAAAAAAAGTTTCAAATTTAATGGTGCCAGGGCTCAAACGTAGCAGTCATGGTTACTGAGCGCAGACCTTGACCCATGGAATTATTATTCACAGGTAAAGTGCTGTGTCTGTGTGGCAATCAGACGTGGCTAGATTTGTGTAGATGTCTGGAGGATTGCCTACCCCTCATTGGTGCCAGTGAGTAATGAGCCAACAGTCGGCCAAGTCAAATAAATATGAAATGAATATGACATTCTCCTGTTGTGAGTTCAACTCAAAACATGCGACTCCCAACTTAAACATGCACTTTTTTTCCCAAACAGATCTATGAAATTTGATGACAGCCTTGTCTTGGAGGCAGTAAATGATTATAATGGTACCTGGCGCTGATTTAGTTACGAAGTGGGGAACCCGAGTGTCATTGGGTCTCGATCTGTGAACGCATCAGGCAGAGCCGTGTCTCGTGCCCTCAAATGATGATTAGAAAATGAATATAGATTCCTGTCTCTATAACGTCAAGGTCGCACACAGTGAGGTATCAGGTAGCACGAGTCAGGTACCATTTGGCTTCCCTTGGCATCTGGAGTCACCCCAGGCGCCCCCTGGTGGCCCTGCCCTGGAGAGGTGAAGCAGAGACAGGTATTTCTATGGGTCAGCTCCCAGATGCTGAATGTGGAAGGATGTTGTGAACAGCATCAGTAGCAAGTGATGAACACATGTACGTACATGTGGTTTGTAGGCTTAAAATTGTAGCGCAAGCAGATTGCAACTGGCCCTTGGTGAACTGTGGGAGTTTTTTCTTTGTCATCGTATTGCATATGGGCCTTTTTTAACATTTAAACATAGAAAATCTGAATATTATCTGCTTTTAGGTGTAGCCAACTTTTTATTGGGAGATTTGTTGAAAATTTTCATTCATTACTGAAGGAGATGTTACCACATGTTCATTTTCTGTATATTTACTCCTGGACCTGGATATTTGATAATAAATAGCCTCATCAGTTTGCAAGAAGATTCAAAACTGACTAATACAAAAATAAAGAAAGTTTGCAACAAGACAAAAATGTATGACACTGTGATAAAAAAGCAAAAGTAGGAGTGAAAATGTGATATTCCCCATAGTCAAGGCTATTTTGTGACATATTTTTGGCTCAGCTGACTTGTCAGTCACCTGAGTTTATCTCATAGTCCTTTGTCCATCACCCATGATCATCCAGCAACAATTTCACATTTTCAACTTCGTCAAAACCAGTGACTGTATTTTTTTCAAGCTTGGTGGGAATCGGCCTTGGGTGGTTCTCCACCAATGCTTCAAATGGAGCATGCTCAAGCGACTTTTGTTTTTCATGAATTTTTAAACCTTTGGTCTATCACCCGACTGGGTATTATTGTGGTCATGTCTATGTGTGCCTGCATCTGCAATAACTTCAGAACCAGTTGACCTGCTGCCATGCAACTTGTGTGTATTTGAAGCTTGGCTAAGTTTGACATTCAGGACCTTGACCTATTTTCAAGGTCACCACATCCTCATATTTTTATACTTGCTGATGCAATAATGATGGAACAAATTGAACTTGTATCATGAAATTTGTACTGTAGAAGCATCTCATTGGAAGCTTGGCTGAGTTTGACTACAAGGACCTTGACCTATTTTCAAGGTCAGCAAGGCCATCATACTTTTAACTTGGCTGAGGGGTTCTTAAGGTCATTACCAAGTAATGTAAAAACCACTGACTGTGGAATGACTTGCCAGGCAGTTACACATGCAAGTGCAGCAGTGCCACGTCCTGCATGTAGTCCTGAACCAAACCAAATATGCAATCCAATCTCACTATGTTCCATGTTCAATCAAGGGTCAGTCTGTATCGTACAAGAACATAACTTTCTTCTTGAAATATTGATACTTAAATCAAGGCACTTCTGGTGAGGAGGTTGATTATGCATCCCATTTAAAATTGTGGGTAAATGAACCTAAACTCTGTCAATTGAAAGAAATGAGTGAAAAAATGGAAATGAGACCTTACTAATGATGAAAAAAACTTAGAAAAATATTGAGACTGTGAAACTTACCATTTAACCCTCTCCCCCTTCGATGATGATTAAGTTAAGAGCTTGCTGCAGGAGCTGCTGCTGTAGAAAAGCTAAGTCTCTTTTTTAGCTCAGCTGACTTGTCAGTTAGCGGAGATTATCTTATGGTCCTTCATCCGTCAACAATTTATATTTTTGACTTCTTCTCAAAAAGTGCCGGCCAGATCCATTTCAAACTTGGTGGGGATGTGCCTTGGGTTAGTCTCTACCATTTTTTTTTTCAAATGGTCATGGTCCAGTGATTTTTGGATTTTGTATGAATATTTTTTTTTCATTTTTTGGCAAAATCTTAAAAAATCTTCTTCTCAGAAACCGCTTGGCCGATTGCTTTGAAATTGCATAGAGAGCCTTCTGGGGACCCCTAGACCTTAGTTGTTCAACTGGTGGTGCAGGGATTTTTTTCCATTTTTTTATTAATTTTTGTGTCTTTTCATTATTTTTGACTTCTGCTCGAAAACTGTCACTTTGACTATGCTGAAACTTGGTGTAAATGTTCCTTTTAGAAGGCTCACACAAAATTGTCCACCAGGTGGCGTTGCTGTGGATCCCTGATTTTTAACGATTTTTTAAAGTGGGGTACCGGTACTTATTGGTCAATGCATACATTCCTATTGGTTCCTATGTAAGTGGATGGGGATTCCAGTGGTAATTCACATTTTCGACTTCTTCTCCAAAACTGTCAGCTAGATTCACTTCAAACTTGGTATTTTCGACTCCTGTTCACACAGGCCTCTTGTTTTTTTTTAAATTCTGTTAACACTAAAATTGAAAAGAAATAGAAGCAAAAAGCAGTTTACCCAGATCTAGATTTGACTGGTGTTTTTAAGGGGGAAAGGGTTAAAGCGGCATCGTGTGGAGTCAGCAGATCTGTGTCTGTTGTGCAGTAGTTACAAAGCACTAATTGCAGTCTGGTGAAAGCTGCTTGAGAGAGAGGCATGACTGCCTGGGTACATGACTGTCTACATGACTGCCTGGGTACAGTCTGGTCATCCAAGCTTTGAAAGTATAATGTACATGTGTATGGTTATGGTGATTTAAAATCACTTTTCACTGCCAGTGAGAACTTGTTCATCATGGGAGAAGGGACAGGAGAAGGGATGGGACAAATTGAATTGAATCCAAAAATAGAAAGACACACAGACACACACAGACACAGACAGACAGACACACACACACACACACACACACACACACACACACACACACACATACACACCATGGATAGACAGGAAGGAAAAAAAGAAAAGTTGATTAACTTGTAGTGCAACTTCAGAGAATCCGTTTATATGAATTAAGAATAAATGCACAGAACTATTGAAGTTTAAGGCATCATATTACCGTTTAGAGCCACAAGTCTTTTATTTAACTTTAATAACACATTCTAAACAGGGTAACAAGAAATCATGCATAGGGTCACCTGCATGCATGCAGTTGGAGGGTTTATAAAGGACTTTGCCATTCTTTATTTGCTTAATAAAATATGTTTAAACCATTCCACTTAAGTACACTTTCACCTGCTTGCTAAAATCACCACTACTGCCTGCACAAAGGTCTCATATTGCAGGTGGTCTTTAGGTACAGATGACTTTATGGAAGAAAATGGAACCTAGTGTCATAAAAGGCTGGTCTGTCACAAGAAGTGGTCTATACAGTAGGTACCTCTGTACTTGCTGATAGAATTGTAGTTGTATGATGAGTACAAAATGTTTTGTTTGAGCAGTAACAAAGCAAGGGTATACAGTGAAAACTTGTTATTATGACACCAACTGTTCCCTAAGAAATGTGTCAGATAACTTAATACGTCAGATAAATGAATCAAATTACAAAGAAAATAAACTTTTTCCCATGAAAATCTGTATCATTATATTGAATATGTCAGATATCTGAGTGTCGTTATAATGAGGTTTCTCTGTAGTATAAAGCATGCTATTGAATAGTATGTCTTCATATTAGTGCACCATTTTGTTTTCAAAGGGCTAGTCATGAACAAGTCTGGAGTGAAATTTGTTTCTTCAAATTGGTATTAGAAGATGAATGTTGATGCTTTGGTAACTCGATCTGGAAATCTCTTTGCTGTCATTATTGGGTTTGATATGTATGAATATGGGTCATGTTTTTCTACGTAAGTGTATCTTACTAGAGATGTCCATCGTCCACAATTCACATTTTCGACTTCTCCAAAAGCATCAACCAGATTTATTTCAAACTTGGTGGGGATTTGTCTTAGGTGGGTCTCTACCAAGGTTGTTCAAATGGTCACAGTCCAGTGATTTTTTTATTTATGATTTTTTTTTGGGGGGGGGGGGGGGCAAATCTTGAAAAATCTTCTTCTCCAAAACGCTCACCCAATTGCTTTTATATGGCATAGGGACACTCCCGGGGACACCTAGCTCTGAATTTGTTCACCAGGTGGCACCCCAATTTTTTTCAAATTTTTTCTGATTTTTTGGTGTGTTTTTGCTATTTTTGACTTCTTCTCCAGAACCGTCACTCAGATTAAGCTGACACTTGGTGGATATGTTCCTTGTGGAAGGGTCAAACAAATTTGTTCACAAGGTTTCACTGATGTGGAATCCTATATTTTAACATTTTTTTTTTTCAATTCGGGTACTGATCAGTCAATCCAGCTTTCCTATTGATTACCATGCAAGTTAATGGGCATTCTAATGCTTATTCACATTTTTTACTTCTTCTCCAAAACCAACATTCAGGTTGACTTCAAACTTGGTGGCAATGTGCCTTGGGTGGGTTTCTACGAGGTTTGTTTAAATGGTCATGCTCATGTGATTT
Organism: Hermodice carunculata; assembly: GCA_964020975.1. NCBI lineage: Eukaryota > Metazoa > Annelida > Polychaeta > Eunicida > Amphinomidae > Hermodice > Hermodice carunculata. The sequence goes on from OZ026617.1 coordinate 7,941,249, forward strand.
TTGGATTTTTAATAAATTTTTGTTCTTTTTTTGGACAAACCTTAAAAAATCTTCTTTTCAGCAACTGCTCACCTAATTGCTTTGATATGGCATAGGGACACTCCTGGGGACACCCAGTTTTTAATTTGTTCACCAGGTTGTGCTGCAATTTTTATCAAAGTTTTTATGAATTTTTGTGTGTTTTCGTTACTTGTCAATTCTTCTCCAGAACCCTCACTCAGATGAAGTTGAAACTTTGTGGACATGTTACTTGTGAAAGAGGCAAGGAAAGATGTTCACTAGCTAGCACTGCTGTGGATTCCTGATTTCTAACAATTTTTTTTTTCAATTCAGGTACTTATTGGTAAATGCACCTTTTCTATTGCTTACTAATATGCAAGTCAGTAGGCATTCTAATGGTAATTCACATTTTGTACTTCTCTGAAGAAACTGTCAGTCAGATTTACTTCAAACTTGGTGGCAATGTACCTTGGGTGGATCTTTACGAAGTTTGTTGAAATGGTCATGCTCCAGTGATTTTTAGATTTTTTTATAAAAAATTTTCAAAAATCGTCAAAAATGTTTGAAGATGAATGTCTAGGTCAGCAGGGCATGCTGTTCACACAGCCCTCTTGTTTCTTAAATCTTGTCAGACAGAGTTGAGTGGATGATGAATTGCAGAATAAAGCCTGTGTATGTATTATTCCAAGCATATTAAACACATGCATTCAACAGTGGCAATATTCTTAAAAAAATTCTACCTTCTAGATTTCTGAAATTTAAAAATTAAATGAGATAAAATATGATTATACACAGTGTGATATTGTCATACAGTTACAGTGTATACAAGTCATTTAACTCATTCCATGCCAGCCCCTGATTTTTCCGTATATTTACCTAGATTTAAGACGACAATTGCATATTTAACTTCTTCATGAAAAGAGCTTTCATTCAAGTACCAACATACCTATAGTCTTAAGTCAGTGGTTCTGGCACTGCCTGTCATCACAGTATGGAATGAGTTAAAAGGACAAATTCAGGGAAATATAAAGGCATTGCATTTATTTTCTTGATACTTTGATACATGTGTATCCTTTGCTGCTATTTCTATATCTGAAACGCTTTGTTACACAAGAAAGGAAGTTTCACAATATCCCTGAAGCGTGACTGTAGTAGCAAGTTGTTATTCCATATCTACATATTAATCACTGATGAGCAAAAAGAAAAATGTGTGAAGCATCCAACTTGGCTAAAGCTAAAACTTGCTGGCCAACAATCAGTACATGTAGTACCATTACTCTGGGACCCTTGAAATTACACCAAACTAACTTTGAAGGCAGAATGGGATGCCATGTGTAGCTTGCAGAAGTAGATCATAAGTGATCAAGAAGAATGAGAAAATCAGAGTTCAAAGTGTGTGTTGACAGCAATATAGAGCAGACAGCAAGAGCCAGCACTTACAGACCTATTTGCAAAACAGTGGCAGTTGGTCTGGGAAATGCAAGGATCCAAAGTTATCGAAGACTGTTCTGAAGAGAAATGATCAGGAGAGACACCTATTGGTGTGCAGTAGTACTACATGTGTTATTTGTACCAAAATGGGATCACCACCACACCCACCCTCTACCCCCGCACCCCACTTTACCCCCCCCCCAAAAAAAAACATTATGCAAGGCACAATTTAACTTGACTCACATCCCAGTTTACTGATTGATAGGTAACTGGGAGAAGGACAGATAGGTTGTTGTGGTGGGTTGCCTCAGAGGCAGTATGTGGTTATTAGCAGCAGGTGTGTTTTAATATTATTGTAACATATACCCATCGCAGCCCTCTCCACAGGTGTCCCAGAGCTAACCTATTTTATATACATATGTAGTATAAAAAAACCCACAGAATTTGAAAAATTCTTTATTGTAAATTAGAACAGAATCACAAAATCTGAAAATTGTGAAGCTTGAAAATGTTATGAGCTTAACTGTTCCCATATTTGTACAAAATTCAAGACAAGTTTAACAGGAATTACATACACATGTACTGTAAATTGCTTTATTTTTGCATGTTTAAATTTTCATGGTTTCGTATTTTTGACGTTTCACTAGTTTTCAATTTCATTATTGTGGAAATAATTCCTGTTCAAGCAACGTTAAAGTACTATTTTATGGTGTTTTTATTTTCATAGTTTTGTGCCATCAGCAAAATAAACAAAAATAAGAGTACAGTGAAAATTAAGCAATTTACAGTACTTGCAAATAGGGTGGTCAAATGCTTTATCAAAGTTCCTCCTTTCAAGTAGTAACACACTTAGCTGGAAAATGATTTTGCACTGCCTGGGGACTCAGGGTCTTGCTGCCACAGTGACAGCATCCACATGATGTGTCAGGCAATGCAAAAACCAATGATGAAGCAGCACGTGCCGGGCAGTGCAAAAACCACTATGCATATTTGTATTTCAATGGAAACTTTTTCCACGAAGAATGTGAATATGCAATTGTCGTGTTAAAACCTTGGTAAATAAAAATTATAGTATGAAAGGCTGGCATAGAATATTTATAGATGACCATCTTTATGATTTTTCTGGTATACTGAGGGGTGTAGCTCCACCAAGCCACTAACATCTTTTTCAGTGTGCTATAAATTGCATTATCTTCATTTCACTTTTTTTTTTCATGCTTAAAGATTAAATCTGCAAATACCATGAAATTCTGGGACTTTTTTTTTCAATTATGTTCTCAAAACAAGCTATTTTGCTTGAAAGTGCATATAAGAGGCTCTGTTTCAGAGAACATATTTTAGCACTCCATGCTTTTATTTTTTTTGCTTTTTTGTTTTTTTGGGGGGGGTCTTTGTTTTGCTTTTTTGTTGCTTTTTGTTTAAATTATGAATTTAAGAAAACATGAATTTTGTCTACTTTGAAAAGTGGAAAAAAGTTCATATAGAAAAAAGGAATTTAGAGCACTTACAGACTGATGATGGTGACAGAACATGAAAGGACTTTGGCATAAACTTATACTAACATACATGAACTCCATTTGCAGGTGGTAGTGTTATCAAGGTGTGGGACATGCTGGCGGGGGGCAGGCTGCTGGCCGCCTTCAGCAACCATCACAAGACCATCACCTCCCTGGCCTTCTGCAGCAACTACCAGCGTCTCCTGTCGGCATCCATCGACAGGTAAGGTGTTCATAGCAATAACAACCAGGGTATTTATTGTAATGTCTAATACAACACACACATATGTGTAAGCTGAGATAAATTTACTGGCAATTAACAAAAAATTAACATATTTCTGATACTGTGCCATGTTCCTTCCTACAAGTGCAGAGGCACTTTCGAAGATTAACTCTTTAAGTGCCAATTTTGGACTGAGTCAATAGCTTTTCTCAGCGTGCATTGGGCACATTGCCCTCAATGCCTGCCGAGAAAAGCTGTTGACCTGGGATATTTTCCCTTGAACCAGAGGCATACTGGTACTTGAATGAAAGGTCTTTTTATGAAGAATACGAATCTGAGATCCTAATGATAATTCAGACTTGTTTGACTTTAGTAGATTGGCTTTCGACTGATTGTCACTGAAAGAGTTGGTATTGTTAAACCTTCAATACAGAACCCTGCTTATGGGTAAAATACTGTGGAAAAGGTCATTACATATGGAATTTTTAGTCTGACATGTTGTCATTCAGACAGCTTAGCACAGACAAATGGAATCATTTAGGGCTCGCAAAGCTCTGGTGCTAAAGCGATCCACTTGAATTGGAGACATATTCCAAAGTATGGAAGTTAAGGGGTTAAAACAGCAACATCCGTCCTTTGACTTATCTGCATTTGGATTCACAGATTGACACATTGTGACTTACAGTAAGTCACATCTGTTTGACAGAACACTGCGCTCGCAAACTCAGTTATGCTTGTGGCATATAAAGTGTATCTTTGAAGATGCTCTTTTGTTTGTAAATGCAGGTTGTCCAGTAGTCCTCATTTATTGGGTCAGATATTTTGTAAACATATCACTTGTCCAAATTGTTAGCATTCACAGAGTCTACTACTTTTATCTCAAACAGTTGAATAGAGAAGGCCAGCCCAAGTTCATTCAATGAATCACCTTCAATCTGTAAAGGATTTAGGGACGAGGTAATCTGGAAGTATTTTGATCAATTAACAACCAGGATTTGAAAAGTTTGTTGCTTGTGGGTGGCACAGTTCTCCCAGGGAGGGTCTGTTTGATAGAAATGTGCATTTGTCAGAAGTACCCATTTCACTGCCAATTTGTCAATAAGGTCTGCCCAGTATATTTATTTTATAGCCAGTATTTACAGTTAGCCCATGATAGTGATTTATTCTTGTAAACAAGTGATATTATATCTGACATATGTTGATGGTTTACAGGCATGTCAAGGTGTATGATGTCACTACCTATCAAGTCGTTCATACCCTGGACTATCCTTCCGCCATTCTTAGTGTGGCGGTGGCGGTGAGTATTACAACCCACGTTTCTTAACACCCTTAAATATCATTCTCGCAATTAATTAATATTGGCTTTGCCTATCTGTACACTGTTCCCTGGACTGAGAAGAGATACTCAGTCACCATCTGCACTTGGTGTGCATAGGTGCTGCTACCTGTTGGCCATCACATACACTAAAATCACATATTCAAATTGTGCTGCAGAAATTTCAAAATTTGATGATTGACCTCAAGGCAGCATTTAGAAACTAACAATAACATGCCTTTGTGTTAAAGTGGAACTGTTTTGATCAAGCTACATACTTTTCAGTTCCCTACAAAATATAACATATTGACAGCATGTCCTTTAAGCTTTAAACCAGAAAATCTTGAGATCATCTTCCTGTCATTTTTCCCAAACTGAATCTTCAAGAAAAACTTCTGACTTCCTATTTTTTATGGCAAAGTTCCTACTAAATGTCTCTCAGATATGTTTTAATAATAAACAGAACATCTCATCAGTCATAAGCCTAGAAATGTTGGGCTGACATGTGTCAAGTCTTAAGCCTAGAAATGTTGGGCTTACAGGTGACAAGTCTTAGACCTTATTGAACTTCAGGGGACCCGAGCGTCTATAGGGGAATTCCCATAATAATGTCTATACATTCCTACCTGAAGTGAAGATTATTGCGCTGCAGGCATTATGGTGACATTCCTATATTTTTATCTAGAAAAACAGATGTTTGCGCCGCAGGCATTATGTCATTAAAATATTTTTAAAAATTGAATTTATCCCGTTTAAGCATCGATGGAATCGATAATCATGCCGCCATTTGCTCATGCACCGAACGACTTTCAACGACGATATTACCCACAGATCAACACTGCAACTCGATTTTAACCAATGGAGGGGGGGGGGGACTTCTACTAGACTACACGAGCCAGGTGCACGTGATGCCCTGGGATATTCCCGGGGATGGTCTCAGCGTTCATTCTTCCTTGTAATTTTTTTTCTTCGAAATAGTTAAGCAATACTATTATTGTTCATGATCACATTTAAAATTATATGATACGGTCCCCAGTAGCACTTGCAGCAGCCCCCTTTAATGATATTGGATCATCGGTAGAAATGCTGATGCTTAATTTACATGTTAGGACCGGTTGGAAGTCATCTCAGATAAGTGATTCGTGTTGCTAATGATTATTTAAAACACATCGTGAACTTTGAACCATTATTAATCTTATAGGGGCTTGGGTCCCCTAAAGTTCAATAAGGCCAAGTCTTAAGCCTAGAAATGTTGGGCTTACATGTGTCAAGTCTTAAGCCTAGAAATGTTGGGTTTACATATATCAACCACTGTGCTGATGTGTCTGGGCTCTCAGCCTGCCTTTTGCGGGCTACACATAATCTGGAGAACTAAGTTGGACATCTATGGTTTGCTGTAGGAGTGGGGGGAGGGGGTGGAATCTCACTATTGCATGTCAAAAGTTGTTTTAAAGTCTGCGCATGTGTCACAAAAGTAACCTGTGAACACCGTGTTGTTACAGCCTGATGACAGTACACTGACAGTGGGCATGGCAGACGGGCTGCTGTCCATTCAGCACAGAAAACAGGAGGAGGATATTGCTGCTGTCCAGAAGGAAAAGAAGATGAAAAAAGCATCCTACAGATACCAGTTACAAGTCAAGAATTATGTCCCATCACAGGTAAAAATTGTGTGGAAAGGGTAAAAAAGGAAGAATCCTATAGATACCAGTTACAAGAATTATGTCCTAACACACGTAAAAATCATGGGGAAAAGGTAAAAAGAAAGCATCCTACAGATACCAGTTACAAGTCAAGAATTATGCCTCTGACTTGGGGTAGCCTTCGAGAAGTCCTTCTCTCAGGTGGTTTGTCCAAAAGTTGTGGTAAAAGTTGAATGTGTTCATGTAATATGGATGTGCCACAAGCACAGAGTTCATGGGAGAAACAGTCTGTTGGTTACAGTTGTAAAGTACATCCAGCGCCATCTGTTGAGAGAGAACCTATCCCCTTCCCAAAATAGTGGTAATGGTGGGCTATTCCCTCATCATGATGTTGTTCATGGCTACTTTCCTGCAGGCTGTGGATAGGACTAAGGATTCCCATACTTCTGGTTTTTTAATTACTGCAGCACCATCAGGTGATTAGCAATAACAGACAACAAGTGCAACCAAGGCCTCCCCTGCCTTCCAACTTTCTGTTTAGCCTCTAAACCCTCTGTCTGTACCACATCCACAAAATATGATCACATTTAGGTTTTACTGCAAGTTTGAGACAAAAAGTCAGAAGGAAGGACTTCTTCAAGGCTATTGTCGGGGATAGTTGTGCAAATCTTTGGAGAAAGAAACTGTAAAACTTGGTATTTTGATTAGGAAAAATTACTAATATTACATTGCCAAATTTGTAGATATATTCAACCCCAATTTTGTAATGGTATTTTTCATAAGCTATGACAGCTAGCCACTTGTGATGTATGTAACAAAATGAATTCATGAAGAAAGTGAATGCAGTGGCATGGCTCAAGAGGCAGGAGAAACAGGCAAAATGTGATGACAGTCCGGCAGACTGCCCTGTTATGATGGCGTACGATTTCTTTAATTTTTCATTTTTTATACACATGTATATTTTGGTTGAATGAAAGTTTTAAGAGCCTGAGTCTGTATACATCTATGTATATACGGGGGTACCCGTAACTTGGGACTGCCTCTGCTGCCATCAAAAAAAGTCTTCAAACAGTGGTTTTAAAAAGACGTGGTCTCACATTGAAAGTGGTCTTTAGAGCAGGTACAACTGTATACATATATGTGTGTCTCCTGTCAGGATGCCCATGTGGTGGAGCACAAGAAGAAGGACCTGATGGCAAAGTACGACAAGTATCTGAGGAAGTTTGAACACAGCAAGGCATTAGATGCTGCTCTAGACGTACGTTTTTGTGTGGTGATGTCCATTCCTATTATCCTTCTATCACAAAGTTTCCTGTAGTTGCTGAACAGGTACAAGTAAATAGTTGGGAAACAGATCTGTGCCTGGATGGCAACTCATAGTAGTTCTACAGTACTTCATTTCATATCAAGTTCGAGCCTTGCCAGTTTTGAAGAGTGGAAACTTACCACATCATCTACATATTCAATATATAATTAATGTATGCAAAATTGGATTAATATCATAATTTGTATAGTTTGCCCAACTTTTAATTGTCCTCAATGAAAGTTGATTTGATAAATGTAGGATTTGTCATTTTCATTGTCATTGTGGTTGTCTGAGTCATTATAACGACGCTCAGATATCCGACCTATTCATTATAATGACACAAGTTCTGAGTGGCAAAAGTTCATTTTCTTTGTTGTTTGGTTCATTTATGTGACATATTCAGTTATCTGAACATTTCTAATGGAACAGATGGTGTCATTATAACGAGTTTTCACTGTACCAAGTTTGTAATGTACATTGTCTAAGTCTATGGTGGTCTCAGAAATGAAGTGCGTATGGAATCAATAAATGGTTGAATATTCAATGCAAGTTGGTGTTGGTGCTTCTAGCTGCGAGTTCGCATGAAAACACCAGAGGTGACAGTCAGTGTGATGCAAGAGTTGATAAGACGTGGAGGTATCAAGGCAGCCTTGGCTGGTCGCGATGACAAGTCTCTTTCTATCATCATCATGTTTCTACAGAAGTAAGTCTCATTCTACATTGATGTGAATAAAACAAACTTAAATGATGCTCTATGCAACAGAATAATCCATGCTGCAATTTTTCATTTACATCATTTGTGAGGATTTTAATTTACATATTTGCAAGGTAAAAGTGTACATTCTTAATTTGGATTTGACTCGTGTCACAAGTAGTAACTTGTGTGTGACAGATGCACTTGTAAACTTAAGCACAGGGACAGATGCCTGACAATCAGCAATTGGATTGATTGTGTCTTGACTAGTGATTGTCACTATGATTGGACACATCCCTGCAGTTACAAAATGTGGATTTATTCTGATTGTTTGAGTAGTGACTACCACTACAGGTGAGACAGACAAAATGTGCAAAATATGCATTTATTAGGTTTGTTTTGATAAGTGACTGTCACTACAGAAAGTTGGTGAACCTTATCTCATAATATAGAGGAATTTATTTTTTCTCCAACAAAACTATACCAATAAGTTATTATTACGTGTAAATGCTTTTTTTTTGTGTTACAGAAACATAAGCAACCCGAAGTATATGAGCACACTTTTAGATATTGCCAACATGGTTGTAGGTAAGTAATCTGAGGGATTCCTCCTCCCGCCCACCCTCACATAAAAGCAATTTACAGTTAGGGCCATGAAGTTACTGCTTTTGTGTTAAAACTGGTGGAATCGTTTGCTTAATCACAGAATAATTAATATTTCAGGAAGGAAATACAAATATGGAGAGCACCTTTTCATAAAAATTTAATCTCTTTTCCTGCTAAAAACATTCTTACATGTAGCCATGTACAGTCATGCTTTCAGGTCATTGTTGATCATTTGATTTCTTGGTCATACATGTATTATTCTTATCACTGTCACATGACCTCTCATACAACTTCCAGTTTTAATCAATGTACTCCACCGTGTCAGTCATCATCCACTGCTTCCATTTCTGAGGGAGCATACCTTGATGCCTAGATGCACAGCTTTTGCTGTTTGGGCACCAAAAGGCTTGAATTTGCTAAATTTTTATTTCAAGTTCTTTCCCATTTGAATTATAGTACATTTATAGTCACATTAATGTGCAATTAAAAACAAAACAGTATGTAAACATTGAAAGTAATATTTACAACAGCTGTAACTGATGTTTTCTCTCTTTGCCTGGCCTTTGTGATGGGGCATTGCATATAAAACATTGCAATTACAATTCACATGATAAAGGCTTCTGTCATTTTTCATTGGTTGATCCAGACCCAGTATGTTGATTTTCCAAATTTGGCAATGCACATTTTCAAACATTGGTTTGAAAACCTTTCACCAAGAGTATGTATGAGCACAGACAAACACTGTAGCAACACGTGTTACCCTTAAGTACAAAGGCTGTATTTCAAATCTGCGACAGTGCCTGATAAGACCCTGTTGGGTGGAAACACTTCACAGATTTGCATCATCAGCTCAGATACTTGGTTTGTCTTTTTGGTTTAATTTTTTGTTGAGACAGCAGGCATATGGCTTTACAAAAGTTAAGGCCCACAGGATCACATTATGTCAAAACTAAAATATCTCCACATACATCATGAATAATTGACCTATGGTATATTGTTCGACATATTTTCTGCAAGTATGAAATAACTATTTTGAACTGAGGATGTGGAATAAAACTGAGGGCTGTAATGGTACACTGTGTAGTTGGAAGTCTATACTGATAAGATTGAAATGTTCATTGTTTATTCCTGTTAATGACATTTTACAATGTAAGTGGGTATTTTTATTAACAGACCAGCCTTTTGTCATGTCACATTAGCTCGTAAAACCAAGTGGTGAATTAAACATACAAGGGATTAGATCATAAGACTAGATAAATGTCTTGTCTTAAGCCCAGTTAAATTGCCATAGAAAGAAGATTCAATAGTGGTAAATTTGTTTTTAATGAAGAAAAATTTTATATTGTTACAGTTCTGATTTGCACCTCGCAATCTGGTCATGATGTTGATGAAAATTGTAGGATAACATGAAACCAAATGAAGACACTGCTTTGTTGTAGATCTTTATACGCCTCAAGTGGGCCAGTCATCAGACATCGATGAGCTGTTCCGCAGATTAAAAGAGACGATTGACCAGGAGGCCTCATACATGAAGAGTATGATGGAGGTGATGGGCACAATGGACAGTCTCTTTGCTGCCTCTCAGCAGCATCAGGACTCTGCACACTCTATGTCTGTGCCCTCTACATCTGTACCCATGGGAGATGTGTCATGACAGCATCAGGACTCTGCACACTCTATGTCTGTGCCCTCTAAATCTGTACCCATGGGAGATGTGTCATGACAGCATCAGGACTCTGCACACTCTATGTCTGTGCCCTCTACATCTGTACCCATAGGAGATGTGTCATGACAGCATCAGGACTCTGCACACTCTATGTCTGTGCCCTCTACATCTGTACCCATAGGAGATGTGTCATGACAGCATCAGGACTCTGCACACTCTATGTCTGTGCCCTCTACATCTGTACCCATAGGAGATGTGTCATGACAGGGTCAGTGATGACACAATGTGGCAAAGTGCATGGAAAGTGTCTCATTTGTTGTCACTGTGGACAATAAAACTGTCACAAAGTTACAAAGAACTACTGGGACTCAGGTGCAGAAAGTTGCAACAAAGTAGTTTCTTCTTCATTTCAGCATTGGAAAGAACAGTTACATTTTGCTATGTTGAAGGCTACTGTGTGACATAGATTTTGGATTTGGCCACCCTGATAAGATAAAGGTTTAGTGTGACAAATTAGTGTAAATATGGAGACCACCAGGCAGACTTGTGTGCACAGAACAGGATAAGGCAAGACTGAGGCACTTCTAAAGATGGAACGATTTGCCTTGGCATTAGAATGAGGGGCTGGTCCTCTGTGAACCTCATAGGATTACTCAGAAAAAAAGAGACATATCACTGTTGTGGGTTAAGATACACATACATGACAGAAATACAGCATGTGTTTGTTAAGATGACAACCACAACACTATGTTGGGAATCAGTTACATGTATGGAGAATTTGTCTAACTTCTCATCTGCAGTGCAGCAAGGTTTGAAATCAAAATGAGAGCAGTGTATTTGAGTATGGCTGGCAGGGACATATAATGTGCTGTATTCATTCCAACAGTAACACACTGTGCATATGCAAAACTTGGAATAGCATAGTTTTTATAGCCCTGAATAAATTAAAAGAAATATTTATGGACTAGTTCCGGTTTTGAACACAGTGTCTATAAGTTAAGGATGACATTATTGACAACTCCACTTTTAAGAGACCTATCTTTGTGAAAAATTTTGATCTTGATTGACTTTGTTGATCCATTTGGTTGATAAGTAAGGATGTGTGCTAGAGTTATAATAAACACAGTATTTGATGAGACATATTTAACCCTTCCCCCTTAAAATAGAATAAGTCCGTAGCTTTGCTTGAGGTGGTACTTGCCCAAACTTTTCCAAAAGAAGGCTCTGGACCTGCAGCATCCTATTCTGAAAGGCTTATCAACAGTTCTCAATACCATTGTAGCAGACAAGATTTCACCTCTGGCTGGTGTTAGCTGCTTGTAGGAAGACAGGGTTGAAATCAGTGAGAGTAAACCTGTGGCAGCCATTTCCAGTCCTGGCCTGTCATGTCATGTGACAACCAACATCAACCACTGAATAGTGATTGCTGCTATGTTGTCAGTTTTATGACCAGTAAGTAAAATGTTCTTCATGTATTATGTCAGTGCAAACTATGAGTATGAGAGCAAACATTTTGATAAGTTATTTAATAACATGGAGTTCAATATTTATTTTGATTTTTTAAAAGTAACAGAAACGGTAGTCTATATTTCAAATTGTATGAAGAGAAATGACTTCTGTGGAAAAAAATACATGAATAGCTGTCTATACCAAAAACTTTCTTTGGATGTTTGTAAATGACTGCAATGAAGAATGAATCCTAATACCAAATACATTGCATAAGTCAGTTGAAGTTTGTGAAATTCTATACAATGAATTAGACAAATTAGAGAACTTATAACTGCTGAACATATCGCAGGAGAGTTGAAATGTGTAGCAGTCGTGTGTGCCCTCTTGTGGCAAAAAGGTGAACCACTGAGAGAACTGAAGCTGCATTTCACCTCAGATGTGCACATTCAGGTTCATAGCATTGATTATCATTACAACATGTACATGTACAACTTATATGTTTTCATATTTCATGTTTGTACCAAATAAAACTATTTTTCATGACAATTTTTGTCTTCATGTCTTGTTATGGTATTTGAGAAAGTGTACACAGGTCTGGAGTCATGGAGACAGGAATTGAGGTACATTTTGTTCTAAAACACATTTCATTCAAGTGCCTTTGCACAGGCAAGGCATGCTGTCCTGAAGAGTGTGGTCTACAATTCTAATTGAAAATGCTTTACACTGCATATATGAAGTAAATAGTGAAGCAATTGATGTGATATAACAACACTTTGGCCCATTTTTGGTCAGAAAGGATTGAAAAATTTTAATTAGTTGAAAGCTCTGCTGTGCATGTGTTGGACACCTTTATGTCTAGGAAAGTTTTTAAGCTAGATCATTCAATTCTGTGAAAATTGAGGCATAGACGTGTGAATGAAAGGATTTTTTATGAGGATCCTGAATCTGGAATCCCCCATTTCATTCAGGTGGGCATAACTGTTGTCATTTGAACTGAAAGAGTTCAGTGGCTGGACATGTGCTGTCAGTCAACAGGGAGCTCCTGTTATGTAGTAGGTTGGTTTGAGCTGCTGCGGGTAAGCAGAACTGACAAGGAAAGCCAAGTATCTTGACCATTGAAACAGTCTTTTGTCTGATTCTACACCAGGCCTGTACTCTTGTCCTACAGTGGATGTCAAAACAGTCTTTCCGAAAAGTCCTCTGTTACTATTTATAGGCCCAGGTAACGTGCTATGTGACAGTATGGGCATGGGGTAAAACCTATTGTATTTACATTAGGAAGAATAACTGACTTGATATTGTGTTGGTTCATGTCCATTCATGTGTTGCAGTCAGCAAGTGGCTAATTATCATTGTAAATATTTTGTTGTCAAGGTGGTGATGTGCCACGTAGTGAGAGCCTGTGGATGGAAGCTTATCCATAATGGGAGGCTATCTTTATATGATGAACAAGATTGAGAATGTTGATATGGAAGGTGAATACATGTTTATGCTGGCTCATGAGGATTCATGGACCTGGCGGTACAGGAACTTTTTCCTCATAAATAGGTCGGCAAACTTTAGGTACAGAACCCTGCTGTTCTGATAAGAGCATCACAAGACAAAGTCACTGGGGGATAGGCATGCGGACTATAAGATTATATATTTAGAAACAAAAACAAAAAAAAACATATCAATAATTGTTCTATTTATCATTTTCTGTTGCTGTGGCCCTGTCAGACAGAAATACTTTGGTTTGCTTTGTAAACAAATTTGAACTGTTTGCTGATTTTATGTATTCTGGAAGCCCATTCCAGTCATCCACAGCCGATACAAAAAATGAATCTTTGGCTGCTCCACAAGTCTTAGCAGGACTGTACAATTCTTTTTAACTCCTGTAGTTCAGGGATCTTGCTGGCCCCTGTTCCAACTTGCTTGGCCATCTTAACAAATTCTACTTAGAAAATGCAAATTACTGGTTGTCCCCAGGGCCAGTACTTTGAGATTTCAACTTGCCCTGATTCAAATTTGACTTGTCCTGGGCTAGTGCTCACGCAAATTGCAGAGTCCTGCCTATGCACAAAAAAGTTTTAGCTATGGCCTCATGTGTTGTACCCGTGTTGTTCACTGACCTTCTTGAAGTTGTGCTGCATATATGCCTGGGCCAATCCATCATAAATTTTGAAAGCATGATTTAATCTTAACCGACAAATTTGACTTGTCCTGGGCTAATGGTCATGCATATTGCAGAGTCCTGCCTAGGTCCAAAAAAAAAAAATTAACTATGGCCTCTTGTGTTGTACCTGTGTTGTTCACTGAGCTTCGTGAAGTCATGCTGCATATATGCCAGGGCCAGTCCATTATAAATTTTAAAAGCATGATTTAATCTTAACTGACATACCTGATCTGATACCTTTTAAAAATCTAAGACTCGGCTTCCACAAGGTCAACATGGCTTTCCTATGAAGTCTGTGCCTCTTCATGCTTTTCTGAGAACCCTGCATGGTTGCTCACCAAAATAGGTTGCAAAGATATTTAGACCCCACTGGTGAAGTGAGTTTACAATATACATGTATTGAATTTTACATGTCTAATTTTCTTGGTGACTGCATGGGACCTGGCACCATTTCCAAACACACCAAGGGAACCAGATGTGTATTTTAGAGGAAACACATGCCAATTAAAAACATTTCTAGTCGGCCATTTTAGAAAGGTTGTCTATGAAGAGTTGCTGGCATGTGATATGATGTAAATATAGAATGTGCAATGCAGACAAAATTAATGTCTGAATATTTAGAAGAACATCAACACCAGCTGTGATGCTTACTGGGTAAGATTAACCACCTGATATTTATTATATATGCAATGAGTTCATTCTTATAGGGCCATATGCAGAAGTTGTGACCAATGTGTATTTCCTAGTTCCCTCCTCTGATAAGGCCCCCTGGTGAGAGGCCACCGCCCCTAAAGAGGCCCCTTCTCCATGCAAAAGTATATTTTCATTTATTTTCCTCCTTAAGAGAGGCTACCCCTCATATAAGGCCATGTTTACAGTACACAGGGTGACCTTACAAGCATGGGGTCCACTAACATAAATCTACAGTTGTATTAACCAATACAGGCATGTTACATGTAATTTCCCACTAAAATCTCCGGCCCTGTTGCTAGGCAACAGTGACAATCGGCTGCCACAATTTTGGCACTCAGGTGAACATGCAAGTGTCACGAACATTTGTTGGAATAATGAATACTCATTGCAAACAGATGATGACGACTTCTGATATCAAGCTCCGAGTGTGTGAGGAGAACATGACCAGGATTTTTTAAACAGGTAATTATGTCCAAATTGCTACTTTGTCTTTGGCAAGAGGCATAAACCTTGGAGCCTGGGCAGAGCCTCCAAGTCTCCTGCCAAGGTGGGAGATCTACCCCTTTTTCTTACTTTTTCACAAAGTCTCCAATTTCCCCGCTTTTTATAAAATGTCACCTGCTTTTTATCCAATTTTTAAAAAGCATTATTCCATCGGTGGCTGTAAAGGTGTACTGTTTTGCTGTGTTGTTTGTACTATATACGTGCGGAATATGTCTAGGATGGTGCCTGAAATGGTTCAAACTGCAGGAAATGAAGGTGCAAATTTAGAATTTTTCCCTGGGGAGCATGCTCCCTGACCCCCCTAACTGTGCTGGCACCTTCGCCACTGGCTCTCCCGCTTTTCAGTACTTGCAGGAGGGAGATCTCCCACTTTTAACATAGGCTAGCTTAATGGCGGCTTGTAATGCAAGGATCTGCCAAAAACATATGGGTACTTCCTTTGTGAATGATACAGACCAGAGCAGCCTCACAGCTAATATGAACGTCGTAGTCTTAGTAGAAATGGTCATCAAAGTATTTATCACCTGTACCTATTCTGACTCACGTAGGTGCATACAGACTGGTCTCAATTCACTTCAGGGCCACAAGAACACCTTATGTAAGTACATAGTAATATGAATAAGTACAATTTTTCCAAGCACTATCAATCATTTGCAAGAGGCACTTTTAAATGATAACTAAATGAAAAGTTACTATTAACTTTCTCATAATAATTATTGTTGCACTAAAAACTGCCACAGGTATGGGGTTTTTTTAGCTCTGCTGACTTGTCAGTCAGCAGAGCTTATAGAATCCGTTGGCGTCCGTCTGTCGTTAGACTTTTTATATTTTTGACTTCTTCTCAAAAACCGCTACATAGAATGTTTTGATTTTGCACATGGATGATCCCCAGGTGGACCTCTACCAAGTTTGCGAAGGAGATAATGATGCAATAATTTTTCTATTTTTTATGAATTTTTTAATTTATTTTTTGAAAAAAAATAAATTTTCTTCATCTTAAGAACTACGAAGCCAATTGCTTTGATATTGCACATAGGGTCATCTGGGGTCAACTAGTTCTCATTTTGGCCACCAGGTGGTGCTGTGATTTTTTCCTATTTTTTTATGAATTATTGCCTGTTAAAGCTATTTTCGACTTCTTCTCCAGAACGGCTGAACAGAATTGCTTAAAATTTTATCAGAATATAGTTGGACATTAGACAATGAAAGTTTGCGAAAATAATATGGATATGTTAATTTTAGGCAAAGTTATGGGATATCAAACTTCGCAACTGTAAGGAAGTGCTGCAGCTGTATACATATGTATGTATATATATATATATATATATATATATATATATATATATATATATATATATATATATATATATATATATATATATATGGCAATACAGTGCATATAGTACACTATTGTATTTACCCTTTTGACTTCTTCTCAAAAACCGCTGTATGGAATGTTTTAATTTTGCACATGGATGTTGCCCAGGTGAACCTCTACCAAGTTTCGAAGGAGATGATGATGCAATAATTTTTCTATTTTTAATGAATTTTTTAATTTATTTTTTGAAAAAAAATAAAATTTCTTCATCTCAAGAACTACCTGGCAAATTGCTTTGATATTGCACATAGGGTCACCTGGGGTCAACTAGTTCTCATTTTGTTCACCAGGTGGCACTGCGATTTTTTCCTATTTTTTATGAATTTTTGCGTGTTAAGGCTATTTTCGACTTCTTCTCCAGAACAGCATGATAGAATTGCTTAAAATTTTATCAAAATATATTTGGACATTAGACACTGAAAGTTTGCGAAAATAATGTGGATATGTTAATTTTTGACAAAGTTATGCGATATCAGACTTTGTGACTGTAAGTGAGTGCTGCCACTGTACACCGGCAGCCATTGAAACAGCAAGGCATGTCAATTGATAATACATGTACTACCATCAGCAGAGCTTATAGAATCCGTTTGCGTCCGTCGTCCGTCCGTCCGTCCTTCCGCAAAATTTATTGTAAGGACAAACTTTGCTACCACTCTACATACATGTATATAGCTGTACAAATCTAGACTGCAGTCCATGTGTTCCAATACTGTAAAAGCAGATCCCAGTCAACAGAGCACAGGATGATCATGATCCTCTTGTTTGTTTGTTTGTTTTTGGAAAGTTAAGATGAAGGTGACTGGTTCTCTAAAGTGAATGGATTTTATATCAACTATTTCAGACTTATGTGATAGAAAACTTTCCACAGGCAGACCTCTTAACCCTCCATGAAACAAAACAGTTGAATATTTCAGCCAATTTGCCTCCACCTTTTCAAATTACCAGATACATCCCTGTCAAATTGGAAGGGGGGCGGGGGAAAGGGTGACACCAATTATAACAAAAGACCAGAAAAAAAACTCTTTTGTGTAATTTGTACTCCATTTTTTAATTATGTTGAATTTTATGTATGGTTTATTTGTGCTATTTTTTATCATTACTGTTATTAATTCTTATTGTGTGCTAGCGAAAAGTTCTGCATTTATGTTCATGCGTTTCCAGGCCATTATACAAATAATATATGCTCCCTTGTTGGCGCAATTTTTCAAATCCAACATGGCGACGGAGCAACGGGAAGGCAGCGATGTGGCAGAGGATATCAAGGGCACATTAAGGTTTTAGTCACTTAATATCATAACATGCTACATAAAGACTTATTTGAAACTGTTGGTTTGTTGTACATACCGTAATGTGACACAAAAATATTGACGGAACTGGTCAAAGACAACTTGCATTCATTCACAGCCAAGCCAAACCCGGGCCAAGGGCAAGGCAAGACCTGCCTGCTACGGCCAACCGGTCACCACTCGTGTCATCTTGAATTACTTGTACACTGGCACAGATTAAAGGCCACACTGACAGTGCATGAGGCTATGTCTGTTTCAGTACTTTTTTGTATTTCTTGCTGGAGCCAGTGTATGTGTAGTATCAAGGTTATCATTTTGTATCAAGTCTTGTGGGCCGTTCTTCAGAATCCGTGTTGTTGAAGTTCAGGAACTTGAAGGGACCCTATACCATGCCCATAAATAAACATTAGGCAACTTTAATAGCACCATGTAAAATAAACACATGGTAATGAGTAACACTAGGTGGCAGGCTGAGGGTCTTCGTTGAGAAAGTTTAGGGCCTGTATTTTTCCGTTTCAAAATGAGTGTTTTTCCGTTTTGGGAAACTACAAATTCCGTTTCATTTCCGTTTCACTAATTCTAGGGCACGATTTTAGCACTGGTCAATAAAAAAAGGAAAAACAGTTGATCTTATCGCCTCTGGAAAATGTTGATCCATCAACGTACGGCAAAGTGACTCCATATTGTTTACTATTTACGTTGACAGCCTCCACCAACAGACGGCGCTATTATCATTGTACCTCTGTTGCGCGTTATATCTATATGCCATGCAAATGAATGGATATGGTAGCAATGGGGTCTATAGCGCGCAGGTGTCCGGCCTGTCGTTAAATTTGCTCCACGTGGTATCGATAACACCGCCGACTCGTCAAATTTGGATCCAAGTCCATGTGTTTTGCTTTATGCGATGACATATGTGGTGATTTTGAATTATTTGAGAGGCAAAATTCACAAATTCCGCTTAATTTCCGTGGCATTTGCCGATTTCCGTTCCAAATCATAAATTCCGTTTGAGATCATAGATTCCGTGAATTCCGTCCGTTTTCCGCGATCGCGGAAAAGTACTGGCCCTAAAAGTTCGCTACAGATATGTCCTGATACCTGTATATCTGATTTACAGATGTGGGCTTATCAGGAAAGAAAAATAAAAGTATGTATAACCCTTTCCCCCTTGTTTTGACACTTGCGTCAACAACTTTCCTTGGCATGAGTTGTGTGCAACTCATGCCAAGGAAAGTTTTGGACCTGGTGCATGTGATCTTGATAGGGCTCTTCAACACTTCTAAGTCAAAATTGTTTTTCATTACTGTTGAAATTAGTTGAAAACACTGAAGCAGACATTTGACCACCAGCCGGTTTAAGGGGGAAAGGGTTAAATAGAAAAAAACTTACATAAATATATGAATCTGAAAAACTTAACAAAACACATGACATATATGTTAATTTCTCATAGAGAGAAGAAAACAAGTACATGTACTCGTAATAAAATGTTTGTTTCAATATATAGAGAAAAAGTACTAAAAGTACTTGTTCATTATCGGATATGTAAAAATATTTGCATAGACATAGTGTCAGAGAGATTTGTGTGCTGAGGCTAAAAATTTCAACACCAATTTATGTATTCAACATTCGCTTCTTGGCCTAGATTAGAGTTTTATTTTTTAAAAAAACTGATATGTCAATATTCAAGGACACCCAAGACTTTTTTCAGGTGGACCTGTGTTAGTACAGTGTTATTCATTTAAATGTAAATAACTTTATGACCTTTTCTAGTGAAAGACATGACCTCCGATTTAGGGATATTAATAGGGATTCAGCACTGATAAGGCCATTTGTGAATGGATGCTAAATGGAGGGAGAGGCATTCAGAAGCAGTGTTTATTTTTACATGACTGGCGTAAAGATTGATATCCCCATATTTGCTGTCTAGGCAGGGCATTGCCTTCATGTCTGATATGTAGGCAATGAAGATAATAGGGTATCCACCACCCCTACAGTTCACTTGCCGTGGCACTTCAGTGATTTTCTATAGTATCGTCTTATTCCATCAGGAAAGCTCCTAAGTTTTCATGTATTTTGTTGTAGCATGTGGGAATAACCCATCCATGTTTGAAAATGTGATTGCAGAACCTCCCAAATGTAAAAGACCCTAAAAAAGGCACCACCTCATGTAAGATGGCTCATATGTTGACTTACAATTTATATGTAATGATGTATCTCGTATTTCTGCCTGTTAAGTCTTATGCCAGCCAGCTGAACTCATTAAAATGCAACATTTTTTTTGGAATCTTGGGTTTATTTTGTTCAATATGCCGCAAAAAAATTAACCTTAAACTTATGCATATTCTGCTAAACCTCTGGATCTATCAGACCTGATATATGGTACATGGACCACAGTGACAGTGAACATTATGTAATCTTTAAATTCATCACAACTCTCAAATTGATGTAGAGCCTACATGTGCATGATGGTTATACGTAGCTGAATTATTTGATTTTGTAATTTACAGACATGATACACAGAAAAATAAATTACATCTGTTTCCTTGTGCTCTATTAGCAAACTTGGATGTTCAGCCAAAATGAAAAGCAACAGATTTTGTTTTATTTGCAATTTGTTGACATAATTAACAGATTTAATTTTGAAACAGATTTATAGAAAATTCCCGCAAAAGACTGAGAGAAATTGATGACAAAAAGCAAGCAGCCATCCCAGGTGACCGTGCAAAACTCGGTTACTTGAAGGTGAGTAAGCAAACTTTATAATTTTGCTTTCAGCCTATAGGCTGGAAGATTATTGATATATCTGTGTATATATTTACATTTGGTTTCCATACTACAAATTTTGTGCAAGTCCAGTGTTTTGTGGGTTTTTTCCCCATAAAGATGAAGAATTGATTGTCTTAATGAGAGTTTACCTATAGTTTGTTGAAAAAAGTGAAGATTCTGGTTCAAACATAGAAATTACCATCAGTCTGTAAATTTTCAAGCTTGCTAGCCAAATATTAAATGACAAAATTTGTGAAATCATGTATAAATTAGCAGCTTCCACCAAAAGCAGGTTTTCCATACAAAATTACCTTACTTTTTTATCCATGTTTCATCTACTATGTCTACAGGCCCATACCAACAAGATTATAACATATACCTAGCCTTATGGGTCAGAAAATGAAACTCGGGGCAGTAGGACCAGTTGCAGATAGGGTTCCTTAAGCTGGAGTTTGCTTGGATCACCTTAAGTATGGTATTGATAAACTTTCTTTCATTTCCGCAGACCCATTTCTCCAAGCTGAGGTACAAAGCTGTAACCTTACAAGCAATACTGGCCATACTTGAATGTCTGGAGAACAGTGAGTTACTGGATGTCAACAAAGAAGGTAGATGCACAAAGGTTAAACCCGTCATAATGTGCTTTTTAAGTGCCTCATCTTCATTGATATAAAACTTCCGTAAACTGTACAGGTCAGAAAGATCAAATCAAATGATGAGGTAGAAGTATTTTGTAAATTCATGAAGTCATGTTTCAGTTTTGTTAAATCCTAGAGCAAATATATACAAGTATACAGGATTCATTGTCAGGATGTTTTTGTTTCTTTCGAAATCGTAACTTTAAGACCTGACAAATTATGTCCTTTTTGTTAAAAATGCAAAAATAAAACAAGTTTGAAAACATAACAAGGTCAAACAGGTTATTTCAGTAGAAGGTTGATAGCATCAGAATGATGGCACATGATCAAGATTTGATGTTCAGAACAGGTTTTGTCATATTTTTTTATGTAAATGTTCAATGATACAGTGTGTCCACTGTAGCTGATACAGTCATGATATAGTGTACATTATATGCATTCTGCTGTTTGATACTGAATAATAACCTCATTGATTAATATTTTTAACATATACATACATGTATTATACAAATTGTTTTGTACCTGATAACTTCACTGTAAAACTTAATATGTGCCAGTTATATTGGGTAATGATGCTGTAATGTATTTGGACACATTTTGCCTGCTTTCATGTATATGTTAGATGCAGAGTTTAAATCTACATCACGTACTGTCAACGACCTGAAAGATGATTTAGAAGAAGCACAGAAGGTTCTTGAAGAGCATGCAGAGAAAATAGAGGAATGTAAGAAACAGTCTGTCACTTATTTAAGATGCATGAAAAAATCTTGAAGCTCACATTGAAGCAGTTTTACCATTGTGTTTGTGTGTGTTGAAATGCCTGTATTATAAAGTGAACTGTGCAATGACATAATTTTATCAGCATATCACCATATGTACATGGAAGGAATACTCTTGAGCAATTTAATCTGAGAACTTTAAAACTAAAGTTAAAAACAACTAGTTATACAACTGATATATAATAAAATGTTACAACAGTGTACTTTTACGTAAGCTTAATTTGAAGCCCCAGTCACTTTTAAGTCAGCCTAAGATTGAAACAGTCAAAATCACTTTAAAGAAAAATGAAAAATGACCTTATTGGAATTACATGTAATTCTTGAAATTTCCCATTTTATAGAAAAACAGATCTGTAATACTTTCTGTGGTACATGTGTAGTAAAAACAGTGGTTCTACTTCCTCAATGTATTTAGCAACAAAGTTGCAACACTGAAAGAAATAAGGACATGCTTCCACAGAATTACATGTAGTTCAGCTAATTGATATTCATATGCTAGTTACAAACCCTGTACCTCCTCAAAATGCCTTTGAATATCAGCTGACACAGGAGCAAAATGCTCTTCCCTGTTTAGAAGACTTTTAGTGTGGACGACCTGACTGGGTAAATAACCTATGTACATGTGCACTAACAAAAATTACATGGGAAGCTCAAGAAAGAAAATTCAAGAACTTTAAATGTTACTGTATTATGAGTTAAGCCTTTGTATGTTGACAAATTTTGTCAGTCCTGTCAGGTTGTAAAGGTTGTTATCAGTGATGTACAAAAAAACAAACAAGAACTGAAAAAAAAAAATATTGAATCCCTTATAATTGGACCAAAGCTCAAATTATTTATAAGTGTGTGTCTCAGATTCAAATAGAGGGATGACACATGTAGGCATGTAACTTTTTTGCAATAGAAATCACCTGCTGGTGCCAGATGTAAATGTCTTTTTTATGATATGAAGATTAAACCATTAACTTGCTTTGCTCATTGCACTCTGGGTATATTTTCGCCAAATTGAGTCGAAGAAAGCTGGTGAAGTGTGTTCAAGCAGCAGGTAAGGGTGAAAAGTTATGAAAATAAAGGCAAACCGAGGTGCTCATGGTGTGAAGGGTTAATGATTTCATGTTTCAGTGTACAATGCACTATCAGTGAAATACCAACAGATTGAGGACCAGATAGAAACCATTCAAGCCAAGGTAAGTCAGGTTTTGGACAGGTCCTAATTTTATAATAGTCACATTATCAGTGCCAAAGATATGTGTTTTTCCATATGCAAATGACAGTTTATTGTAGCTACTCATTGTCTGATATTTTTATTCAATCGTGCACACAGGTCAACACAGTTCACTAATTTTTATAAAATTCTATACATTTCTAATGTATTCAAGTTGTTCCACCTGTCATATTTTCATTGTCGATGTAGTCATGGTTTGTTTTTTTTGGAGGGGGGGGGGGTTGGATTGATTCCTCCTTGAACACTGATCATTTCACTTCATATTTGATAACTTATGTTGCAGAAGGTGAAATACCAGTCCAGATTTGAGCAGTGCCAGGAGGTGGCCAACATAGTTGGTGATCAAGTTCTACAACAAAACGATGGCAATTTGCTGCATAAAAATGTAAGTTTACATGTACAAGAAGAGGTGAAGAACTGTAGTGACATTTTTTTCTTATATGATTTAAAACCATCAACATTGTAAGCTCCTGTTAGTTATTATTTCAAAGTGAATGAAGTTTTTATTGGAACAGAAGAACCTTGGATTTTCAGTTTGCTGTCTTATTTAATGACATTTTGAAAATTCGTTCCAAAATCAAGCATTCTTTTTTTGGGGGGGGGGGGGGGGGGAGGCGGGGGCTAACACTCGAATTTAATAAAACAAAAAGGAAGAGATTTATGAGTGTCCTGTGCTCAGGTAATCTTGCATAAAGTGGCCCTGTAACCTTGCTAATTAGGCCAAGGTCACCCATTGGCAGTATCAACTTGTACCCTGTAGAAGACAACGACCATGGTATGCAATATTAAAGTCTTAGGTCAAAGAGTTTCATGTTTTTTTAGCTAAACAAAAAATTGCTGTGTGAGCTTTCAAATTAGGTCAAGGTTATCCCTGCAGGGCCTCCATGTGGCACTTATACAGGACCATCATGTGTAATATCAAAGTCCTAGCAAATACTTTTCTACTTATTAAGTAATTAGCAACTTTCACCTAAGTGGTCTTTTGACCTTGGGGATTAGGCTAAAGTCACTCATATGCAGCCTCAATGTAGCTCACACAGAGGACTATCTTCAGTGGGAACATCAAAGCCCAAGCTGAAATGATTCTAGAGATACATGTATCACCAGACCATTAAATTCGCAGAAATAGTACTCTGACTATGGTTATTGACCTTGGGGCATGGTCTCTTGTGTGCAATTGACTCACTCACTCACAAAAAACAATATGTGTAATTCCAATCTAAAACTATTCATGCCTAGTATCTTGTGTCCATGGGAATTGTGCCAAGGTCAACGACAACCATATGAACAAACTGAGAACTAGGGTCTTCCAGATGTGTCTTTACAAAGCAGTTGGACCTGACATGTCAGAAAAAAGTTCCTCTCTAAAGTTTTCCATAGAAAAGAACAAAAATTATTTTAGTGTGAACAGGCTTAGTAGACACCTACCAAAGGTACATCCCCACCAAGGTTGAAGAGGATCTGGCAGCTTGTTTTTAGCAGTAAAAGGAAAAAGTGAACTGTAGATGCATAAAGACTGCAGACAATGGACCACAAGTTAAGCTCAGCTGGCAAACAAACATTAGGCTGTCTATGCAAGCACTCATCAACAAATTAGAGAGAAAATGCTTTTAAAAAGTTGCATTAAGGATCTTTGGTGCAGAAGTTCATAATTTTTTTTCAAGGAGTAACTGGATATAAAAAAAATTCATCCCACACAAACCATTATAAGGATTACACATTACAAAAAGGTGACAATTGACTTTTCCAGGCTGCAGCATTGAAGAGTTTAAGTGCATCGCTGGCAGAGGCAGATAAAGAGATGAACTTGATGCAGGTCCAGTCCACAGACTTGACCAATACCCTGCGTAAGTTGCAGGCGGAGCTAAAGGAGCTGAAGGCAGAGCTAGATACCAAAAAAGCCCAAAGTGCCCAGAGTACAAGTGTCATGGCCCGCATCCAGTGGTAAGGACAATTAGAGACGGTGATGTGCATTCATCTTATTATGTCTTCCAGTGGAATCGGAGATATTGTTGTAGTGCCTGTTTCTTCCATTTCTACTTGTTCTTCAACACTTTTTTTTTTCTGTTCTCAGCACAACTATAGAATGCTTGGAAGTGGTCTTCATTTGGCAATCAAGTTTTGACTAAGCACTGCAGGCAATGTCACATAACCATCTTACATACTTGGCCTACTGCCAAATGATACAGAAACAAAAATGACTGCAAGAGGTGAGGTGAATATTCTGAGTATTTTCCAAGGCACGTAAATCTCCTGTAAACTTGGATCCAAAATCTTAACAAATTTGAATCATGCACCATGATGCCAGGTCAGTACCCATTTTCTGTTTTTAAAAGTGGTCTGCATACATTCCAAGTCCATTACCTATTCCAGGTGCAAAGACATCCTAGATCTGATGAGCAAACTGAGTGGTGTAAGGGAAAAAGGAATCTGTGGTAGCATGCTTACTTTGGAATTTGTGCCACCAGAGAGCAGCATTAACCAGACACCCTTGGAGCTTCAACTGAGTTACGTTAGGAATAAGTGTGGTACATATGTACTGGACGCAGCATCTGTAAGTCAAGGAGTATATTATGCATGCATAAATCCAGTTTCAATATATTGAAACTTAGGCTGGAATATCAGCCATCAAGTCTAAAGTTGACTGTTTACCATCCATTTGATCAAATGTCGAAACGAATAGTATTACCTATTTCATGGATTTGCCACACACCCACTTGCTTCATCATAGCAGCACTGGTACTTAGTTCTGTCTTTGTGGCAAACAGTGTGTAACTAAATGTAACAGGCACACAAGTTGTAAACATTCTCCTGTTTTTGTCCAACACACCAATCATCTGTGAGCCTGCCCTAACTCCGTTCAGAATGATTAGTGTAAAGTGGTGAACGTTATGAAATTAACCCCTGTATAATATTCACTCTACATTTCCCATGTTTTAGTTACTTCTGAATACAGCTATACAAATGGAAATTTTCCAGAGTGATGCTGTTCGTGTTTTTCACCATTTTAATTCAGTTTAATATTTTCATTTTCCTCGCATTGAAATGAAACTGATATAAAACTACTATAAACATGTTTCAATTACATAATAACATTCAGAATAAATGTAATATTTCGTGTAACAAGATCCTGGTGCCCAAGCAATCACTCACAAAAGCTTACATGTGTGTTTACTTTTTATGGAAAAGCTGTACATTTTTTTGTGCTTGGACACATTGATGTGAAATTGACACAAGTGTGTAACAGGAAAGAAAGCTGTAAGATGTTGCAAAAGTAATTATGTCAGTTATCTCAGTAGTAGTAGGCCTATGTAACTAATGACCTCTGCAAGTGTGGGATAAGGATCATCAGGTGGCAGGACCATGCACTATTTGCCTGTGGTTGAATGATAAGTGTCTTGGGCAGTGATCACCGTGTGGCAGCCTCCTTCTTTAACCACAGAAACTGTGTCATTAAGTATCATTCTATCAACAATACAGTAGCACAATACCAGCATCACTTAGCCTCGACCAGTGCACTGCAGAGGGTCTTTCTTGTTTTGTTGTCATACAGCAGCGTGAAAAAATGTCAAGGCCTTTACATAAGTTACTGTATTGTAACAAAAACATTAAAACCAAAAAGAAATAAACAGAATAAAGACTCAGCAAACTCTTTGAACACAGGTCATGTATGTTTAAATATGTCTTTGCGGACATTGCTTTCTTATGCGGGGGGGGGGGGGGGGATATTATAATGCAGTAACATGTAAGAACCATATGTTTAAAGTTTTTATGTCTTTTAATTTCTTTTTCTTTATGCTTTTGGCACTAAAAATGCTACAGCCTCAACATATGAAAGCTAAATTGTGGGGACAAGAATTTTCAATAACCAATTTTTACTTAGTAATATAGAAAGACAAGGCCAGGCAAGAAAAGCTGACATGTTTGCCGTGGCAGGGCCAGAATTTTGGCGAGAATCCGAGAATCTATTCTCGTAAAGATTATCCTAAACTTGTCTAAAAACTAGAAAACTAGTTGACAAAAATCCAAATAGGTTCTTGCCAAATTCTGGCCGTGTGGTGGTTATCTGTGATGCATTTCGTCTTACCTCAGACTCTTCAGTGTATCCTACAAGTGCATATTCTGAGAGAAAAGCCGGGACGAGGTCTTTTCATGAGGCACAGTAACATTTTGATGCTTGTGAACATCAACCACATGACACAGACATAATGCTGGCATGTGCATCAGCTCAAGGTGCACTGAGGTCACGGTATATTTCTCTGTCAGACCATAATTGATAAGAATTCCTACTAAACTGAGAGAATATTTGTCCCACATCCTTTGAGTAATTAAACAGAATTATTGGGTCAGACAACAGCTGTTTTGAGCAGTTTTTTACCTGGAACTCATGGTGGATTTATACTTATGAACTTCACAGATGTGTTGATTGGAAGAGAGACTTAACTTTTTTCTTTAGTCATTATCGTTACTTTGTATTTCAACATTTCAGGTTAATGTTGACACACTTGATGTAAAACAATTTGTAAAAGAAGCCGTTCAGACCAACAACACTAGAATTCTTGTCACTCAAATATGGAAGGCATGGACAGGACACTGGCCACTACTTCATGAAGTAGAGCTACTGAGACAACGGTTTGTATGCTTCTTAAGGTTTCATCCATTTCAGTGTGTTAAAATGTTTTTCAAGCTTTATTCAGACCAAAATTTCAGAAAATTTAAAGCCGGACGACTGCCTGAGGGTTAGAGAGCCAGCAAATTGAAGAGAACTTTTACTTTTTAATGTTGTTAAAACCTGAATCATCATGCTCAAAGCCTCAGTAACATTCATCATGCTGTAGCTAAAGCACTGGACAGGGGGGTATCCCACTGTCTGTCACGTATGCCTTTTCCCACGACATTGAGGCCAAATAGCTCCATTGTAGAAAGGTACACCAGTATTCTATGTGAAGTCAGACTGATTCACATTTATAAGTTCAGATGGAATGATGAAATTTTCCCCAAGTTCTGAACTTTCAGAGTACGCCATTAGTGGTCCAGGCTGGCAATGTATCTGCAGAGTGGTTGATTTATATCCCACATATTAATGTTATGCATACATGTACATGTAAATCTGTTTTATTCTATGTTTGAGCATGAATTATCAATTTCTAGAGTGAAGTTCAAAAGTAGTAACTCACTGTAGATCACATGACCTAAACATTGTTCCAACGGCATTGTGATGCACCGGCATCAGTGATGTAGTTCATTGGCGTATAATCAAATTCAAATGTGTGTGAGGGATGTTTGATTATATGTCACACATGATGAATTACTACGACGAATGTAAACAAACATGGTACACCATGTTGCCATTAAAAGTAGGCCTAGGGCATATTTTTTGCGCTAAATACCCAATGAAACAGAGAAAACAAAATCTTAGAGGACAGGAGATTGAGTTACGATTCTTCTCTCAGTCACGATTGCTGTTGTTGGGAAAATGGTAACTTACTCTCAGCCATTTAAGATTCTCGATGTCTTTATGTATTCATTAGAGGTCAAAACATTTGACCAGCATACCGTTTATGACACTGTGCAGGTCAATAAATCGACCAAGTTGTGTCTGCATGAGCCACCCAGGGTGCCGTGTGGGTACGCCCAGGTGTCTTGCTCTCGACTCAACTCGTGTCTATTTTACTGTAGTTCATCATACTGCTGGGA
Source organism: Hermodice carunculata (assembly GCA_964020975.1). Classification (NCBI taxonomy): domain Eukaryota; kingdom Metazoa; phylum Annelida; class Polychaeta; order Eunicida; family Amphinomidae; genus Hermodice; species Hermodice carunculata. Next base: position 7,970,199 of record OZ026617.1, read on the forward strand.
TTGTGAACTGTTCTATCTGCCACAGAAGCAAGCATGTCTGGTGGGGGTGCATTGTATTAGTTCTGGAAGGAAAATTAAGATAATAAGAATTTTTGTTGATATAAATCTCTTGATCTTTGTTTTGAGGCCTGCAACTTGCCCAAGTTTCTTTATATATCTGTCAAGGAGGTAGGGCAGGATTATACCTGCTAGTAAAGAACAGATTACTCTTAATTTGGCATGTGTGGTCAAAGGGAATCTGCCTGGAGGTTTCACTGTAGTTGTATATATGGGTGACCTTGACCTCCTTTCCATCACATGGTAACAATCAACAATGACACGCCAGGAGGACATTTGTCTCTGATGTGGGAAGTATCAGATATGAGAACATAGGAGCAAATAAAACACTGACAGATAGACATTCAAGTAGGTTATATCAGTTCAGCGTGATGTGCAGTATGTTTTCAGGTATGCAGTGGATTGGATCGACAAGGAGGGCGTACTGCGTGGTCTGTTTGGTGATGGAGGTCGAACCATAGCTACCCTGTCATTGCCACAGGGTTACCCTGCCAAGGGCTCAGTTACTTTGACCAAAGTAGAGCGACTGCCAGATGGTGTTACTGTGGAAAGTCTCAAGGTATTAAATCACATTTATGTAAACATCTGTAAGGAAGACCCTTTTGGGATTTTTTTTTTGTTTGTTTTTGTTTTGTTTTTTTCTTATCAGTCTTGCTACCCCATACTGACATGTTTTGCTGCAAATTTGACTTGAATTAGATGATGGTTTCAGATAGCACATCCTCGTAACAAGAGTGTACATTCAAGTACAAATACGTCTCTAAAGGCTACAATCTTTGCATTGCTGGCAAATCACAGCCCTGGCACCAAGTGAAAATGGTACTTAATTGGACACTTTTGTGCAGAAACTCTCTTCAGGTTACGACTGCCCATTTTATTAACTCTTCCCAGCTCAAATTGCCAAAAAGCTGCTAATTTTTTCCATTGTTTTTACTTATATTTCATGTTGATAGAACATATTTTTGCCAAGAATTACCTCCAAGACCTACCATGATGACACACCCAAGATCAAAAGCTTTACTCGGAGTGGGGTGGGCATAAGCACAACCCATGCCAATGAAAGCTACTGACCCAATTCTTAGTTTGATCAGGAGAAGATTAAGTCCTGTATCATGGCAGCGTGGACTGAGTTGAATTAACTGTCAGACCAGTAGATGTATCCAAGGAATGCCAGGTTTTTCAGACATGGCAGAATTCTGTGACACACAACGCTTGAACAAGCAGCACGTGTACTGTGATCATGATCATGGTTTATCAGGAGGCGACAGTCAAGACAACTCTAAAGTTTGCTCTTGTGCCAGCATACATTCACTACTCTTCATATATTTCATCAGAATAACTGATGTCTAACTATTCATTGGTGAAGTATTGAATCATGGAAGACTTCCCCCCCCAAAAAAAGAGTCAGCTCTTCGCAGTGATTGATATTTCTCCCTAAACCTCAGTCAAATTACAGTTACCTACAAATCTTCTTAAGGGTGATGCAAACAAGGGGACTGATTTTTGCTGTAAATGAAAAACTTCATAACTGCAACTTTTTTTTCTTCCTGCCTTACATTTGCAGCCCAAAGAAGAGAAGCCTTCCCTGACAGACTGGATGGAGTATCTTCATGAGACATTACATTGAGGTCAACAGTCAAGAGTTTTGTACCAGTGGATGATGGTCAAAACTGCTCAATATTCATTAATACATGAATAGGATTTGCACAGAAAAATCAGAAGTTTCTTATCCAGACTGTGCCTTTTGACACTTAACTGTGCAGGACACCATATATGCAGCAGTTTTTATTACCAAACATTTTGTATGATGCATAAATTGTTTTTATCAATTGTACCTATAGGAATTTCATTACAATACTTTGGAAGATTCTAATGAACCAGTTGACCAGGAAGTCTACACATGTCCTTTGTGTATCAGAATTCCAGTGACAACTTTCACAGATTGTGCAGTGTACCATAAAAATAAAAAACATATGTATTACTATGTATATAAACTACCACACATATTGCATCAAGCCAAATTGCTTCTTAAAATTATTTACTTATATGTGCAAACATTAAAAATCATCACATTGGAGTTTCAATAAGATGAAGTGATATGAACCCATATCATGCCACATATACATTTTTGGCAAGGCAATACAACCCATTCCTGATTGTAAGGCCATGGTCATAATGTCATCGCATAAAAGCTGTAATGTTTTTATTTTGCTGTAATAAATAACCAGTCCTTGATCAGAAATTCAAATGTGACTGAACCTCTTGCAACACATATGCCTTTGTATGTGCATACAACAGGTCCTGACCATGCAAGAGCAGGAGTGCTATTTTGATGAAAGTAATGCTGTGAAGGAAAGAACGGCTTTTAATTTGGACTTCGCTTGGTGCCCTTATTACTTTAAAAAAAAAAAAAAAAGCCTTTATTACTTTGAGACAAAACGTATACAGCAGTATGGAGTACCAAGTGTGAGCAGATTGTCAAAATTCTGGACTACTTCAGAATTTATTAGTACCTGCTATTTAAGACCACCCATACTGCAAGCCAAGGGTGGGCTCATATGGCAGGTACATTAGCAAAGAAATCACAGTCACGTGTCCTAAAAGACTAATCTTAAGGTGGAAGATCTGAAGCCAGCACCTTTGGATAACCTCTAATCACTTTTTAATATGTTTGGATAATTTAATACTTAAACTACATGCTCCCCCAAACTCAGATGTGTGAACGTAAAATTTATATGAAAAAACTGACCTCAAAAATTTTGTTTACACTGAAAAGTTTCAGCAGTGCTGAGCACATGGGAGTTTTTTGCTTGGGCATATAATGAACCATGTCATTGTTTGCAGTCATTAGTCCATGAAACCAATTGAGCCACTGACAAGGGTCACTCATAGGGAACAGGAAACCATTAGCCATGGAGAGAATGGACCAGTTCATACTAATCACTACCATTTTTCTGATTACTTTGAAATTCTCTATTGATGTAAGAACAAATTAGCACAATCCACTTAGTGGGCCCCAAATATGGAAAGCCGCATGTCAACCCACACTCAAACAAGCTAAGTGTTATGTTCCCAATTTATAAAAAGTCAAGTTTTAAGCCACAAAATATACTTTTTTGTAATGACAACATCACAAAGGTAAGGCTACAAGTTTATTTTACACAATAAAAACACAGGGCAGAAGAAATGAGTATGTCATATTACAGCTGTAAATGCATAAGATTTGGCAACATTTTCTTTCAACGCAATTTTCTCTGAGCTGTTTTTGTGCAACCTCTGCAATTTGTATCTCGCTAACATACGAATTGCCTTATCGCATTACGATCAACAGAAATCAAAAAGAAAATATATCTAGGAGCAATTAGTTCTCAGGAATTTTTATTTTTCTGAAAACCCCTTCCATGACTTTTGGAGCAATTTATAGAAAGAAAATGAACAACCTGTCGGGGCTAAATTAACAATTTTATAACTTTTTATTTATGCTATTTCAGGACTTGACATTGAAATTGATCCTGGACATAGATCAATTTCTTCTGATTTTCCACCTTAAAAACTATGTGGTGTGTCATAGATGTGGTTTTAAAAGCAAGCTTCAATGTGCAGGGATGAGAATTAGTTGCCATTTGGCAACTTTCAGCCAAAATTGCTCTTCTCCCATAAAACAGAATGTTCTCAGTTTGGTCTAATTTCTTCAAAACTGGTAAATTCCTTGGGGTGGGGTATAGAAGGTTGCCAAATTGGTCCTGGAGTAGCCAAAATGCACTGGGATCATTCTCATCCCTGAATGTGTCACATTCCAATGGTGAAGACTGATATTCTTCTTCAGGTCACATGGCCGTCATAATCTTATTTTTTTTCTGCACAACCATGCATTTACAGAGAGCCCTGTTTTCACGCACATGCACCTGATATTGTGCGTACAGGTAAAAATTCAATTCAAACATTAAAGCATCACATGGATGTGAAATTTCAGATTTTGTTAAATTTAGTATGTTTCCCGTTAACATCATACTATTTGACTTTTTTAACATTCAACACTTGCATCCCTGACGTGAAGTTTTTCATTGAATGTCAAAATTATGCTGATGTCAAGCAATCCACTAATTATAAAAATAAAATAATTATGATTTTCATCAAAATAAAACTGGATGTGTAACCAGCTGTAACTAAATATGTCCCACAAGTAGCACAGTGCAGCGTTGGAGTATGTGTTTATCAAACTACATGTTAATGTTAAAAATTTATAGCAAAATTCCCAATAAATGAAAAGATGTACACGCCATTTCATTTAACATTTACTTTATCGGAATAAATTACATGCTAGTCTAGAAGTATGATTGGGATGTTGTCAAGATCACCACAGATGAGCCTTTGTACACAATGACGGGGTGGAATGATCAATAGGGATTTCGATATATACACAAATTGTCATGCCATGCACTTCAGCTTCTACAGGGCTCAATTTTGCTACCTGTGGGTAGCCAGTGGTCACCAAAAATTAGGCCTGGCTACTAAATTTTAGTATAAAGTCTAATTACACATGATGGATGCTGGCCCCTAAAAAAAAATACCTAACTTTGAGCCCTGTTCTAGCTAAGTTGAATTCCTAAACAAAGAAAAAAATTCAAGACATCTGTGTCCTTTTGTTTTGGGTCCAATCCATCTGTCAGTCCTGTAACTTTGCTCCATGAAGACAAGGCAACATCAGCTAGTGCTGCTATACCAAACTGGAGTCCATCAGTCGAATGCTTCGAGTCGAGCCCCCTCAACATTACATGTGTAATAGTCTCGACTTTTCTCTTGAAATCTAGTGACTTTCGTAAGAGAAAAGAAGGAAGTCGCTCTCAGCCATGTAAGATTCTCTATCTGTCTTATGGCTCATGGCAGGCAGTGTCCTAGCTCACTATCTGTATACATGTAGTATTCAGGTACGGTGGTTATAAGCTTATGACATTTCCATTGGTTCCAGTTGGTGGTACGGGTCCTGCCCACCACCAGCCTCATCACACGCAGGCTGTTTGTCCCTTTCTGGTGTCCTGTTGGTCTTTTCTAGAATTTGGTAGATGTCTAGTGCTTCACCTGTAAAATGTATGGTCTTTCTTTTACTTCTGTGTGGATATTGAATGCAACAATATGCATCAATCAGCAACTTCGTAAACGAACATCAAAGGATATTTGCTGTATACAATCAAAACAAGGATGAAGACATGACTGACCATTGGCAGAATTACAAGACAACCAATATTCTATTTGAAATATAAATGCAGTGCAAAGTGTTATGACTAACCACTTGAGGGCAGCACTGTTCTGGCTGATCCACTGATGTTTCTATTGAGAACAAATGCATAATGGTTTATATCTCTTAAAGTGCAATTCTTTTGCCCAACTCCCTTATGTCATTTATCATCCCAACTTTTGTTTCTGTATGTTCTGCTTTAATTCTGAAATGTTTCCAGTCATTTCACTGTGAGGGATTTGGTGCTTAGGTGGCAGCACGGACTTCATATGCTGCCCTGCATGTTGGCATATGAAGCAAGTGCTGCCACCCAGTGACCCAAGCACCAAATCCCTCCATGAACATCACACAAAAGGAAAACGGGCTAGAGTTGACTAACTTCTCATTTTTTATTTCTGGTCACATCGAACAACTTTCTCGTCAGCTCATTTTTATTGAAATTACTTGAGTCTTAAAAAAAGACTGATGTATTGTGATCTATTTATGGTGCTACAATGGAGGGTCCAAATGAAAAATATGACACAGCTGTGCCTTATTGCTGAAAGTAGTCCTGATGCAATCACAACATTCCTCCCTACTGCTTAATACGTACATTTACAAAATTAGCAAACATAGATACTTAAATATTCAAACTGGGCAGTATTTTCTCCACGAAAGTAATGTTATGTCCTGCAAGCATTAATATCAGAGCCATTTTTCAAGAAGACAGCTGGTCAAAATAGCAGGCTGAAAGCACAGGACCACATAATTGTTACACCCTCGGACTGACGACCCAAGTCGCCAAGGGCGATGAGAAGGACGGACATTAATATTTCACATTATGTAGGTCACGTCAACATACCCGTGCTTTTTATTGAAATAAAGGTAGGTCCAACTTGTTTTGCATTCATTTCTTGTCTATTTAAATTACTTATTATCTTGCTAGCTTTGCTTGTCCGTGCAAGCGTAATTAATGGTCAAATTTGGCATATTTATTAATGAAGCGGCCAGGATACATCTGGGGAAGCAAACGCCCATTACACCTCTACGGGCAGGATTGCTAGGCTTGCTCTGATTGCATGTCTTGAATTTACAATTTCAAAAATTGTGCCACATGATAAGCACAGAAAAAACTGCGACCAATCCAAGCATGTCTAGCAATTCAACCTGTCAACACGGGTATGTTGACGTGACCTACATAATGTGGAATGTTAATGTCCGTCCTTGTCGCCTGAAGACGACTCAGGCTGTCAGTCCAGGAGGGGGGTTATCAATTACGTGGTCCTGTGGCTGAAAGTGGCCAGGAAAACATTAGATGCACTGATTTCATTACGCCATTAAGTGCTGCATGAGAAATGAGCTGGTGCCTACCCTCTGGTATGGCATATCCTCCCTGCAGGCCATGTGGATTGGAAGGAGTTTTGCAGTCCATTTTAACTTCTTTCCTCATACACTTGTCTATGTCCACGGCACTAAAGAAGGCTACTGACTACAAACAAATGGGTCACTTTAAATTCACAAACTGATATAATTTTTTTATGTATCTAAGTGTACTGCTGTAAAAAAAGACCCTGATGAAATTTTATATAGATATTACATATAATGATAGTTTTAGTTTTCAGTCATGAAGGCTCTTTAGCACACAACAATCAGATTATGTGACTTTCTAGTACATTACTCTCCCATAACTAATAAATAAATCAGTCCAAATGAGTATACACTGCTTTCCGCCTACAGTGGCTAACATCAGGTATGTCATAATTTACAATATAATTACTCCTTGTCTGACTGTAATAAATCCCACAGGTGAGATGTACTACATACCTGTGGCAGATCATCCATGTCCAGTTTGTAAGCAAACATGCTGCGCGTCAGTAGGTTTGTGATCTGGAGAGCCAGCGCTGCTCTGTACCGATCACTGCTCTTCACCATGTAGCGTACCTCGTCGTGGATGCTGATACAGAAGCGGCCATCAATGTCGAACTCCTCAAACAGCCACCGCATGCTGACCAACATCAAGTGGAGGTAGTCAACTGCTGAGCTCTGCACCACCCAGTTGATACGGCTTGTCATGAACTGAAAAATACAGTGCTGCACTATGATTGATTCAGCTGGTGATTCTATTGTGGTATGAACTATGGCCAGCCTCCACTGTGAACTACACTGAGAATTCATATGACCCTCCATTAGCATCCAAATAGCCGTAAAATGAGGTGTCGAGTCTTAGTGCAGAATTTTTTGAATCATTATGTGGTAAAAGGAGAGTTCTAAATGTTCAGAGGGCATAGGTGCTTCAAAAGGGATATTATTATATTATTCTTTTCCCATAAACACAATTTGTCAAAGGTCACATGGCTCCACTTCTGTTGAATCACAGAGCAGAGTTGAAACAGATACCAACCCCTTGGAAACAGTAGCCATAAATATTTACATTTTACGTTTACTCTGAGGTTGAACATAAACTTGCGCCTCAGTCAGTCCAGCAAAAGACGGCAGTTAGGCAATCTGACATTACCATACATCTCTCATCAACACTTGTCTTTTTATAGTACCTGGCTAAATAATCTGATTTCAAACCCTCTGGGTATAGTCACACATAAGTGTAAGGGTTAAATGTTAAAGCTTCCACAGATATTTGCAAAAGAGCCGATGTTGACACAATCATGACAGAAGGATTACTGTGTATCTTCAATGTTTTACCACACAACAGTCATCAGGGAGTGCATTACTCACGTCTTCATCCACATTTTTTGGTTCTAGGCAGCAACTGATCCTGGCCCCAAGTACAGGAGTGCGAGGTTGCTGCGAGCGAGCAATCACCTCCAGTTTATTGAACATGGCAGACTCGCTGTAGACACAAATAGTTCAGAAAAACATTACCCACATTCAAGAATTTCAACCCAACAACAAGAGAAAAGTTCAATACAGCAAAAGGCAGAGAGAAATTCAAGAATTACCAAAACGTCAACATTCACCTTCCCATAGCAATGCGAAGAAATAAATTTCACTCCTGACTTGAGACGGGCACTCACCCATAAAAGGCAACTGGTGGTTTTAAACTGGTCCTCTCAACCTTTGAAATGTTCCTTAATGGCAGAATTTATTTTTTTCCATAACATCTACGCCTAACCACTTAAAACCCAAAATTGATCACTTGCACCAAAGATAAAAAGAGACCAGGCAAGCCTGCCAATTGTTGGTTCTCCTGACTTGTCAGTCAGCTGAGTTGACAGCAAAACGGGAAAGTAGGCTTACAAAGTTTGCATGATATTTATGAATCCGAAACATTGTAAAAGCACCCTACCTATATCATAACTGTACATAAGCTTACAACTCCATCACAATGTGAACAGTACAAAAACATAACAGACCAAAGTAATGGCATTTTCACATAAGTCCCTCTTTTGGATGACCTGCTCTTGGGCAGGTCCCAAAGTGGACGCATGAAGCAGGTCCTACTAACACTGAAAAGATAACAATACAGAACTGCTGAATGGTCTATCAAGGGACGGACTACTGTCAAGTACATTTAGTACTTTACAGTAGTCTTAAGACCACTTCCCATGAGAAACTGCCTTTTTAAGATCAGTCTTTCATGATCAATGAATCATTTTTTGAGCAAACCAAATGCACTGCCATCTGCATCAAAAGATCTGTTTTTCGTGGGCAGCAGAGGTAGTAGGCTTAAATAGCAGGTATCCCTGTGCATGTACAGTTGCAAAAATATATCAAGGTAAAACCATATAAACTAGTTTTACATATTTTAGTCCAACTTTAAGGCAGAGACTACCAACAACAGACTAACAATTGACTTGGTGGAAAACAGGAAAGTATTTACTCCGAACTATAACATATAAATTCCTCGTTAACTCAATCAGTTTATTCAGCAGATCAACAGTAAGTTAGGTTTCCTGTAACTATGTGTTCATTGCATATTCACTTTATATTTTACTCAAAACAATGAAAGTTTGAATTATGCCAAATGTGTATATTTATACCCAGGTGTGTCCACACAAACTGTAACATGCAATACTAGCTATTATACCACCACTGATGCTCTTGAAAGACCCTACATTCAATGTCCTGAGCAGTGATGAAGTCCATCATAGTAATACCTGGCAGAGTGTACCTTACCTGCCCCCGTGCCACATCCCTGCCTGAACCTTGGAGCTGTCACTGCCATCCTCCAGCTCCACGGCCTTCTTGTTTTTCCTGGAAAAATGTATGAAGTACATACTTGTGCAACAAGCCCAGCTTGAGACTTATGCTATGAGACCACCTTCTCTTAAACAGATCAGTTAAAAAAGTCTCAAATTTTGTTGTTTCACCTGTTGTACAAGGAGGTAGTTCTCTTGGGTCTTTTTTACTCTGACCACAGAAGCAGTCTTGTAAGACAGAATGCATTCACTGGCAAAGTGCACCTTCATACAAACTCACTATCATATTGTGATCTCCATGTAAATTTGTTGTTTTTAACATTTTTTTTTTAACTTTTGGTTCTTCATTTACATATGCATAATTATCTCATCAACCATTTTTGATGTTTTCTTTGTTTCTCCTTACAATTACACGATATTGAATGAAACTCAAAACTGAAACTATTTTCTGCTCGCAGACCCATCCTTTTCATGTAAGACTACCTGGCTTTCTTCCCTTTGGTTGCCAAATACATGGCTCTGGCTTTGTCATATGCTTCCTTCATGGTCAGGCGATGGTTAAACTGCATGAGAAGTCTCTGCGCAAACTTCTGCCCAGCTCCATAGATCCTCCCATAATTGAATATCTGGACAACAGACATAAGGAAGTCATAATCCTCCCATAATGGAATATCTGGACAACAGATATCAGAAGTAAGTCATAATCCTCCCATTATTGAATATCTGGTCAACAGACATAAGGAAGTCATAAAATCCTCCCATAATTGAATATCTGGACAACAGATATCACAAGTAAGTCATAATCCTCCCATAATTGAATATCTGGATAACAGGTATCATACGTCATAATCCTCCCGTAATTGGATTTCGTGGACAACAGATATCATAAACAACTAACAAGACTGACACATTTTCAGATCTACTAATTTAGAGAATTTGAGTTTTCATAGAAGTTGTGGTTTAATCTGACTGTCCCTCCCTGACAATTCACAGAGTAATGTTTTGGAACAGACAAAGGACCCTGACAGGAATATTAGCTGGATGCTAAGGATTATGGGTTAATTCGAAGAAAACAGCTGAGACACTCACCTTGGCCTGATCCCTGGTGATGCCTACCAAACTGGCCACTTTGCTGTGCAGATCAGTGCCCTCACTTTTCTTTCCTTGCAGTGTCATCCATCCAAATGCAGTGCATCCTGGGAAAGGTCAAAGGTCATCATCACAGGAACAGCATCATTTTTCATTGGTCTTCAGGTCAACTCCAATATCTGCTTCTTGATTTCACAGCAGATATATTCTTATTTATACTAAATACATTTGTCACCAGGTGCTAGCTCCACACAACAAATCTTATGTCCAAAGTGAAACGATGACTGGGATTTAATGCAAGGCAGGATCATTCAGTTTCAGTTTCTTGTCACTGTTTTCACATGTATGTAATTTATCATTGAAAGACAATGAGTCACTTCTTCCCACCGATATCCACCTTTTTAATATTTCTAGTCAAATGTGGACATTCATCAAAATCTGATTGATTGGCTGATATTGTGGTCTGCCTTCAGGGTCAAGTGTCCAAGAAAAAGCAACAGAACATCCCTGAAGATTCCCAACAAAGACGTAAGAAATAGTTATAAGTAGTTATTACATACTCATACTCGTTTCCAAAGTGCCAAAGGTTGCAGGTTCGAGTCCCACTCGTTCCCAACATACAATACATGTACACGCATATACAAACCAACTCAAATGTTGTCTTCACACCTAGATCGGAGCAAATTTCCAATGCTGAATCATCAAAGAATTCTCTAAGTATAAAGAAAGAGAAATGAATTTGTGAAAAAAAAACAACTCCACGCATTTAGGTCACAGCCCCCACACCCACTCCCACCCCACCCACCCTAAAATGTAGTTTTATTGATAAAATATATTTACCCTTTCTGCAAAGTACCATTTCAAATACTGCTGTTACATACTTGAATCATTTTTGAACTTTTTACTAATGGGTACATGGTAACTTGCAATGAACTGTGACTACCGTGGGTTCCAGCAAAGTGGGCGTCGCCCAGTATAGCTGCTATCCATAGCTCCTGAGAATCCACATCAGCTCCCACAAAGTGGTATCCTGGGGGAGTCTGGACCATGGCTTTCAGCTCACTACCCACACGGTCACGCTGAAACAACACACACAAGATGCATCATAACATATGCTAAAGCATATTGAAACATCAATCACAGATATATATATATATGCTTTATTTAATGAGGGTAACTTGGTTAGGAATTAACAAGTTAATTCCTAATCTTCCCCAAGGCCCTCAACAACATCAGTACAATGCAGTAATGGTTTTATAAACACATTAGAATACTTACAAGTACAATCAGCTATTTCGTACTCTCAGTTCTCATATTTCTTATAAACTTTAGGTATTCAGATTTAAATGTTACAAGGCTTGCAGAGTCCTTTACGTTCTTTGGTAAGGAATTCAAAATAACTGCACCAGAATATGCCAGTGATACTTTCAGATAATCTGTCTTAGGTTGTAACAAGTATAATTTACCCTCTGTAGAAGACCTCAACTTCTTCTGGCATGAATCTTTAACGTAGACAAACATTTCTCGTAAATATAATGGTGCTAAGTTATTAAATATTTTGTACATCTCAACAGCTTTCTTATATTGTACGCGCTCTTCAATGGACATCCAGTTTAGCTTACTTAGAAGCTTCTGGTAGCTACATTTGCCCTGGGTGTTCAAAACCTGATAGGCAGCAAATTTATGTAACCTTCTTAACTTGCTGAGTAATGTTTTATTGCAGCCACCCCAAATGGTGCAGCAAAAATCAAAATGAGGGAGAACATATGCATTAAAGTACACTTTCCTTGCGCTGAAAGGAAGAAAACTCTTTATCTTTCCTAACATGCTTACCTTGGCTGCAATCTTTTGACAGATAACAGAAATGTGTTTCTCCCAGGTAAAACATCAGTCTACATGGAGACCAAGTATCTTCTGGTATGCCACATTTTCTATGGGTGTACCATTAACATCTACATGAACATTTTTGCCACTGATTTTACTATATTTTCTTTTTGATGACAATAGCATAACTTTACATTTTTTCTCATTTAAAAATAGTTTGTTGTCAGAGCAGCAAGTTTTGGCCCCATTCACTTTCTGTTGTTGTGCTTTTTCAATGACATTGACAGACTTCCCTGCTATGTGTGCTGTGGTATCATCAGCATACATACATATATCACTAACATTCAAAGGGAAATCATTGACATAAATGATGAAAAGTAAAGGACCTAATATAGATCCTTGTGGGACACCATGCTTTACTTTACATTTAACTGATAATTTCTGATTACCACACACTTGCTGATATCTGTCAGTTAAGTACGATGTAAACCACTTCACTGTGTTTGGAGCACAGTGGTACAATGATAATTTGTCAAGTAGCCTGGGATGATTGATGACATCAAAGGCTTTTTTAAAATCTAGCATTAAACTACCAACAAATTCACCTTTATCAATTGCTTTCGACCAGACATCAATCAATTTTGTAAGCCCTGTCTCACAAGAATGACATTTACGGAACCCAGATTGGCATGCTCAAAACAGATCATATTGATGAAAGAAAAAGCACACAGATGGGAGTGCACATGTCTTTCTAATATCTTGGACAATGTACTTAAGACAGAAATAGGCCTGTAATTGTTTACATCCAGACAACTACCTTCTTTGGGTATGGGTGTAACTTTTGCATATTTCCATTCTGTAGGGAAAATGCCAGTGTGCAGACTTAAATTTAAAATCTTAGTTAAAGGGTCTGCTAAGCTTGCTGCTACCATTTTTGAAAACTTAATGTCCATTCCATCTAAACCTTTAGACTTCTTACAATTCATGTTATTTAGTATACTCAGGACATCAGATTTTGTAATATCAGGTAATTCAAAGATAACACCATCTGGAACCTTTGCTTTAACATGCTCTTCCAACTTTGTATAAGTGTGTGTAGTGACAGGTGGCACTTGCTGATCATGTACCAGCAGATTGTCTACAATTGTTGTAAAATAATGATTAAATTTATTAGCAATAATTTGGGGGTCTGTAACCATGGTTTCTCCATCCAGGAGCCTTGTTGGACTGGAACATTTTTTGTCACCATTTAAACTCTTCAATGCTTGCCATAATTTCTGTGGATTTTTTACATTTGTTTCAATAACTGATGGATAGTAACTTTTCTTTGATTATCTTATAATTGATACCACTTTATTCCTTAGTTTCTCATATGAGGCTTCATCACCAATAGCCTTACACTTGTCTCTTTTTTTCATAGTTTCCACCACATATTCATTAATCCATTCGGGTTGTTTCAGATGCCGGACTCTATGTGTCTTCATTGGTGAATGCATATTCAAAATATTAAAATAAGAGGTAGTAAATATCTGAAGGGCAGCATCTGGGTCATGACAGTCATATACCTTATCCCAATTAATCAAATTGATATCCCTTTGAAAACTCGTCTCTTTAAAGTGTTTCATGCTGCAATATCTGATTTCAGTATGACCTGGGTTGTGATCAACATGACTTTTAGACTTTAAGACCAGACCAACAGGATAGTGGTCACTTAAACCAAGTTTTGGAACCACCACTTCATGAACAGAACTTGTGCAAGATGCATATATATGACCAATAGTAGTTGTGGAAGCTACTGTGACACGGGTGGGCTCTTTAACAAGTTGAAACAGCTGAAAAGATGAGATACAATCTAGCCATTTGATATTCACACTTTTCTGGAAATCAAAATTCAAATCACCTAGAATATAAAATTCCTTATTTAAAGTGAAGGCATGCTCTAGCTGCTTTTCAAAATGAGCGACCCACTCTGCTTTTGAGCTTGGAGGTCGGTAAACATAGCATAACAATGTGGGTTTGGACATCGGTAACTTAATCTCCAGCCAGACACTTTCAACATTATCATTTTCAAGATCACCCCTGCGAACATACGGAATTGTTTTGGAGATATAGGTGACAATACCACCTCCTTTACCAGTAATCCTGTCTTTCCGTTCCAATGTGAAACCTTCAATGTTCAGTTCAATGTCTGATGTTCTGCCATTTAGGAAGGTCTCAGTGAAGCCCATAACATTTACCTGGCCTTTTGGGTTTTGGAGTATCAATTTTACTTGATCAAACTTGGGCATTAGGTGACAAATATTTAAAATGTGCGATCTTTAGTCCTTTTCTATTAGAAGGAAACAGTGAGGGTATTTCACTGAGGACCTGTCCTTTTGATACTTGCTTTCCTACATTTTCTAGCTTCTTTGCTTTTACATTTTCTTGTTTTGGTCCAGTTTTAGAGTTCAGGAGAGATAGTTCAGCCTGCGGGGGCAATGAACTGTTCGGGTTCGATAGCGGATCAAATCTGTTACATGTAATCAAAGATCCGGCATTATCTTCATTGCCAACATCCTAACTACTGGTTACTGTCACTGTGTTGAACTGGCCACACATCTTGATTTTATGTCCCAGGGCATGGCATCCTTTACAGTGCAATGGTTGGCTGTGCCTGCAGTTTACTTTCAGGTGATTTGTCTTTCCACAGTTGAAACACGCCTTTTTCTGATAATGTTTTGGTCTGGGAGAGAATGGTACACTTCTTGGTCTGCTGAGTCCTTTTGGCCTGTATCCGGTCACTACATCAATGTTGAAGCCTTTAGCTGCAGAGAAAGAGGAATTCATAGGGGTAGGCTCTGGTGTACCAAGGCCTCCTTCCCCTACTACCTTGACCACCTTGTCCATACACTGTAGCAGGTTACGGGTGCCCACTCTGTTTAAGTGGTATTTGTCAGTACTGAGAAAGGCCTCTATGGCTACTCCATGTTTACTGAGAGCATTCCAATTGCTGATGAACTTGCAATTGTCTTTCACAACACCCAGTATTTCAAGTTCATCATTGAACTGCAGGACTTTTCCAGCATATTTATCTGCTCTTGGGCAGATTTCTGATATATATATATCATCCCTGTAAATACACTTGAAAGATTGTCCAGCATGTTTTCATAATTAGCACGGAAGACTGTCGACACTTCTTTCAGCTGACATGTACCTATATGGATAACTATGGAGCTGTAGCATCCAAGATTCATGGTCGAGAAAACCTCCTCGAGTCTTCTTGTGGTACATCCAGGGATGGATCTTACATCAACATAATTGGCCAGATTCATTTCAGTGGCAAATTTCAGTTGTGAGCCCCCAATAATGAGGATTTTACTTGCAGCCTCGGTGAATGTCTCTTCATGTTCCCTGTAGGGTGGAGGTGGCAGACTTCCCACACTGCTTGCATTGGACATGAGTGGTTGGGTTTGTTCACTGAGAGGTTCTTTTGTGTTCATCCTGGCAGAGACAACATTTGGCTGATCATTGCTACTTACTGTGGGTGTCACACAGTCAATTTTGGGCTCAGCTGGCAGGGCTGCTGATGTACAGTCAGGCTCTGCACTACATGAGGAAGGACAAATGGGTGAGCTGGGCACTTCAAGTCTTCCTACTTTGGCTGATTCCAGGTCTGTCTTGAGTATTTCTATATCAGCATGTGCCCTGGCCAACTGCTCTCTGAGGGTCTCCACTTGCTGCAGCAGGGCCCTGATCATGCAGTCATTCAAGTTGGACTCATCCTGGTTGGGCTGGGAGAAGTTGAGAGTGTGTGTTGCTGATAAGCCAGGGGTGTCGTCAAGGTGACCTGGGCCTGTCTTAGGCATGTCTGTGGTAGTGGTTGGAAGGGAGACACTCTGCTGCTGCCTCTGGCTTGGGGCCCCTCTAGATGTGAACAACACTGAGAGGCTAGGGCTGGCCTGTTTGGTTACTGGGGTAGAGTAAAGTGGGTCACCTTGACTGGAAATTTGTGGCTCAACAAACCTAGTGGAGTTTTCACTGTCTGTAAACCCCGAAAAACTATTTATCTGTGAGGTTCTGTCGAGTCCTAGGCCATTAAAGATACTCTCCAACTGTGACAGTATATACACTTGTACATATATAAATATTATTTTGAAAAGGCAACCACATACCCCATACTTAACACTGAGAAAAAAAAGTTGCATGTGAATACATCCAGGTTAGGTTTCTTGGGATTAAACTCGTTCAATACCATCAACGTTGGAAAAGACGCATTTGCATCGGCTGGCAAGTCAGGCTCCCGCAGCTCTTACTGGCCATGTTGGTATCTCAGTCAAAGGTATTTCTTTGTGACATCTTGACATGAAATTATTTTCCAATTCCAACAAAATATAGATGTACATAAAATACACGACTTGTTTACCAGTAAGACATGCTACATCTAGTCTCCAAGTTGTATCAAAGTTTTGACAAAATAAATGTAACTTACATATGCATTACTGGCAGTCAGCCATGTTGGCTCCACAGCACGGCGGGTGACTGTGCCTGCTGTCACAACTCGTGGCAAGATGGCACCAAAGCCTCCCTCCTCCTCATTGTAATCCTTATCCCTGTATAACAATACACAGGTGGTAAAAAGAAAAAAAACGCAGCTCAAATTGAATTTTTTTTCTAGCCTTCGTTGTTTACATTGCTCACATTGTCTTCCTTATAGTTATTTTTATGCATGTCATTAACTTGTCTCCTAAGCAGACAAAGCTCCATGGAACTTGGGTCTGTGCAGCAGGCAAGTCATTCATTGCCTATGCTTGAAATAAACCTCACTTACTAAAAGTGGTTTATTTACCAGCTCCAGGCATTGACAACCTCAGCAAAGGTCGAAGGTCACAGGAAAATATCACTGTCAGGGACTTACACTCTCAAAATGTTTGTATCAAAAGCCTTCAAGAATTTGGAGTATTTCAGGTGAAACATCAAGAAATGTCATTCCAAACCAACTTTGTTGTGAGAGTTCAGACCTTGTTTACCTCCTTACTTGCAATGTCTGCAAAAATACAATATGTGGGACAAACCCTACACCCACTAAGGGACACAGCCAACCACAGTGGACATGGCTTACAGGTTCAGGTCTAGGAATGTATCCTAACCCTCTCCTTGTGGAGTCTACCAAATTGTTACGCCTAGAGAGAGAGAAACACTGGATACACCCGTTACACTCACTTGAGCCATTTAGTCTCATCCACATGGGGAGGTGAGCTCACCCCTCTATGGTCCCCAGTACTTTTATCAACACAGTGGTGCACAATAAAAATCTGGATACCGTGAAACCTGATTATAACGGCACTCAGATATCCCACATATTCCATATGATGACACAAATTTTCCTTGGAAAAAGTTTATGTTCTTTGTTTTTTGATTCATTTATCTGACATATTCAGTTATCGGACACATTTCTTTGTGAACAGATGGTGTCATTATAACGAGTTTTCACTGTACAATGTATTGCAAATTAATTTTTACCCAGGCTGAAACAGAAAATCCTTTCCTTTCTTGCCTGCCCCTGTGATAGGACATCACGTGCAAAATTATATTTCTCATCTGGTAAAAGTAACCGTCAATCAGCACAAGTTGAATACATGTAGGAAGTCATGTAACAAGACTAAAACTTTGCCTTCAGTCTCTGATACACAAGCAAAGATATGTGCATCATAATGTAACATAACAACACATTTGCTGTACCCCACGGCAAACACTGATGTTCCTGAGATCTCTCCAGTGCCTGATGAGTTCCTGACAGAATCAAATGGGTCACACAGGCAGCTGCCTCATCTAAGGCTACTTGCCCTGTCTTAGCTTAACTCATTCCATACTATGGTCACAGGCCTTGGTCAGTGGTTCTGGCACTGCCTGGCAAGTCATGCTGCAGCTGCCGCAAGGGCAGCTACAGGATGACTTGCCAGGCAGTGCCAGAACCACTGACTTAAGACTATAGGTACATTGGTCTTTGAACGAAAGCTCTTTTCATGAAGAATTTAAACATGCAATTGTCATCTTAAATCTAGGCAAATATACGGAAAAATCAGGGACTGGTATGGAATGAGTAAACAGCTGCTCAAAGGCAGACTGCTCCTAACCTTGTATACACTGCATCCTTCGTCACGTTGACACGCTTTCATGCCATAAATTATGATACATTTGACAAACTATACTGAGTTGTAACAAGCTTTGAACATTTTTTGAAGGGAAGATTAGTACACTAATTTCACTTTTGGTCCAAATCTTATCTTACCAAAAAATTCAGGTGATCCTCCTCTTTGTAAAGTGATGTTTTTACAAAGCAAACTGACAAATTCAGACACTTGCAGGTCCACATACACATAGGTGATGATCACTCTTTATGGTCCATTCAGGCTATTGGTCACTGAATGGCCTGCCCTTCTTTTCAAAATTTCAATCCCCTCCATTTCACAATAATCCCAGCGTTACACTTTTTCTGGTATCTTTGTGTTTTTAAATTATGTTTTACTTTATGACAATTCAGTGATTTTTCTTCTCAAGTTTCTGAAAGAAAATGTGCTTCTATTCTAAAGATCCAAAATCAACATTTTTTGGGACAGGAGGTTATTTCCAGTATTTCTTTTCCTTGATTATCTTTGTTCTAGGTCAGACTCTTGTCTCTTTCTTGATGGAGCATATACACAGTTAACTGGGTGTCTAAAATAGTCTCATGCAGAACATAGAGTTAAAGCCCTGCATGCAGATGTAGCTGTAAATTAGTCTATAGCTAGAACATAAGAATTCTCACCTGACGACAGCTTCTGGAAGCTCCTTTTTATCCAGTGTCAACACCATCTGCGAACTGGAAAAATACATCATCCTCAACATGCTTAATGAGAATGGACTTCTTGTACAATTCTCTGTGGGTTTTATGTGAATGGACTTGTATTACAAGCCTGAATGAATTTCATTTTATGGGAAATTTGATGTGTACTTAAATTTATGATTTTTAGCCGATTGGAACAGCATTAAACTCCACACTGACAATGTTAAAACATGATCCATATCCATCTCGACTCAATCTTACTCCAACCAGACATACGCTGATAAAATTCTTGGCTCACTGTAACCAGACAAGGGTTAATGTCTGTATCTGGGCTTACTGTGACCAGACAAGGTTGATGTCTGTGTCCTGGCTCACTGTGACCAGACAAGGTTGATGTCTGTATCCTGGCTCACTGTAGCCAAACAAGGGTTGATGTCTGTATCTGGGCTCAGTGACCAGACAAGGGTTAATGTCTGTATCTGGGCTCACTGTGACCAGACAAGGGTTAATGTCTGTATCTGGGCTCAGTGACCAGACAAGGGTTAATGTCTGTATCTGGGCTCACTGTGACCAGACAAGGGTTAATGTCTGTATCCTGGCTCACTGTAGCCAGACAAGGGTTAATGTCTGTATCCTGGCTCACTGTGACCAGACAAGGATGATGTCTGTATCCTGGCTCACTGTAGCCAAACAAGGGTTAATTTCTGTATCTGGGCTCACTGTGACCAGACAAGGGTTAATGTCTGTATCCTGGCTCACTGTAACCAGACAATGGTTGATGTCTGTGTCCTGGCTCACTGTAACCAGACAATGGTTGATGTCTGTGTCCTGGCTCACTGTGACCAGACAAGCATTGGTAACATCTGTATTGTGCTTGTCCTGCTGCAAGGTTACCTGCATTTGGCCTGGTCCAGCATGCCTTGCATCACATTTAAAAATGGGTCAAATGAATACTATACAAGCTCTTTTTTATTCACAAAAAGTAGCTGTTTGATATTGCTTTCTGGTAGCAAGAGGGCTTGACCATAAAGCCATTAACCACATTTGTTTCCCTACTAATAAGTTTCTGAAGCAGATTGTCATTTGGTGTACAGTACAGACCTGATCCTGTCCTTGTTATTCTTCCAGTACGAACACATCTTGCTCAGGTTGAGCACCATGTCGGCCTGGCCACCAGAGGTCGCCTGTAGTACTTTGTCTTCCACTTTGCTGATGAAGTCCTTGGCTAAAGGGTTGCCCACCCTGTGGCCCAGGCCATCCTAAGGACAGAAAGACAAGTTGTAAACAGTCAACATAGTTCATAAATGTATGATTACACATGTCACAGCCTGCATATTTGTCTTCTTTTGAATCTTCATATGCATAAAACCTCTTTTCCAGATGCTAATCTACATAACCACAAATGCCAGTGGACCAAGCATGGTATGTGTGAAAATGGCCATTTTTCTTGAAGTCAAGCTTATAATGTCCCTCAACATTTACTAGAATAATAAGTGTTATATATCTCTATAATGAAGACCCCAGTGTCACCGGTCCTCTTACAAGATGTGCTTCAATATGACCACTCTCTGTCAGTCACCAAACAGTGTAGTATATGTAAGAGACATTTTCATCAGCATCAAATAACCTAATAAAACAGGCTGATTTATTTTTTTTATATATCTCAAAAAGTATACACTTGCTTCAAACTTCCTGTCCATACTCTGTATTTTGGTATCAGGGTTAGAAATCAGGAAAATTGTCCACTTTTCCATAAAGAAGCAAACACATAATTTCGTAAGTTGCTGTCATTTGACTGCTTTACAAATTTACACAAGTCCAGCGTCTGACTATGTCTGAATTCACTACCTGTTGTATTCTCCACCAGATGACCTATGTTTACTGGAGCTAGGCTACCCATCTTTAAAATCTTGTCAAATATATGCAAGCAAAAATTTCAGAGGATGGTTGGTGAAAGGCACAAAATGCAGGACAACCCACTCATGTTTGCCATTAACATATGATCTAATAGTACAAGTCCTCATTCATATCTAATCTATTGGGTGTGACTGATGTACAAGTAATATGTGAAGGACTAGAAACATTACGACAATGGGTAAGGGATTCCGACAAGTCAAAGTTTTCAAAGTTTCCAAGTCTCCTGCCTCGGTGGAAGATCTCTCGCATTTTTCTTGCTTTTTTACAAAGTTTCCCACTCCTACGCTTCTTATAAAATGTCTCCCACTTTTTGTAAAATTATAAAAAAGTAGCATTATTCCATGGGTGGCTGTAAAGTTGTACTGTTTTGCCGTGTTGTTGAACTATATATGCCCTGAAACTATTTGTGTAAATTATGTACGACAATGTTTTTATTATACGTGTACCTTTTGACTGACTGACTTGTATAGCAATGGACCACATGTGATCTAAAGTTTATTCACGCTTTTCTTTACACTTAATCTTGTAGAAATCAGGTATTTAAGTGTAGGTAATGCTATATTAAATTATCAAGAAATGTTCGCAAGATATCTGAGATATCCTCATGTTGTGATTTGTTTAATGTATAGCAATATTTTTGCTATGTCTGTCTACTTACTGGTTTTACAACAATCGTTGTAATTTGTACTCTGGCAGACAACTTGCTCATATAATAAAGGTGATGACCATAAATACACATATGTACAGGGATGCCATCAGATTAACTTGCCTGGAATGCCTTCAAAACTTCGGGGGCAGGGACTACTATGACCGCCATCTGAAGAAGCAGCACTCAGGAGAGTCTATACCTCCAGTGCAATTTAATCCAAGAGTCATGGCCAAAACCCCTACTACCCAGAGAACTTGGGAGGCAACCAGAAAGAGAGTCAGTAATGTAACAGAGATGAAAGCAGGAGAGCCAGTAATAATGAACAAATGACAAAGAAAATAATGTAGAACGGGGAAGAAGTGTCAACCATCTTTTGGAAACAGGTTAATCAGCATAAACAGAATAATGCACAGGAAATCACACACAGAGGGAAAAGGACACACAAGAAGAAAACAAAAGGGCTGTGTGAACAGCCCGTGCCTCAGCTGATCTTGACATTCATCACACTTGCAGCTCTATGAACTTGGGAAAGGATCAAGGACACAATGTTCTGAGTAAGTCTGACCTTCATACAAGAACACCTACATGTGCAACATCAAAGTTCAAGTAATTCTCAAATTATAATGAAGAGTAAAATTCATGTATGTTGCACTGTGACCCCACAAACGAGGTCAAGGTCATTCATGTACTGTCTCAGCATGACCTTCATACAGAATAATTAACATGTGTAGCTAACTCAAAACAGATCTCAAGTTATCAAGTAAACAGTAAATTTTGTGTCAGTTGTCCTGTGAATTAGCATTAGAATGCCCATTGACTTACATAGTAATCAATAGGAAAGCTGCATTGAACGATAAGTACCCGAATTGAAAATCCTTAAAAATCAGGAATCCAAAGCAGTGCCACCTAGTAAACAACTGTTTGACCCTTCCACAACAATATATCCATCACATTTCAGCTTAATCTGAGGGATGGTTCTGAGAACAAGTGAAAAATAGCAAAACCACATAAAAAATTAATTTAAAAAAAATTGCAGCGCCACCTGGTGAACAAATTAACAACAAGGAGTCCCTAGATGTCTTCCTGTATGATATCAAAGCATTTGGGGAAGCAGTTTCAGGGAAGAAGATTTTTCAAGATTTGTCAAAAAAAAAAAAAAAAAAAAATTCAGTAAAAATCCAAAAATCGCTGGAGCATGACCACGTGAACAAAATTGTTAGAAACCCACCCAAGGTACATTGCCACCAAGTTTGAAATTAATCTGGATGACGGTTTTGGAGAAGAAGTCGAAAATGTGAATTAGCATTAGAATGCCCATTGACTTCCATAGTAATCAATAGGAAAGCTGCATTGACCGATAAGTACCCGAATTGAAAAAATCGTTAAAAATCAGAAATCTGCAGCATTCTCACATAGTGAACAACTTTGTTTGACCCTTCTACAAGGAACATATCCACCATGTTTCAGCTTAATCTGAGTGATGGTTCTGGAGAAGAAGTCGAAAATAGCTGTAACACACAAAAATTCATAAAAAATTAGGAAAAAATCGCAGCGCCACCTGGTGAACAAATTAAGAACTAGGTGTCCTAGGAAGTTTTCCTGTGTGATATCAAAGCAATTGGGTGAGCGGTTTTGGAGAAGAAGATTTTTTAAGATTTACCCAAAAAAGAACAAAAAAATTCATTAAAAATCCAAAAATCACTGGACCGTGACCACTTGAACAAACTTGTAGAGACCCACCCAAGGCACATCTCCACCAAGTTTGAAGTGAATCTGGCTGACGGTTTTGGAGAAGAAGTCGAAAATGTGAATTGTGGACGACGGACGGACGACGGACGACGGACCCTCAAAAAACCTCAGCTGACTGACAAGTCAGCTGAGGTAAAAATACAGGAAGCTTTAAAGGAGCATTGGCAAGAAGTTAATAATCCACACTAGGGTCAGGGCACAGTACCAGGGTGTCACGCAGAATACACACAGGATCAATGGGATCCAGAGATGTGTGGCAGAGTCAAAACTATAGAAGTTGAAATAGCAGTTGAGCAGATGCCATTACGCAAAGCTCCCGGACCAGATGATATCTTGTCGGAATTAATAAAGAGCAGGCCAGAGGAAATTGAGGATAGTTTACAGTTGCTGTTCAATAGGGTTATTGGGAAAAAACAAATACCAAAGGAATGGACTAAACTCAGGATTTCATATATTCCAAAGAAGGGCCCAGGAGGCCAATTGGATCAGTGTAGGGGCATTGCCATTTCATCAAATGTGGGGAAAATATTCAGTACGATAATGTACAGGAGACCAAGTAGAATAGTTGAAAGGCTTGGACTTCAGGGGGAAATTCAGAATGGATTCAGACCATGCAGAAGGGTTGGTGATCACATGTTCACATTGACCCAGGTGTTAGAACTGGCAAGGCAGAAGTGGAAGAAAGTCTTCATGGGTTTCTTAGATGTGAGGAAAGCTTATGACAGGGTATGGAGAGATGCCCTGTGGGAAAAACTAAGTGGACTAGGATTTGGTGGGAACTTTCTAGAAATTCTGAAAGCACTGAAAAAGATGTAGACTGTACACCCTCATTAGGAAAGGTAATAGAGAATGCACGTCTGGATATAGGTCTAAAGTAGGGATGTGTGCTGTCCCCGATTTAGTTTGCCCTGTATGTTAAGGAGTTGGGGGACCAGTTAATGGAGTTTAATAAGGGAATAAAGGTAGGTGACCTAAAAATCGCTGGTCTACTTTTTGCAGATGACATTGTACTCATGGCCGAGTCACAGAAAGAACTACGAGAGATGCTGAACATAGCAGGGGAATACAGGTATAAATGGAGGTTAGAATTTAATAGGGATAAGAATAAAGTGATGACTCTTGGTAAGAAACCAGATGGGAATAAAAAATTGAGAATTGGGCAGTTCCAAATTCCAGAAGGTTGGGAACAGTTACTTGAAATTGGCGAGGTTGATGAGTATGAATACCTAGGTGTTAAGATAAAAGCAAAGGGTAAAGGCATGTTCAGGTATCAGGTGGAGAAGATTCAACAGAAAGTGAATCATACAAAAGGAATGATTAAAGCTACTGCACTGAACAGTTTCAACAGAGCCTACACAGCAAGGGTATTATGGGATTGAGTTGCAATACCAGGGATGATATATGGCTAAGATGTGATTTCAATAAGTGAGGGAGATATCCAGGGAATGGAGAAAGCACAGAATGAGATGGGGAAATGGATATTGGGAGCACCACCATGTACAGAAACAGAAACAGTCCTAGGAGAGTTAGGATGGAATAAGATCACAAACTAAATTACCAAAGCAAAGCTTAAGTACTGGGGGTATCTACAAGCAGAAAATGAAGACAGGTGGTGCAGGAAAGTGTACAATGAAGTAGTCAAGGAACAAGCAAGATGGTTCAAAGAAATAAATAAGTGGCGGAGAGATATGAATTGAAAGGATATGATGAGGTTGATGACTAGAAAATGTATATACATAGGACTGTCTCAGAGGGCTGGAAGGAAGACTGGAAAAGAGGAGTCAGGGAAAAGAGTAAATTAAAAGGGTACGGGGTACTAGACAAGCCAAAGAGAAGTGTGTGTCCGGATGGCGAGAAGGGATCCAGGCTTCTTTTTTAAAGTAGGGCAGGAGTGATCAATCTAGAAAAGAAAAAACAGAAGTGGAGAACAGGTAGTAATGGTAAATGTAAGGTATGTAGACAAGAGGCACATGACACAGTGGATCATTGGCTGTTGTGGTGTGATGCATATTGAGAGATAAGAGAATAATTTTTCAGATAGTGGCACAGGGAAGACTATAATAACAAGGGTCTAGAAGAGGTTCAGTGTTTAGGGAAGAAGAGCATGTAACATGGGTTTTAGGTTTGAAGGGTGGCTTTCTGGGAGGCAGAAAAGGCACTAAAGGTGTACAGGCAGGACTATCTGGTAGGGTGCTGGGAGAAAAATGAATTGATAGGGCTTGTTGTGACAGGGTAAATTAGAATTTCTGAGTGCATGGAGGAGAGGGAATGGTGGTAGCCCTTATAAGGGCTCCCATGGGGTCCCCTATGGGAAATGCTTGAGCCTTAGAGGTGGGGATAGGGTGTGGGGGGAAAGGTATTTATTTTATTTTTTTGTTGGGGGGGGGGGGAGGGCGGAGGGAGTACAAGCGATGAGTGTAGGGAGATCTATCCAGGACCAGGGGCCCACCACAGCTGTGAGAGAGCGTGTGGTGGACCCTTTGTCTTGGCTCTGGTTCTGGAAAACATGGCAGCATGAGCTGATTAGCATAACCATGGTTTCCTCCACCTCATCTATTTTTCTTTTCTTTCCTTTCCTTTTTCCTAGGCCACCTGTGTCACACAGGACCACAGGACAGAAGTGGAGAGCCACAGTAATATTATTATTAATATTATTAGTAAAAGAGCAAAGCCCTCAAAATCTTTTAATATCATTTCAGTGAAGAAAACTGACACTGCTATTTTCCGCACATTATCAGGCATACAGGCGGCCAAGCAGCAATTATCTAACTGCAAAATGACACAGCAGCCATGAAGCAATGGTAGAGATAGGTCATGGGGAAAAAAAAGTTAGATAATTCACATATGTATAGCTTACTTTTGTTAGCTGTTACAGCAGTTGAGTGATTATTTTCATTTGCTGAAAATATCTCTGATGGTTACTAAAATGCTTCTAAATGCAGGAAATGAAGGTGCAAATTTGAAATTTTCCCTGGGGGAGCATGCCCCCAGATCCCCTAGCTATGCTTGGCATCTTTGGCGCTTGCCTTCCCACCTGCAGGAAGCAGATTTCCCACTCTTAACACTGGCCAGCTTGGAGGCCGTGAGTTTTTGATGTACACATGCAGGTTAATCCCTCCCTATGTGATATGACGTCTACAAGAGGATCTGAAAGTTTCTGTCCCAGAAAGTATCTGGGTATTATTTTCCTGTTGGCACCTGTGTTAACATTGACTTAAAAGTACAGACAGGGTGGTGGGCCTGCATCCACCACGCCCACAGGTGATGTACATGCAGACAGGTGCAGAACAAACCACGTGTACTTCAGTGGTGCCCCCTAGGTCAATATATATGGGAAGCATATGACAGACATTCTCTGACATTTCCAACTTCTATATTACATGCTACAGAATTGGATGATTTTTGAGTTATTCATGATATATTGTTTTTTATTGATATAATACAGTTCTATTGTGTTATGTTATATTGCATGCTATGTATTGCTTTGGACCACAGTCAATACACACACTAGGACTATTACACTTGGTGGAAAAGCCAGTACCTTGTGTGGAATTTTGAAGAACCAACAGCCTGGGATTTCTACATCATTGTATGGTCCATCTCCCGTGTGGTAGCTAGGGCGATCAGCTTTATCTTGCTGCAGTCCAGATTTCTTCTCCAACTGTCAAAATCGATCATTAGTGGAATTACATTGTGTATCCCTGACCAAAAAAGAGATGAGCACATGGCAAGGATAATAAACATAGATTGTTTGTAGGGAACATTGTACTCTCAATTGACCTCACTGTTCATTAGTCTCCATCCTACATTCTCGTCCAACCAAAAGGCTGAATTTCCTGTGGCCTTAATTCATATAGACCCTTATGTCACCAGAGTGGTTAATTTTATCAGTTGATGATTGGCAGGGTCTCTATTGTTGCTATGGGATCAGTGTATGCGAGTGACAACATGAAGGCACACTCAGTTAATTCTGTCAGTTTCGCCATTTTCCAAAAGGTGTACAAATGACATTATTTGAGCGAAAATTACCTACTTCCTTCGTTTTCATGCACTTTTTGCAGCTAAGACAATCCATATACATACATATTGCTGCACGCAAAAGTTTTGAGCAATGTGGCCAAATTTGTACATAACAAGGAGTATGCAACTTTACAAAACTTTTTTTTCTCTAAATTTTCTGAGACTGGAAGGCAGAATTTCCATATCTGGACACCCAAAACAATATGTTTACCCTGCATTTCTTAAAATCCATAGGCCTTGACATCCAGGTTTTCATTGCAGGACTTGATTTTCGTGATTTGAACATCACAAGTGGAGCACTGTTGATGTTTGTTTTGAGTCTACAAACCACAGGACTCCCAGTTGATATATAGCAAGTGCTAAAATTCCTGCATTTGTGCAAACTGAGGTCAATATCCCATTTTAGAATCTAGGAATTGCATTAAAATTTTAAAATGCTATTATAAACTTTGTAACCATAAATTACCAGTTCATTTCCACAGTATTCCTATCTTGCACATGTCAGACATATACCATAATGCACTGTAAAACAACATTTATAAGATTAGAGTAAACCATAAATTTGCAAAAAGATGTGTTCGACATGAGATTGTTAATGTCATCAATGCAACACCAAATATAGTTAAAAGCAGAGTGCATACACATAGTTATTTAGGATTTAAGAAATACATTAAATAATATTTTGTGCAAAAGTAGGAAACATTCTGCAAAATCCAAAACTCTTATGTATGTAATTTAATTCTGTACTTTACTCATGGATTTAAGAAATACATTAATAATATTTTGTGCAAAAGTATGAAACATTCTGCAAAATCCAAAACTCTTATGTATGTAATTTAATTCTGTACTTTACTCATGTAAAAAGAGACAATTTTCAAAATTTAATAACTCAAATAGGCTAATAAAGCCTGAAACTTTATTCCAAATTTCAAATTTCATGAATATGATTTTTTCCTTTCAAAAATTAATTTGCTATAATGATTTAGAACTATGCAGTTTTTCAGTGAATAGTACGGAATAGGACTTTGCTCTTAGAATATCAGACTTGATAGTGTTCAAATGGTACATGGGCTTACAGAATTAGGCTTGTTAAGTTTTTGTATTAAATAGAAAATAAGGTTTTAGAACGAGTTGTAACTCCTAAAGTAATACGAAATTTTATTCTCTATTCTTCCAATTTTTATGTTTTATTTCTTACTTATCTTTTATTACAGAATACCTGTTAGATAGAAATAGATGGCTCATATGACAGATTTTTGTAAAAATCATAATATGAGTTTCCTAGACCATAATTATTTAATTTCAGAAATGAAAACAAAAAACACTGTATTGTATTATGTATCATGTATCATGTATCATGTATTACCTTGTACATGTACATGTATCATGTATCATGTATTACCTTGTACATGTACATGTATCATACTACTTTGGTCAAATAAACAAAATTGAATCTCAAAACACTGCATTTTGGATGTATACTCTACCAGGATCATTTGTGTGAAGTCTGCTGGCCCAGAAAAGCTCAACATCACAGACATATGACCAGTTTGTTTTCTTTCATTTTATGTGCTGTTTGTTTTCTTGCTCGTATTGCTTTACAGTGTGGACCTAAATTATAAAATGTTTAGGTTTCTACCTCCCTAGGTTAGATGAAAATGTAAGCTGGGGATCTGAATTGGAAAGATCTAATTTGGGACAGCTCAGCTGACTGAAGAAATGTGCTCGCTCATGACAACTATTTTTTCAGTAACAAAAACTGTCCCAAACTGGATCTTTCCTATACACACATAACATTCAGTGTTAGGCTTGATGTTGGTGGGCTTCAAGAGTGACCAAAAAAAGCATCAAATGAAAAGTTGCGCATCCCAAAAGTTTTGTGTGAAAATTGTAAGTATTTTAAAAATTGATTTTCATATTTTTTTAGTATCTTTATTATTCAGCTTCCCCCATTTCTATAAAATGGCTCTAAGTTGGTACATCCATGATCATACCTTGCCAACTTCCTGTTCCTTGTCCCAGATTTTCTCCCACAGTCTGTTCTTCTCATCTCCTGTCAAACTCAGCTCCTCCAAATCCAGTTTGTCATACAGGTGACGGATGTCTTCCTGCAGCACCAGTTTCTGATCCATTAGTTTGGCTTTGCTCAGGATAGGCTTGCATACTTCATACAGAGACCTAAGCAATTAATCATCAGTTAGTTTGGCCTTATTCATGAGAGGCTTATGTCTTCAACAGAGACTGACAGACAAATACCACATAGTGAAATACTGCTATTTTCAAAATGCTACCTGACTGGTTTGTATGCAAAAACAAGTTTTTATTCTCTCAGCACTTATATATATGTATAAATACATGCATGTGTGTTTGAGATTAACTACATGAACTTGTACCTGTTATGTCTAACACTTTTTGGTAATTCAAAACCTCACTTCTGTTAAACACTGACCACTCATTAAGCCCATCTCAACCACCACAGTTTCCACCTATGATGTCATACAACAGGTGAGTTTTACAATATCCCAGGATATCAAAGACAGTCACAGGACTAAAGTGCAGTGTATAAGACTGTATCTGAAACATGACATGTTTTGGTCACATGATATTAAATCACACCCCTTTGATTTAATATGGTATTGTATTACCTCACTGTTGTATATTATTGTAGCCAGAAATTGCAATACACAAGACTGGCTTCAAAGATATGATACAAACAACCCAACTCACTCAGTTGGATACCGTGGTGTTTGGTCATCCAACTCCACATCAGCCACAGCAGCGTTCTCTCTGCCGGGAACCAGATAGCCCCAGCCATGTTTGTCACTGTAGTGCAGCGGAAAGCCATCCCAGGTCAGTCGCAGCAACTTGGGGACCACTCGCCTCTGTGTGCTGATCTTGGCCGGGCCAGGTTCAAAGTTGCCGTTCATCTCACTTGGTTTGGGGCACAACTCTGCGTACCATCTGAAATGAAAGCAACACAGCATGGTCTCCTGTCAGTCACCACTCCTGTATTACAAACATCTGACAAAGGTCTTGTGTTTGATCAGTTTTTAATATTTTGTGTGTGTGTGTGGGGGGGGGGGGGGGGGTCAGATTAAAACCACTATTCTAACCAAGACCCAAATGTGCCAGTCTAGCAACTTATCTGAAGAGACATTCTACTTTGTATCAGGTCAAGAACTGTGAAAAAAAACAAACAAACAAACAAAAAACAAACAAGAAAACTTGACTTGTGGTACTTCTTGGTTGCCTATAGTTACACAGCTTAACTCTCTGGAGGCAGAGTCCCCATCAGATGCTTGCTGTTAATTCTAAATGGGAAAAAGTTGCATGCCAATGCATCAATATTAGGTCTCAGGGTAATACATATTCTGCACATTCCTAAACTTAGTAGAAGGTTATTTATATTTAAACATAATAAACACCATCGTACTGCACATTTGTAACCATCATTTTGGTGGTGATTTTGCGGGAACCTATGGCAAGCCCTGAAATGAATTCAAATCCTCCCATGACATAATAAGACACATCAACAGATTATCTTAAGACATACATAGCTGGTGTATCCAATAGTTTTCTCTCAGAAGTCTCAAGGACTTAGTCTTGCTAAGAGAAGGAGGTATGCACATATGTTCCTGGCTTCTTATTGAAGTAATAGAAATGTTCATGCATTCTATCCATTCAGGTGTGGCCTGTTTGGCCCACTTTGCTTTTTGCACACCTGGCAAAAAAAATAAATAAAAAAGATAAAAATGAGATCTGGAGCTCTCTGCCCGTCTACAATACTTTCACTTGTGTGAAAGTTTTTTCCACAAGTTAGGGCATCATGAAATTTATTTTTCTTATTGTCAATACTCATACCAAGTTCATTCAGTTGAAGTTTGATGACTGAGATCATCTAGGTGCAAACCAGTCCCCAACAGGGCGACGTCAATGTACTTTTCTCAGACTTGTTTTTGACAGATTCTGTCAGAATGTGTTTTTACATGTAACAATGAATTTTGTATGGTTTTTTTTAGCGCATCACGTTAGTAGTGTAACTGTGTTATCCCCAAGCATATAAAGAAGCCTCACTAGGTGTTATCCATTCCCTAATAAGCTACATTGATAGCAAAACTGGCTGGAATTGAATTTGAATACAAGGATTTGCCCTTTGGTACTGGTCAAGACAAGCTAACTTTTTGTAAATAAATACTCTGAACTAAAAATATGTACATATCTCCTCAACATAACAACATTCAGCAGAACGTTTTTTTGTTTTTTTTCAATAGGCACCTTTTCTTAACAACAAAGGTCAAAGTTCAAAACAGCCACTGTTAATACTGCCAGTTTTCTTTAGTTTGCCAGATGGTCATACGATCCCATGGTGTGGCAGTCAGCCCCAGTGTGTCTACTTACGCTGGATATCCTGGCATGTGAGGCGGTCTCTTTGGCAGCCTCTCTTCTGTTTTCAGTATCCTATTCACCCTGTCTTCTGCAGTCTCCTCTTCCTTGCCCTGTTGACAGTGAAACCCATTTTGACATTTGGTATGCCTCGTGGAATATCATCATGATTTTGTAGCATACGTCGATAAAATTAAGAGTTCATTTGACCAAGCATGAGAGTTAGGTTCAATTTTTAACCGATTCCAGGTCAAAGTAGACAGGAGTCAACATCTTTCCTTGGCACGGCTTTGGCGTATTGCACCCACCCCATGCCAAGGAAAGCTATTGACCTGGGGTGCGCCATGATGACTGATCTTACATACAAATCTCAGCAAATGTGTTCTAGTGACTAGAAATTTGAATAAACACATAAGTAAAGACACTAAGGCACACAACTTATATCCCAGCACTTTTGGGTGATTTGAGCAGGGAAGGGTTAAACTGGTCTAGTTAGTCAACGTAACAAACTAAACACATTCACAAAGATTAGGGTTTGAAATGTTTACTGGAACTTTACACTCATCATTTCCCTATTCAAACTACCTGCCACAGACATTACAGTACCTTTAATGGCTGCTGTGTTTTCTTCCCAACTGCCTTTCCTGCCTTGAGTTTTAGCTCTCTTGTTGACCAGTCCAGATCCCATAACCAGGGATCATGTAGGTACCTGAGAGAACAGTATATGTATTTCAACTCAGAACAGTCAACTGGCTTGCCTGCTAAACATACCAATCTTCATGCTTTCTCCACTGCAGTAGTGAAGATAATCTGGAGATTGGTCTGCTCTGGAGGGGATCAATGGACACGTTCTCACTCTGTGTGTATTGCTGTAGTAAATACTCTGGACTTGTGTATGGTACATTTTAACAGGAAAAAGTTATGTCAATGCATCTGTGTTACCTCCATCATGGTCCAGACATAAACAACCATACATGTACTATAAACCTGATAGAGAAGGTCTTTATGTCATAAGACCTTTGGATGCTAGCTATAAATTTTTCAAAAAAAAAACAGTCACAGAAATTACATCAGGAAGATCATCACTGAGCACCAGCAAACGTCCATGACTGGACGCTGACACCATTCATTGATACCTAGTACTATTTCCATTCCCTCAATTCACAGGTAGGATGACATGTACCATATTTATTAGACCAGAAATGTTCATGTAACATCAAGAGCTTAAACATTTTGAAAATGAAACGTGATAGAAAGTAAATGTTAGCTTTATTTGACTCACTTTTTGCCATGCATAAACTGACAGGCATCATTCGCCAATCTTTTCAGCAGCTCTTTGAGTTCACGCTGAAGGTCTTGGTATGTCTCCTCAGACTGCTGGATGTACGTTTGCCAGTTAGCGTTGATTGGAAGGTAGGCCGTACTCATCTGTAGCATGCCTGCCAGGGTTACTGGATGGGGGAACCTGCAGGATATCATGTTACAATGTCACTCTGACAACAATACAGTGGTCCCCCTCTTATAAGGCCCCTCTCACCAGAGGCCACACTCTTGAAAGGCCAGCATTTTCGTGCAGAACGCATGGTATTTCCATCATACTCTCCCCCTCAAGAGAGGCCATCTCTCTTTTTGGCCACTTTTTGGCTGCATTTGGGGTGGCCAAATAAGAGGGGGACCACTGTAACTATACGACATGTAATCTTTGATTAAACTACAATGTTACTGCAAGCAATCACACTTCTTGTCAATCTGACAACCATAACTACAAGTATATGGTACTAAATGTTTGATCCAATTACAGGTACAGTGTTATGGCAGACAATCACAATATTTGTGAACTTGACAATCATAACTACATGTATATGGCACATAATGTTTGATCCAACTACAGTGTAACTGTAAGCAATCACACTGCATACCAACTTGACATCAAAAATTACATTGGCACACAACCGTTCATCCAAGAGGAAAAAAATCTGTTTGGAATATAATTTGTTTTCTTTTCCAAGAAAGCATGTTCACAAAACAAAAGTAACCCCCAGCCAACTGTACATATGCAGTTCCTTTGGCCAGTTTTTTTTTAATTTTAGATATCGTGAATATACACTGGAATGCTGAGATTCCATCACAGTCACATAGGAACAGAGCCAATTAGGAATGAAATCAAGATATGATCATTACTGTGATTGTCATTAACCTACATGTTGTTATACAGTAGTCCCCCTCTTGTAAGGCCACCCCAAATGCACCAAAAATGTAGCCTTATGAGAGAGGTTCCATCACGAGGAGTAAAATACAATGAAAATGTCATACTTGCTGCAGGGAAAAGAGGCCTTTGTAGAGAGGATGGCTTCTCTTGAGAGGGGCCTTACAAGAGAGGGACCACTACATGTATTCCAAGGGAATCATCAAATTCTCTGTAGTTTCAGCACTTGATTTATGTAGAATACTGCAAGTCTGTATTATCTATATGTAATGTCTTTCTTTGTACATGTAACACAAAATTGTGTATAGTTTCCTTCAATCAAATTAAAACGCAAAACATGAGCCATGAAATACCTCTCAAAAAATTGTGGCCATAGCTTAGAGACAACAGCATGAGTGGCAAAGACATCACCAGCACAGTACGTCATCAGCACCTGAGGAACAGAACAAAACAAATGACTCTTCTGTCTCTGCTACATCAATGAGGACCACAAGTCACCTTGATCATCAGCCCATTCTTTTGTTGTTGTTGTTGTTGTTGTTGTTGTTTTGTTTTCTCTTCTGCAGAGTAAGCACATTATGAATTTTCCTTGACAAAAATAATTAACATGATATCTCCAACTTAATAATTTGTTGCCTGCTAAACAGACTTCAGTGGAGAAAACCAGGTACTTGGTCTGCTTCAGAGAAAACATACACTGTAAATGTACTTATTTTGGTGTGTATAAATTTTCACAGTTTTAGCATTTCAGGTATTTCACTGAATTTCTAATTTCACTATTTTGAAAATAATTCCTATCAAATCAATGTTAAAATACTATTTCACTGTATTTTATTTTCACGGTTTTGTGCTTTCAGCAAAATTAGTGAAAATAGAAACACAGCAAAATAAAAGTAATTCATAATACCCTCAGCCATAGATCTTGTGTTTTAACCCTGAAAAGGCTAATCACTGCTATAGTTGTTTTCCCAACACCATTAAACATATAATAATTAAAAGATTCAAATTTCTCATGAAGATACCTTTCATTCAAACACCAGCAAGCCTAATCCAAAGCAAAAAGTAGTCTTAGTCAACAGCTTTCCTTGGGACACATTGCACGCATTGCATGCAAAGTGTCCTGAGGAAAGCTGTTGAGTCAGTCTTAGATAAGTGTTTGATGGGTTAAGTTTGCTTACCTGGAACTGCTCCCTGACATCCTGCATGCTACCCTCCACAAAGACCTCTCTGATAGGCTTCTTGAGGGCTGGGCCTCTGCAGTGTAACTGATAGACGTCATTGAGGTTGTTCAGGCTGCTTACATCCATCCAGGCAAGGTTCTGAAGTCATTGTATGTAGGAAGTCATGGTCATGATGGAAAAACAATACAATAACAAGACAAAGAGAGAGAGACAGAGTGAAAGACAGGATGAAAAAGAAACATTTCACAAAGGAAAAAATCTCAGTAAAACCTAAATAAAAAAAAATTAAGACAAGGAGGTCATGTGGGAATGTGGCCAGTGTGTGGTACCTCAGCTGTTGAAATTTTTGGACAACCATTGGCATGACAGACAGCAAAAAATAATTGGCAATTATGCACCACATGTATTTACAGGGGAACTCTTATGTATGTATTATTTGTGTCAATGTGTGAGTTGTACATGTATGATAACAGGTCAACCTGATGCAAGTTTTCCAACGGTCAAAACAATTCAATTATTCATTATTTAAGTTCCATCTTTTGTGAGAACACTCCAAACATAAGGTACCTACTCCGCACACTCAAAATTGTTCAATAACAGTACAATCATACACAAACTGTTGTTTTAATTTACATCAACATCCTCAAAAGGACTAGAATTTTTCAAGCCAACCATAACTGTCAGATAAACCTACGGCAACAAATACACAATGTCATTGTGTTTAGTTATTTACTGATTCTGTGTGTTATCTCACTTCAACAAAACCTGATATTTTCACCAGCATTAATGTGAAATAACTACAGTTAAAAATGTTTCCATACGCTTGCAAAATGTTCCTGGATTATGGACATTTGCCCGTATGCATGTATAGTCAGCCAGATTATGTGCCCTTTCTGGCTAAGAACTGAATCATTGTTTCCCATCTCTAGCACAGGCACCTGCCAAATTCAGCAACAGCTTTGCCCTTTCCATGACAGAAGTTCATCCATTCACTTTGTGTGTGTAACAATCAGCATTTTTTTCACTCTTGTACTTTGCAAATATTTATTCACAGTACCAAATTTACACGTTATAGTATTACCTATCAAAAAAATAGGCGAAATTGTTTTTTTTTCTCCCTGAAATAATCCATTTTCAAGTACAACTGAACCACAAGGCAGACATCAGTTTCTATCTGTATCAACCTTTTTTTGTTGTTTATTTGTGTTGTTTAATATGTTTCCTGTGATAAGATGACTAATATGCAGGCATACAAAAAACTTCAATCAAGCAAGACAAACCATGAGAAAGTAAGCCTTCCAATCTTACAAAAAGTAAGTGGAATATTTTGTTCTCAACATACACCATATTACACATTATTTTCATCATTTTACAACCCCATAAAATGACAGTGAATACAATACTCATTCAGTTATACTTTCCATAAAATAAATCTACTTTGAAATGCTCCCACCCCCACATCCCCATCATTTCCAGCCATGTCTACAGAGTCAGCTTAACCGTTTCCCCCTTAAACTGGCCAAAATCAGCTGGCCGTCAAATGTCGTCTGCTTCAGTATTTTCAACTAATTTCAACAGTTATGGAAAACAATTTGACTGAGAAATGTACACGAGACTTATCAAGATCACATGCCCCAGGTCAACAGCTTTCCTTGGCATGGGTTGGGCACTGAGTGCCCAACCCATTCCAAGGAAAGCTGTTGACTCAGTCTTAATTCAAGGGGGAAAGGGTTAAGGATACTCACTGGGGGTCCAAATCTTGCTGCCTTGCTCTCC
Source organism: Hermodice carunculata (assembly GCA_964020975.1). Lineage (NCBI taxonomy): Eukaryota > Metazoa > Annelida > Polychaeta > Eunicida > Amphinomidae > Hermodice > Hermodice carunculata. The sequence continues at coordinate 8,007,224 of OZ026617.1, forward strand.
TCCTCCAGCACCTCTTTTCTCTTACTGCCACTCTTCCTGGCTTGGTAGAGTATTCTCTGGAAGCTTGTTAAGCCAGAGATAGCTATGTGAAGTGCCATCGTGTCCACAAACTTCATGCTGGAGCCCTGACACAGAAATCAAAGCCTTTTAGAACGTGACAGCTTCTCAAATCTACTTCAACAACTACACTATACATATATGGTATGGCACTACTGTTAGTTTGAGACTCACTTTGCATCATAATAATTCAATTTTTTACTCTCATAATATATTGTTAACCTCAAAATGGCTTTCCTTAGGATTTGGATATGAGGAAGCAGTGTCCCAGTTGAATGTATTGGGTCCATCCCAATCTGTGTATCATAACCATGACTTCAGTTTGAGTGCATTGTTAATAAGCCATCACTCGGTCATTAGGTGTTATGTGCATTTTCATTCCAAAAAATAAAATAACATCAAATTAGACACATTGGCCTGACTTTTTTGTTTGCTAAGCTCCTAGGATGATCAGATGTCCATCATAGTCTATTAACATTTACATTTTCAATTTCTTGGAAATCATTTGCCACACCCCCTTCAAACTTGGTGGGGATGTACCTTGGGTGAATCTCTACCAAGTTTGCTAAAATGGTCATGCTCTTGAATAATTTGGGTTTTTTTTTAATTTTTTGCTTAATTTTTGGCCAGTTGCTTTGAAACTGCATAGGGAGACTTCTGGGTACCACAAGACCTCAATTTGTCCAACAGATGGTGCTGCAGTTTTTTGCAGGGCATCAAGCCCCGCTGCTACATTTGTTAGAATGTTGAAGTGGAGTTTGGGTCACACCAAAACTCAAGTTGTCCTAGTTGTAGCTTTCGTTTGAATGTTTGTATACGTCGGTTGTTTTAGAATCTGAAACTGTTTTACTTTCATATGAAATCAAACTATTAATAGAATCATTTTTTTCACATGACTTCAGGATGCAGCTTGCCTGCGAAGCAGCTTAGCACTACACAACTAGTATCTAATGTAACACACAAAGCAGAACATTAGTGTCTGCTTTGCTGGCAAGGATGTAGCCTGTTCTCTGCTAAATCTTTGCCTGATAAATAGTCTTGTATGATTGGTATCTGTATCTTGTCACATCATTATACACTGCAAATTAAATCTGATGATCCCTTGGGTTTCAAAGTTTGGGAAGACATGGAACTACACAGGAATATAAATGAAGGAATTTCTCACAAAATATATGGTAACTTTGAATTCCTAAAATTTTCAAGTAAATGAATAAAGTAAATCTTTCTCTGTTTCACAAACATGTTCATTGTTTAGTTGTACAGAATTTGAAGATTGTGACAATTTTTGTCAAAGAAACGACTTATGAATGCTTTTAGCAAATTTAATCATTGTATGAGAAGATTTGCGACAGCCATCAAGATCTAACTCTTTACTTCTTGGGCTTCAAAGTTTGGGGGAGAGATTGACATAGAAATTACACATGCACATAAATCAAGTAATTTCTCACAAATTTTATGGTCATGACTGACTGAATTGAAACAAAACCCAAGTCTTTCTTTTTTTTTGTTTTCTCTCTCTCTCTCTCTCTCTCTCTCTCTCTCTCTCTCTCTCTCCCTCTCTCTCTCTCTCTCCCTCCCTCCCTCCCTCCCTCCCTCCCTCTCTCTCTCTCTCTCTCTCTCTCTCTTCCTTTTCCTACTCTTTCCTTCTTTCTTTCCTTTTTTCCTTCCCTTCACTCCACTTTTTTCTTTCCTTTCTCTCCATCTCTTTTCCCTCCTTCCTCTCTCTTTTTGCTCTCAATTTAAGATCAGTCCTGCATATTTCAGTACCGTGGCATACTTACCTTGATATAGTACTGTTCTTTAATAAAAGATCTGTCAAAGCTGACATTGTGGCCAACAACAGTCCTGGGAGGCCAATCTTGTACACCAGGCTCAGGGCTACCCCTGGTGGTCTCAAGAGGTATCAAATCTTGTAGGGTTGGGGTCTTGTTCCACTTGAATTTGTCCTTGAGAATTCGGTCACTGCACCAGGAGTACCTGGTAGTCAACAAGCAGAGTGAAAAATTATATGTACACTGTGCAGGGAATTTAAAGCAAGTACTATGAGCACTGGCCAATCATCCAGCAGAATAATATGTGTAGTTTTACAATGTACAGTCAATGCAAATAGGGTTTTACCAGCTGCTGGGCCTTTCCACCAGTAAACTGCAGAAATTTTTGTTGGTGCGGAGGAGTTTTTTTTACCTCTGCCACGCATACCAACCAAAATTTGAAGGTTTGAATCATTGATGTTGGTCACTGGGACCCCAGTATGATTACTATTTGACAGTCCTGGTGAAATTTTACTGGGAAATGTCCTCGAGACTGTAGTATATGGAATTTATTGCCACACGAGTACCTAGTAGTCTGAGTCATCAAGCAAAGTAATACTTATACTCACACTGTAATACACCAAATTCATTGCACCATGAGTATATTGTAGTTATCTAGCAATATAAACTCATACTCACACTATGCATAGAATTTATTGCAATTATTAGCAAACAGAAAACTTGTCTGACAATTTCAAATAATGCTGAAATAAATAAAACTGAAATTAAATTGTCAGTATGTGAATTTAAAACCTAATATTTCATTTCCACATAGAAATTTACTTTTATCATTCTTTAGCCCATTCCCCCATGAAGTGGGCCTTCAGGAGGTGACAGCTTTCCTTGCTAAGTTAGCACCCAACCCATGAAAAGGAAAGCTGTTGACCTGTGATAGGTTATGTTGATTGCTCTCATCTACCTTTCTCATTCAAATTTGTTTTTCGTTACTTCAGAAATTAGTCAAAAACCATTAAATAGATGACATATGACCACGAACAATTTTTGGCCACATTCAGGAGGTAAGGGTTACCATCAAGTAATGATAATTATTCAATGTTCAGTGCAACATGGCCTTGACAGTGCATGTGACTTGCGTCCATTGCCCTTACACCTCTCTGGCTGTTGCTTGCTTCCAGGTTTACAGGCAGCTTTTTGCACCTTGCCTGAAATTTTCTGATTAAAAGCACTGACTTATTCCCAAATTGTTACTTTTCTAACACACCAAATGTCCTTGATGCTAGGAATTACAAACAGCATATATTTTTAGTTGTGTTTTGTTGCTGTCTCTCTGGTTTAATTTTAAACTTCAAAAAAGCCAGAAAAATTAGTTCAGCAGGTACAGTACAAGCTGCAGCTAAGCAGGCTACACACAAGCCAATGTGGGCACACTTACCATGCATCTGGTGAGGCTGCTGTGGCCATGGTTGGGAAATTCCCTTCCTTGACCAAAATTTCTACATCAAACACAAGGGCATCATCAGCTGGGTAGTCCACTTGTACAACTGATCCATCCCTCTGATACTTGGTCCAGCCTGCCTGACATGCCCACTTTTTGGGCATAGGAGGAAGGTCATGTGCCGTCAGGTACCTCATACCTTCTACATGAGGTGCAATTTGTCTCTGAGCTAACTGTCTAAAATGATCATCAATGGCACTGTCTTTGAGCTCTGGTAATTTAAAATTCACCTCCGGAAGAATTGTAGTGTTTTTGTTCCACAGATCATGTGATTTTAAGTGTTCAATTACATCCTGTAATTTTGTTGCATGTGAGGCTGATGAACACCTATTCCCAGAGAAAATCTGATTGTGAAGAGACTCAGAGAGCATCTGTACTTTAATGTCATTGTATCTTGTTCTTGTATCACTGGCATTTCTGAATATTTGGACATTTGTTAACGGTGCAAATTTGGCCTTAGATGTAACTTTGTGACAGAAGCTGCATCTGAACATCACATGACCACCACGGCACATCTTGGAAGACATAACACTTGAGGGAGATCACACAACCACATGCCTTACTTGAGCTAACATCACAGGCCAAATTTCAACTTGTTCAAAGCCGTCTGAAAAGTATTAAACATACAAAAGTTTGTCATGTGGTAAATTAATGTCCATGTATAACCAATTCCTGGTGAGACTAAGACTAAGTGAAGAGCTTGCCTGTTCACAGCACTGAGTATCTACCTGTGCCAAGCAAAGACCAGGCAATGTACATCAAGACAGGTGCTGAATTGTGTATTGATGATACTGTACTATGCGTGTGGCCACATATACACCCTGCCCATATAATTCAGTACTGCCAAATTTTCTTGTGGGTACACTTTTGACACATTTACTACAATTTTGGTTAAATTAAGGTTCCACTTTGCCTAATCAAGTGCATGTTTTGCATGGACTCCAACCGGTGCAGGGATGTGCATGTCCTGTACATCCCCGGCATACATCCACCAACCCAATCCTACCATAATGAAAGCAGTGAATGAGACATCACCTTCCTGTGCAACAAGCGTTGGCCTGGGTGTCCGTCACCCTGCCCTGTCCCCCAAGTCTGACTGAGCTTTGACTCAAGTCCGAGGTATTATGTGAGTAATTCTGCCAGCTTCCAGGTAGACAGATTATAGAGTGCATATTAATGAAATGACTCTCAGAGGTATAGGGGGCTGTCTCTTACATAATTCTGACCACAGGAACATATTTTTTTCTCAAACTGACAGGTACAGTGTGCAGTATTTATTGACAGGTCAGCTTTCAATATACTCAGTGTAGTGACTGAATACACATGGCTACAATGTGAGTACTCCAAGTCACCGCGCAAGGCAGCATGACTACTGTCACTGCTTTGGCTGTAGCAAACAGTAATAACGAGCGTTAGCGAGCTCTTATCATAAACACATGTGACTATAGGATATCACAGAACAGTAAATAATCAAATCAGAAGAGTACTGAGTATCTATTCAACAAAGTTGATTTTCTTCGTCATCCCCTATTGCGCATGCACACATGGGTGCTGCCATTGCGTTTTTTAGGCATCCCAGGAAATTTTCCCAGTTATTTGACACCAAAGTCTCAAAGTTACCGGCCTTTAAGGAAATCATGTCAATAATTCATAACTGGGCTTCAGAAAACTTTGTCCAGAGTGTAATAAATGATAACGATTCACCAACTTGCATCATTAACACCTCGATGGAATGTGGACCTGGCAAACATGCTTCTGGAGCTGGAAATGGGTTTCCGTGGAATAGAAAAACTTGACAGGTGTCAGGGTAACCTAAACAAACATCCCAAAGTATGTAGTATTTGTTGTGCATGTTGCGTTTCACCTTACTAATATCTACACACTGTGCAGTCACCAGGTCGCTTCTCGGGGCCTTCCAGATCACAACTTCCAGTCACACTTATCCCCCTGGGACCCCAAAATGCCATGTTGCCAAAGCCTGCTCCGATTTGGTGTTGTCGTGCAACAATCCAACAATCACTCTCCTTACGCACTACGTCTCTGCCACAGGATACGGCACTAGTTCTATGCCTATGGCAATATAAAGATCTTGGGAACAATACTTAAATTTGTGGAACAGTGTCTAATAAAAAGAAAGGCTATATGACAGGTAATTTTGTTCTGCTGTTCAAGGTAGTACGGCCTTGCCCCACTAGACTGGTTTAGTAAATAACTGCTAGAGGGACCTAACAACCTGGTGCTTCTGTCAGATCCACTGACCTTATTATTGATACTTTGTAATTCTCAAATTTGCACATCCAGGAACTTTTGGCACTGGCCAACCACACATAACTGAAAGGTGTGAACAACAGTAATGCAGCCACAAAAAGCTAGGTGACCATTCAGGATGACAACCTGCATACTCCTTGCTAAAAAAGACCAACAAAAACCCGCTCAAAGTTCTGCTTTTTGACAAGATATTTTGATGAAATTTTGCAGCTGGTTTTACAAGATTATTCTTCAATACCATAAGTTAAACTCGTCAATAGATCTTAGGTCTGCGAAATTTGATCAGCAAAGTAACCAAGGTTAGCATGTAACTTGTAAGCGAATGGTGTTGTCGGTGAGTTTTCACCGAGTTCTCAATGGGGTGTGACCATTCAGGATGACAACCTGCATACTCCTTGCTAAAAAAGACCAACAAAAACCCGGTCAAAGTTCTGCTTTTTGACAAGATATTTTGATGAAATTTTGCAGCTGGTTTTACAAGATTATTCTTCAATACCATAAGTTAAACTCGTCAATAGATCTTAGGTCCGCGAAATTTGATCAGCAAGGTAACCAAGGTTAGCATGTAACTTGTAAGTGAATGGTGTTGTTCGTGAGTTTTCACCGAGTTCTCGATGGGGTGTGACGTCACAGCGAACTCCCGAATGCTGACGCTCGCGTCTTAAGCTATGCCTGCAACATATTAAGGAACGATTTGGGATAGGACATGTTTGGGTTTATAAGTTATTTTGGAAGATGCAGACTGCAACCTGGTTTGTTTACATTTTTTGCAGGTTGAATTAGTAGCGTAACACCCCCAGTCTGTCAAGACGATGAACTAAAACCTCTTTTGAATCAAGTTCAAGTACTGCATACAGCATTTTGCACTGAATGACATCACACCAACTTCACTAAATAGAACATTTATGTTCTTGTAATGCTGATTAGTTTAACCAAACAGCAAGTACCTGCATATGTAACTTCATTACCTTTGCTTTAAGACTGTGGCTTTCAACTCGCATCCACATGGTCATTCCAAAACAAATATGGCGCGTTTAGAATGGTAGAAATAAAATCACGGTAAATGGAACTTTCATTTAAGTCAAAACCCTGACCGCCGTCCCAGCCCGTACATGGATTAATTGGGTACGTACTTTAAGTTTTAAAGTGAAGTACAGATGTATTTTATAAACAGTTGTACCATTAGCCCAGCAAGATATTGACACTCTGATCTTACATGTCTTCGTGGTTTAATCTTGCATGTCTTTAGTTTTATCTTCCATTACCATGTGTAACTATTTCATTAAAAATTCCATTAATTTTATGCATTTTGATCTCGAACTATTTTCGTGTCTGTGTGCCAATAGAGACATTTTATTTTTCTTTCTTTCTTTCTTTCTTTCTTTCTTTCTTTCTTTCTTTCTTTCTTTCTTTCTTTCTTTCTTTCTTTCTTTCTCTCTCTTTCTTTTTCTTTCTTTCTTTCTTTCTTTCTTTCTTTCTTTGTTTCTATCTTTCTTTCTTTCTTTGTTTCTATCTTTCTTTCTTTCTTTCTTTCTTTCTTTCTTTCTTTCTTTCTTTCTTTTAGGTAGAGATGCCAATCCAACTTCTAACTGTAGGTTTATGCTGTGGGCGCATCCAATGAGCCGCAAAGAAAAATTGTGTAATTTTTATTCAAGCTAATTAGGGGCAGTTTGAAAGTTTAAATGTTGAATATCTTCAAAACTGTTATAGGTAGAGTTACCATTCCAACTTCAATCTACATGGGTTTTCTGTAGGCGCAAGCAATGAACCAGTCCACAAAAAAGAGGTAAATGTTAATGTTGAATAGCTTCAAAGATATTAAAGGTAGAAGTGCCATTCCTGATTTGGTTCATAGATTTGTGCTGAAAAGCGCATCTGATAAACCACAAATAGCATTCACATTTATGCAAGCTTTTGAGGCACATAGACAGATTTGCTTGAAAGCAAATCTTCTTTTCTAGTTCTAATTCCCACTGATGCTTTATTAAAACATACATTTTTACACTATATTTTTTAACTTTAGAAAAATTGGTGGCCCGGATAAAAAAAATAAACGTCTTTTATCCAGCACTATGTTCTCTTTGATACTTTTCTTTTTCTGAAGTCAGATGTACTACAAAATACCCACAGTGATTCTGTGCATAACTTGATTCTATAAACCATTTCACTTTTATCTACTGGTTTCTGATTATTATTATTCTATTTTTTTATTTTTAATATATTATTTTTTGTTTGTTTGTTTTTTGTGTGTGTTGTTGTTGTTTTGTTTTGTTTTGTTTTATTTTATTTTTTTTTTTTTGTTGGTTTTGTTTTTTATATATCAGTTCACAGAAAGTTGTTGATTTCTATGTATAATACTATGATAAACGAACAATTACTACTTTAAGCAAGAGGGCTGTCTGCACAGCTCATACTGAGCAAATTTCATAATATTCATCTCAAAATACGTCCCAGCTTGAGCTGAGTCAAGCAACAGCTGTCCAAGCTCAGCAGAGCCGAGTCCAGCTTAACTTCAAGGTACCCATGCAGAAGTGTTCTTATTGGGGGGGGGGGCGGTTAAGGTAGCGTCGGTAAACCTCCCCATGTATACCGCTGTGGTCTTTAACCCGCTCTTATGTCAAGGATAATATGTTTAAACCCATGAAACTATATACATTTATTTTGCCAAGATCTCTAGATTTCATATGTGCTATAAAAATTCGGAAAAAGCGCACCAGTGAGACAAGAGCCGGGCTATTGCATGAGGGTCTGTTTTCAAGATTTTTTAAGGCGCAAATGAATAAAAATTTCCTTACAACCTTGAAATTTTGTGAAATGAAACTTTACATAGGTGTCCTAGTTCGACATCTTTGTTTTTTCTCTAAAAGGAATAGTTATCATTTTATCAGCTGTAGAAAGGGTACCTTCTCAAATTGACCACTTCTCTGAGTTTAGAATTCCGAAAAGCACACAAAAAAAATCAAAATATATCCAAACGCAGGATGCCGCACCTAAGTTATATTGTTATCTTTTCATTCCTTTTTATTTCATGAAGATTGGTCCACCCGTTTTAAAAAAAACCCCATCAAAATTAGGAAAGTCGTCGCCAAAATGAAACCGCACAAAAATGGCCCCAAAAGGAAATCTGGCCGTGTTTGGTGGCATTTTCGGCTGTTACTTGAGCTGTATTCATTCCACCGTTACGACTCTTCTTGTGTGAAAAGAAACCATGTGCTACTACACGTTTCATGCATTGTCATAAAAAATAAACATTATAAGCCGTCAATAAATCACAATCTTTGAAGTCATTCCACTAAAACTTGAACTATTCAGTGGTTTCCTTGTGATGGTTTCTCATGTGGCCCGCTACAAAGACAATGAGAGAGGTGGGGCGAATGGGGGGATAACCGTTAAAGTACATTATCAAGCGTTTTCAGAGAAGATAAATGTCTAATCAAAACACAGGTGCCCCCGTAGACTTGAATATTTGTATATATAAATGAAGCTGAAAGGACGAAAAAAGTGCCTCAAGCAAGCATAGTTGTAAATTATACTCATTTACACTCATTCAAAGTCAAATAATAACGGAACAAAGCGTTCTTCACAATCTTATTCTTTTAAAGGTTTACTTGTTCAAGCTATTGGGTTGTCTGCTTGCAATTGCTTCTCAGTCACTCAGTTTGTCCATTCGTTTATTTACTACATAACTCCTGGTGCTCAGGCTTTCAAAATATTTGTCCTCATCTTATCTGGAAGCAAATGGAGGGGTTTCAAAATGTTTTATCTCGCATAGGTTGTGGGTAGAAAAGGGCTTTTAAATAGAAGGTGCTCAGGCTTTCAAAATATTTGTCCTCATCTTATCTGGAAGCAAATGGAGGGGTTTCAAAATGTTTTATCTCGCATAGGTTGTGGGTAGAAAAGGGCTTTTAAATAGAAGATTAAATTACGTGTGTAGTACATTGGAACCAGAACAAGTACAGGTATTGACCATGAATGGTTTACTGGACCAAATACTGGAGCAATTCTGTATACAAGTATTTATTTTCAGGAAACTACTGTTATATAATTTTATGCACATTACAAGACAAATTTGGATCAGCATCAAGCAAACTTTTTCATGATCATATTTTCTCAGTGTTATACATGTATATACATAATTGAATCGCTACTTTGCATTTCAGTCGCAATATCAAACTGCGGTGCAAAAGTACATTTTATAAATTTCCATGCAGAGTACATATCCACACCTTCAGTATGTTAATAATTTGAGTGAACGTTTGTATTTAACAAGAAAATTTTGAAGAGCAGTTTTTATTGGATGAAGAACCTGCTTAAAATTATAATAAAATAAGACGAAATAATTTGTCATTGAGATAATAATAATGTTTAGATATATAAACATTCTGATTGTTCAACACAATCAAATAGTCATATAGAATTAAAAATCAACTGGGTTGATTTTTTTTGTGAAAAATATTAACAACATCATGTGTATATAAAACAATACATTCGTTGGGACATGATTAAAGCATAATATTGTTTGATAAAAATGTTTATTTTAATAATTTATAGAGTGTTGATCTATCTGAAACTGAATAATTTAAAAGGTAAAGGTGCTACACCGCCTTCAGCCAACAAGACCTATTCGTAAACTTCTTACAAACGTGACATTTTCAGTACATCCGTTTTCAAAAAATCATGTTTCAGCACATTAGTCTTTTATTTCAACGTACACATCTGTATTACTGCTGTTGGCATGGCATTACAAAATTATATTCTTCTGCGATTTCAACCTATAAGAAAGAAAATGTCCCAAGCATTTTGTTAAGTAAGAGGGTCACTGCGGTAGCATGGCGACCAAACTGCATGAGAGTCGGGTAACAAAGCGGGAGCAGGGGGGATATTACAAAATAAACATAAAAAGAGAAGATCTCCAGTCCGAAAACGAGATGAGTAACAGTGAAAGTCTCTGACTCTGCTGCATTTGCCGTGCAGACATGGTTGATTGACTGTTGACAACGATTAAGGAAAGATGCCTGTGAGCATATCTGTGAATGTGGCCAAAAAATATTTTTAAAAAAGAAAAGAAAAGATAAGAAAAGAAAAAAAATAAAGAAATGATCGTGATCTGGAGTCAATAAAGCAAGTGAAGTAAAAAATTTATTGACAATAACAACAGGCCAGCTGCTTTTTCTCTATCACGAACTGTGCCTTGCAATCGACCAACAGAAGGAGGTTCGAATTGTTTTTCCTTGACATAAACAAAGCTTTTGATCGTGTTTGGCACGATGGTCTATTGCACAAATTAGCGCTCAGTGGCATATCGGTTCTCTGCTTAAATGGTTTAAAAATTAACTATTTGATCGCCAACAGAGCGTTGTATTATATGGACAGGCATCTCAGTGGAGCACAATAAATGCCGGCGTGCCCCAGGGCTCGGTATTAGGACCACTTTTGTTTTTGATATCTATAAATGATATAGTGGACGTTGTTCGATCGAAAATTAAACTCTTCGCAAATGATACATCCTTATATCTTAATGTTGATAATCTGTCAGCAATCATGATGAACGTTGACCTTTCTTCCATAGAGGCTTGGTTTCAAGATTGGTTTGTAATTTTCAATGCTTTGAAAACAGAAGCCATTTTAATTTCTCGCTAAAGGAACCAGGCGAATCACCCTCCTTTAGTGTTCCAAGGACATCAGTTGGATAATGTTGACCAGCATAAACATTTAGGATTTTTACTTCGATCTGATCTCAGGTGGCATGATCACATAAATACGATAGTCATATAAGCTACTAAGCAGCTCAAAATTTTGAAAGCTTTGCAATATAGCCTTGACAGAAAGACTGTAGAAATGATATACACCTCTTTCACTAGACCTGTAATGGAATATGGTTGCATTATCTGGGATGGCTGCACCCAGGCGGATGCATTGAGGCTTGAAATCATTCAGTTGGGTGCTGCCCGTGCCATATCTGATGCCATGCTGACTACACCAAATGCTAGGTTATATGGAGAAACTGGTTTTACATCATTGGCAAAACGCAGAGAAAGGAGCAAATTAATAAATATTGACAAAATAAAAAGCTATTTAGTCCCAGAATACCTCACTAATATTATTCCCAACGATCCAAATCACAACAGAAGATACAATAACAGACAGACGCCAGATATACCACTTTTTAGAACTAGAACTGAACTCTTTGACACATCTTTTTTCCCAGCCACAACCAAACTTTGGAACCAACTTCCTTCTGAAGTACGAAATTCAGAGTCTTTATTTAATTTCAAACAGAAAATTACCCAGAATGTACCAAGATCAGTTAAGCAAACTCAACTTTATTATGTTGGTAATCGATTCCCGGCAGTCATCCACGTTAGACTGCACATGGGCCGCTGTCAGCTGAATGCTGACCTGTTTGATATTGGTGTTATTGATTCTCCAGAGTGTAGATGCGGGCAAGACATTGAAGAGGTTTGGCATTTTTTTTTTTGTCTGTCCCTATCATATCATCCCAAGGAATGATATCCACAGCGTTGTGTGTATTTATTTATTTATTTATTTATTTATTTATTTATTTATTTATTTATTTATTTATTTATTTATTTATTTATTTATTTATTTATTTATTTATTTATTTATTTATTTATTTATTTATTTATTTATTTATTTATTTATTTATTTATTTATTTGTTTGTTTGTTTATTTATTTATTCATTCATTCATTCTTTCTTTCACTCACTCACTCACTCACTCATTCATTCATTCATTTATTCATTCATTTATTCATTCATTCATTCTTTCACTCACTCACTCACTCACTCATTCATTCATTCATTCATTCATTCATTCATTTATTTATTTATTTATTTATTTATTTATTTATTTATTTATTTATACAGCGTGGCCCGTTCAGCCATGAGCTGTTCTTCCACGGGGCACAGTTACAGAATAAAAGATACAATTGACAATTGATCAAAATGAATCAAGGATACATATAAAATTACAAGTAAATATATATAAAATATGTATGATAAAAGTTAACATTGCAACACCTTGTTCAATTAAAATAATATTGTAATTTTGGCGTTTTGTAGTCTTTGAGCAATTTTCAATCCCTTGACACGTGATCCCCATACAGTGATAGCATATTCAATACTCGGTAATATTGTGACCTTATAAATTAATTCTAGTACATTCTCAGGTAAACTCTTGCTTAAACGTTTTAAAATGGCAATTTTAGACATCACTTGTACATGTATTCTTTTTGAATGAATAGACCAGTTTAGACGATCATCCAAATATACTCCTAAATATTTTGCTTCATTAACTTGTTGTATTTCCTCTCCGTTCATATAAAGATTAAGTAGTTTGCCATTACAGTAATTCTGGGTTATACGCAGGCATTTTGACTCCCCGGTATTGACTGACAGTTTATTTCTGTTGTACCAACAGCTAACACTGTCCAAACTATCCTGCATAGCAGAATTCACTTCTTCCACGTTAGAGCCGGTCGTGTAAATTATGGTGTCATCGGCAAACAAATTACAAGATCCATTCTTAACGTACTGTACAATGTCATTTACATATAAGAGAAAGAGGGAAGGGCCGAGGATAGAACCTTGACAGGCTTGAGGGATTCCTATTTCTGCACTACGTGGTCCAGATGATTTACCATGACATACTACAATCTGCGGTCTTTCAGATAAGTAAGAAGAGAACCACTGAAACTCATTGTCCACAATGCTAAATTTGGGTTTTTGCCCAATTTGAACTTTAAAATGTCATGATTAATGGTGTCAAAGCATTTTTTTCAATACAGACTGTGTGATATGGTATGTTTCACTACATGCTTTACTTGCCTAATAAATTATGCTCCTTTTAGTCTGGAAACAATCTTGTATGGTGCTCCAGGCTACTTGCAGTTTCGAAAATAAACATATATTTCTGGCTGTCCATGACGGTATCTTAAAAACTAGACGCCCTCACTCTGATGACAACATAATTCAATTACATGTTTTCACATTTAGCATATGATTAGTTATATCTTTATAGCCCCACTGTCTGTCTTGTTACACTTGTGGTGTCTTCCTTCAACTTGTTGCAGAGTGCAATGCTCTGTGGCCCTTTAAGGTGGATGGAAAGTATACCTGGAGCATGGCACTTGGCACTGTGTTGTTTCCTCTGTCTGTCCATTCGTCTTTATTCCACAAGAGGGGTTAATATAGGGCTATGCCCTTCTCCCCAATTGTATTCGTTGAAATGAAATATGTTTAAACCAACAGGTCAGTACTGACCTATTTGTCCCACCAACAAACATGTATAAACACACGATATAGATCAATGTAATGGTACAAGTATAATCTAATTATGTAAAAGAAGTTGCTCAGATTTATTATATTTGTATTTGTGTCTTTTTGCCCAGAACCACTTCCTACTAGTCATTACTCTATTCCGCAGTCCGAACTCTTTACTCTCCATAAGCTAACCTGTCCCTGTCTAACCTATATACATATGGAATTACTATTGTCCATATTGTACACGTTCCTCTGTAAAATTTTGACATAGGCTGTATCAGCCCAAATAAATCAAAGGATCTTCAGTGGGTAAATACTCAACATGATTCGGAGCCTATTACCCGTACATGTCTCTTTGAGTAGCGGCTCCTTGTCTGAGCTAAATATTCAGCAAAGACAACCCACACAATAATGAATAAATATGAAGTGGTAAATGATGAATTAGCTAAATACGTGAAGTTTTGCTTATAAATGCAGAGCTTCATTGTGAAAGAAGAATATCTGCCAAAACAAACCATAATTACTAAATTTGTATAGTACAGCTCAGTACAGGTTCAGATAAGAACAATTTGACTTACCCCTGAACCAATATGTACCCTTTCTAGCTGGACAGCATATCATAGTTAAACCACCCGCCAGTGTATAACTAAAGTGGAAACAAGCTGGGGCTTCAGTCCCAGTGATTGTAAAATAAACAGTTGCAACTAGACCACCTGTACAAACCAAGGGAAACCCTAACAAGGACTGCAACAATGGACATCCTGCACCAGAAATGTAAAACAAACTCTATGATGACACCTACCCCTCAAACAATTAAGCTCTATTTCACTGCCAACCCTGAGTCAATGTATCAACGTAATGTGTCAGGTTTGTGACATTTGAGAAGATACTATCAATTTTGAGTATTTTTTAAAAAATGTAAATGTGCATTTAGGCATGTCAGAAAAAGATGAAAGTCATCAGCATTTATGCCAAAAACATGTTATCAAAACAATTTTTCTTAACAGGATTTTAAGTACAATTAGGCAAGCTTGTAACTAGCAAAACAGACAAGTCTAAAAAATGTAAATTATTGTAGCCAAACTTTCTAATAATCTTTGGATATTAACAGCAAAATTATAGGGCAAGTCAGAAAAGAATGAAAGTGATTTGTATTTAAGTCAAGAGAATGCAATGAAAATATATTTCTTAACCAGATATCAAGTACAATTAGGCAAGCTTGTAACTGTCGTCAGTAGCTGCTTGCTACCTATAGCCCTGGGGGTTTGACCTAACAGAAAACAAGCTAGCCCAATTTGTCTGAAAGGTGAACATTAAAACTGAATGATGCTAAAAGATAAAATTAAGTAGCAAAACAGGCAAGTTTAAAATCTCTAAAATTATTGAAGCCAAACTTTCTAACCATCTCCGGATATTTACAGCAAAATTTGTAGAAATATTTGATCAAAAGTACATCTTTGAATCCTCTTGACTCAAGTGTAAATAAATCTGGTTCTAGATGCAAAGTCCTGAAATTTAAAACAAACACGACCAAATCTCAAAATCTGTGAAAATCTGTGACAAAAACGTATTATATCCAATAGTTTCCGAAATACTACTGTCCGGGAAAGTTTAATTAACTACTTCAAAGTTAAACTCATCTATTTTGTGATAAAATTTAATACAAAATCTGTCATTAGTGACCTGAATATCCAAGTCCAGAAACACATCTCTAAAACAATCTGAATTGTTACCCTCCAAAGGGATATCTTTTGGGTAAATTTATTTAGCAATTTCACTGAAATTTTGTACATTTACGCAAGCAATGTCATCAATATATCTTGCGTTGTTTGATAATTTCGTAGCCATTTGAAAGCCCTTTTTCATCAATTTATCCATATACTTAAATTCAAGCCAGGTTAAATATAAATCTGCCAGTAAAGGGGAGCAGTTGCCACCCGTTGGAATGCCTTTTATTTGTTGAAAAACCAATGGTCCGCATTGAACAAAAGTATTATCCAAAAGAAATTTTATAACATCTATCAAAGTTTCAACAGTGTAAGATTTAACGTTACTTTTTGAATATTTATTGTGTGACCAATATGCTTTCTTTGCATATGAATCAATGTTTATGTATGGTTTACCATTATGTTTAAACATTTTGTTTATTAATTCTGAAAGTGAACTTTTTACTTCATCTATGGGTAGATTTGTGTATAGTGTAGAAAAATCAAAACATTTGATATTTTTGGCTTTTACATCTTTGATTTTAGATACAAACTCGGAAGAATTGCTCATACTCCAAAAACAATTTATTTCATAGTTTCTAGAAATTGCATTACAGTATTTACGAAAATGATTCCTAATTGCAGTCAAACACAATGTTACTTCTTTTGATAATTTTTTTTTTGTACATTTTGAAGCACCGGCTATGAATCTAGATTTTAAAAGTTTCTTTTTTTTATTTTTTTTTTTATTTTTTTTTCTTTTTTTTTTCTTTTTTTTTTTTTTTTTTTCTTTTTTTTTTTTTTTTATATTTTTTATTTGGGTATCCAGAACAAAAGTGGAATAGAGGAGTCCTCTTCAGAATAAGATGTACATGTACATGAATTGTGACTTTTTGCTATGGGTACATATCATACATCATATGTAAATACCAATATAATCTCAGTGGTGTCTGAAGATTCCAGAACGATGATAAAAGAACAAATTACAACAGGTACTCACTACATTATGAACAGTTATAAATATTCTGTGTTTAGCCAGCAAAGGAAATTATACATGAAATGCACCTTACATTCAATGCAGCCCCACGTAAAATGTGCACCGTGTTTTGAAGCATACTAACAGAAGTTACAACAAACAGGTAGTCGCTATAATGTGCAGAAACAAATATAATGCAATAAAGAGAATAAAAAAGTAGCACAAAGTAAAATGTAAGTTATTGCCTATCTGCACACACACACACACACACACACACACACACACACACACACACACACACACACACACACACACACACAGAGGCTGGGCATCCATGTTCGTTGAGCAGCATTGCCAACAGCACCAGTTGGTGCTGCCCCCTGTGGCTGTAATGAGAATAGGCCATTTGGATTTTTGTGGTAATATTTATACCATTTTAATAGATATCAATATGCATAAAAATCAATGTATTTCATCAGAAACTCTTATTTTAAATATACTTTTGCTATTTTTATTATAATTCATACGTGTATAAAAATAACCAAAATGCAGACCCAATACATTTCCCATGACACCTCAGGAAACCGCACGAAGGTCGGGCAATCATGGCGGACGGTGGCGAAGATTCGGGAAGTTCCAAAATAACAGTAGTTGTTAAAACTCCAAAAGATAAACGGGATGTGGAAATAGAAGAAAGTGCCAGTATCAAAGAGGTAATTGAATGGCTGGTATCTGGCTGTATACTATTTGATTTAGACACAGAAAAGGGGTGGGTATGATGACACGATGACAATGATCGAATGACTGGGCACGATGTGCTGATGATCTGGCGAAGTTCAATTGCTTGATCCACGAGTGAACCAGCGCCAGCGGTTTGTTATCTTGGACAACAGTCTCGTGAAAGGTAGCTTACGTTATATGAAGCGATTTAGATTGACAGTAAGTGTTTAAAGTTTGCTTGAGTTGACAAGTAGGTGGAAAAGATACCAAAATAGGCGTGAGCATATTGCAGAATTTCGCCGGTTTGTTTTCGTATCGCACACAGCCACATGACATGACATGTAGCCCCATTTCTGAGGCATCGACGGTGTTGTTTTGATATGGGCACTATCTCCTCCTCCTCCTCATAAAAGGTTCTATGTTTCATGCTGACCTTTCAGTAAATACCTCAATCGCACGATATACATAACTGTTCCTGTCCAGTGTCTCATTCGTGGGTTCCTTGAAAGTCTATGTCATTCATGTTACATTTTATTTTTGGTACAGTTTCATGACATAGGGAATAAGATATTGACCTCATTTTCTGCGCCGCTGATAGAATTCTGCCCCCAAATCGTGACCTTGTCATTACCATGCAAGAATTAAGCTTGCACGTGCATGACCGCAAATAAACAATTCTGTGTGTTCTCGTTACCCATTCTTGGTTTCGGCGTGACGTCACAGGTGTACACATCTGAGAACCTAGCTAGGTGAAAACATCCCACGCTCTCCATTCACTTAGATGTTAAACTTTGCAGTTTAAAATCTCCAATATGGAAACAATTGCAGTCTTGATAATTCCAAATTTTGGACATGAAGAAAAGAACGTCCAATGTATGAAACTATGTAATTTTGAGTATATTATCTCCCAAAAAAATGTATTTGAGAATTTTTTTTTCTGATATGGTTTTCAAAGAATATACAGGTTGCCAGAGTGTGCTTTCACCCAGCTTGGTGTGGCTGCAGGTCTGTTGTTCACACCTTTTCATTGGCTGAGCAGTTCAAGTGCCAGGATGGTGAATCCAAGAATTGCTTAATTTTCCTGTGGGTAAGGACATGCATTTGTGTCATGCATACGCGAAATCATTCAATGTCGCATGATCGCATAAGAGCAAAGCATGCATGCGAGTTACACCCATGCGCAAGCTTTATTGTCGCACGTCAATAGCAGCGGTCACGATTTGGGGGCGGAATTCTATCAGCAGTGCAGAAAACGAAGTCAATATCTTGTTCCCAATGTCATGAAACTGTACCAAAATGCAACATGTATGACATAGACTTTCAAGGAATCCATAAATGTGAGACACTGGACAGGAAGAGTTATGTATATTGTGCAATTGAGGTATTAATTGAAAGGTCTGCATGAAACATACAATCTTTTATAAGGAGGAGATGGTGCCCATATCAAAACAACACCGTCGATGCCTCAGAAATGGGGCTACATGTCGTGGCTGTGTGCGATACGGAAAAAAAACGGCAAAATTCTGCAATATGCTCAGGCCTATTTTGGTAACTTTTCCACCTACTTGTCAACTCAAGAAAACTTTAAGCACTTACTGTCAATCTAAATTGCTTCATATAACTTAAGCTACCTTTCACTTTATTATATTTGACAATATGTAGTAAATTAAAGGTTCAACATCTACTTAATGGAACATTTATAATATGTTAGGTTTTACGAGAAAATTGAAACCTTGAGAGGGCATCAGGTTTTGTGGAGAATTTTTGGAGTGGCATGCAGTTTTTAAAATAAGGACTTTTTCACTTGTCTGAGGCAACTGTCACAGCACTTGTCCCAATTTTACATGCATTTCAACAAAAACTTGATCATTTTACCCAAGCTGCCTTTTTGCAGACAAGTGAACAAACTAACTCTGCGTATCACTGTTTAGATATGTATGTGGATTAACAGTAATTTTTAGCTCAGGGGTCATGTCAGGCAGCTGAGCTTACAGAATGGTCAGTCATCCATTCATGTTTACTTTTTTTACTTCTACATTTTTAATTTTTTTTTTAATCCTCTTCAAACATGATTTAGAACTACCTTGGATGGGTCTCTACCAATTTGATTCCAATGGTCATGTTCCAGTGATTTGGGAATTTTTTTGTCATTTTTAGCAACATCTTTAAAGAGGCTTCTTTTGCTTAATGGGAATGCATACATTTATTGATCACTATGTAAGTTAACAGGGATTGCAATGAAAATTCACATTTTTCCCACTTTTCCAAAACCATTCAGCCATATTCATTTCAAACTTGGTGGGGACATACCTTGGATGAGTCATCTGCATCTTTTAAAGGGTCATGCTCCAGGGATATTTGGATTTTTTTGCTTATTATTGTATTTTTTATTTTTTTTAAATAGAAAAAAAAAAGATGTTTTTTTTCCCCCCAAACCAGTAGGTCAGTTGCATGGAAGTAGCACCGGGATATTCCTGGATACCCCAAGACCTTGATTTTTTGCAACAGTGTGGTACTTTGATTTTTTTTTAATAAATGTTTTTTAATTTCTTAACTTCATATGTTTTCACTATTTTCAACTTCTCCAAAAGCATTACTCAGATTACGCTAAACTTGATGAAAATGTACTATGTGCAAAGGTCAAACAAATGGGCTCACAAGGTGATGATATTCTGCAAGCTGGATTTTTAACTAATTTCTCAATTCGGGTACTTTCCTTTGGATCACAATGTAAGTCAATGGGGATGACAGTGGTACAGTAGTAGCAGCTCTGATATGTTGACCATGTTTATGGTGTATCTTAGTCCCATGGTTACTGTTATTACAGTTTTAAACACTTAAAGGCAAGCACGTGTGGAGCTCTTACTAGTGTTGTTAATGTTGACCGTAAGTGACCTTGAAAGGTCAAACTAACATATTAACTTATTTCTTGGTAATACTGGATCCTGTCACTTCTTATTTCAAGTACTGACTCTTGAGCTGCATGAATGAAGACTTTGATTTATTGGAAACATGGATGATGGTCTTAAACAAAGGTGACCTTGGTGTTAGTTTGAAGGTCACTGGACAACTTCAGTCTGTGTGTCCATGGTCCGTCGGGGACAGATGTGTCATAGTTCTCCAGTTAGACTGTCATTTACTGTCACAACTTGATCTAATTAAGGATTAATTTTTGCCTGGCTCATTTCAGTTTTCTGCAAAAAGCATTCTCACCCCTGCTTCTTATCTCAATTTTATGTATAAAATATGTGCATGAGCAAGAATCCCTGCAGCTAAATTTAAAATAGAAAAGTAAAGATCACATGTATACATCAGCTTGTTTTGCAATGAAATTTAAGCCCAAAATCACCATAGTCACTATTCACACATCAAACCTACAGAGATGCCACTTTTCAGGATTTTACCTGAATTCAGGTCATTTGTCTTTCCTTTAACTAATAAAAAAATCACCTCAATTTTGTCAGAACAGCTCAAACTTGATGAAAAAGAGAGAGGATACATAGGTTTCAGGTAATTGTGATCACATTTCAGGTTAAATCTGTGAGTGAGTGGCATCTCTGAACCTATCATTATGATAGTATCACCTATGCTGGCAATTACAAGTCCATGCATGCAAAGTCAGCAGTTGCATAATATTTCTTAAGTTTAGGTCTTGTAACAGCTCTCAGAAATATACTATTTGCTCAAAATTTTTGTACATGTCCCCATGTTTACATGGTATTTAAGATGAGGAGAGTATGTATACATCTTGTGAAATTTTGTAATTGTTTATGCAATAAGGTGAAATGAAACCACTAAAGCATTTAAAAAAAGTATAGACCCATATTATTTACATGGATTGTGAAGCAGGCTAAGCCTATATTAATCACTCTCCATGGCACAGATGGTGGCATATACTTTCCTACCTACATGTTTGGTGGGGGAAACTGAAGGACTCGGAGAAAACCACCGTGCACAGTCAGAGTGGCAGGAACTCTTTCCACATGCTTCCACGGCCGTGAATCGAACCCGGGCCGAGGGGTGAAAAGCGAGCGTGTCGCAGCTCCGCCAACCGTGCACCAAAAACATTAAATGAAATGAAACAAAAAAGTATTTTTTCCTATGGCCGTTGTGATAGCATTGCTGCAAAACAAAATATGATAATGTCTAAAATTATGATTTCTTTGATATGGTTTTCAAATCTTGTCATGCTTTTTTGTTTCAGTTTAGGGAAAAGGTGTCTGAGAAGTTTTCAGCCCCTGCTGAACAGTTATGCTTAATATTTGCGGGAAAGATCTTGAAGGACACCGAGTTGCTATCTAGTCATGGCATTAAGGATGGACTTACTGTGCATCTGGTCATCAAGTCTGTCAACAGGGTATGTGACATTCTCTGCAGACTCTTCAATCTATCAAATTAACCCTTTGAAAATGAGAGACTTGAGTCAACAATTTGGCTTGTTATATGGATTTGATTCTAAACATTGCAACCAATGTCAAGACCAGTTGTTGATTTGGGGTCATGCTGTCTTGATGTCATGTGTACATTTCTCATTCAGAATACATGTATTTACTGTTTTAATAAAAATGGAAGTAAACACATTGAGGTTAACAGATGACATTTGAAATCAAGTGCTTTGGGCCATTTTGACTTGAAAGGGTTGAAAGGTATATATAATGTATATGGAGTGGTGGGATCATACAGCAACACATGCACACCTATTGTCAGCCATGACAATCAACTCAGTGGGACTTGAAATTTAATGTCCAGCTAAATACATGGTTGTAAACAAATGACAGTAATTTAAATATGGTGAACTGGTTTTCAGAATAAAATTCAGGAAACTGCTATATTGTCTTAAAGGAAGGCTCTCATGAAATATTGTGTTTGGTGTAACAATTTTACTATAAAAATGGCATAACATATGGAAAAATGCAAGAATGATGTTTTAACATGTTTGCCTAATTTTTCAGAGGGAAATCCATTAATTTGTCTTAATCACAGGAAGTACAGAGTGTATGGAACTTCAAAAGAATCTTCAGGCATTATTGGTAAATCTTCAAGGATCATGGGAAAAAAAACACAACTCTTATCAAAGACTAGGCTCTGCAAGTGTTTACACAATAATCCCAGGAAACACAAGGGGTCCATTAATTGCTAGTTCACATTGCCTGAGTGCTAACCTGACAGGCCAGAGTAGTTGTGACACCTTACTCTGTGGTGTGCTGCAGCTTGTTTATGTTGCGTTTTTCTGCAGAGTTGCACCAACAGTGCTGCTCACTTCTCATTGGCAGTTACCATGGGTGCCCCATAAATCTTAGGGCCAATGATTTTCCGTTTCCAAAGAAGAGGAATTCCGCTTCATCAGCAAAAATGTTTCAAATTCCATTTGACTGCTATATATCTATGTATAATTCATATAAGAAAAAATATCAAATTCTGTTTCAAGGATGAAAAAATGCATAATTCCGCTTCGGTTTTGGAAAAAATGGCAAATCATTGGCCCTAAAATCTCAATGCACATCATTCCTATTGGTTGATATCTTTGCATGGTTTCATCTAATGATGGACGCTTTGCTTATTGAATGTAAATAGATTTGAAGTTTTATCTTCCTAAAAAAAAATATGATACAAAAAAATTGCTTAATACTTCCAGTAATTAGGGTGACTATGTTAATAAGCTAGAGCCTGAGGTTCATGAGAGCCTTCCTTTAATGCCATGTGTACCCTTAATGTAAATGGAGTGTTACTGTCAATGAGACAACAAAATAACTGGGAATAAACATTAACTTACTGTATGTAGAAGCCATATATGCCATTTTGTTATTGTTGTAAATGTTGGTGTGTCTTTTTATCAGTCACAAGAACAAGCAGCACAGAGAGCACAGCAGGTAAGTTAGTGTGCTTATCTTGATTTCATTCATATGTACTTCATTCTATTTTCCATGTAAAATGGCTTTTTAGATCCCTTTGTGGATGGATGGACCATTTATGCTCACTGTAGGCTGGGTGATGACTGAAATATGACCACATCTATGCTTTCTGTAGCCTATATGGTGCCATGGACTATCAGCCTATCAGATTTGGGAGGGGACTAGAGGCACATAAAAAAGATGACTTTAATTTGCAGGCCTTTCCATGAACAGATCCCTGGTGAGCTGTAAATAGCTCTCCTGAAGTGATTGCTCTCCGAAACGACCAGGCCTAATGTATATCAAGGCTGCTGCTGGTGAATACCAATGATCAGACACATGTTTATCTAGACACCAAAACCTGTCTTCCTAATTTACACTGAAAGTGAATAGTTTTGCATGAGTGATCCATTTGGTGGTTATCATTTCATAATAAAAATAAGTTTCCAAGGAATACATCTATTTAAATACTGATGTTACAGTCAATGACAGAGATCATAGTTTAGCACAGTTTGTATGGTTGTAAGGTGTGCAGTGATTTAGAATTTGGTGCATGATAAACAAGAACACTAAAAAAACTAGAGGAGTAAACAGTGATTGTTTCGACAATAAAATAACACCATAAAAATGAAAAAAAAAGTGCTACTGGTATAGTAAATAAAATCATCATACCAGAATGAGAGGAACAGGAATTCTTGAGTAAACCCCTTTTTTTTTCCTAACTGTGACACATGAAGTGCTGGAGAATAGTGATGCTAATTTGACTATAGTAACCCAAGCATGTTATCGAAACTGGCATTTCTTCAGCCAAACCAATATTAGTTTTTATTCAGGAGGTTGGTGTTCTATTGTGAAGTTTAGACATTTGATCAATACTGAACTGCTGAAGAAATAAAACGTCTTTAGCCAATTTAGGTAAACGATGTGGAATATCTTTAGCCAAATCTGACTGTTATTAGCCTATATTGTGGGTAATGGCTGGTGCCAGGCCAGATGATAGAATTGATGGATGACCAAATACTAGTTATAGCTAATGCTTTGGACTGTGCAGCAACTGCAATTATTTTTTTGTTATGATTGTAGTCATCAGGTGGTGCTGCAAGCACAGGCAGTGGGGGAACAGGCACGAGTGGATCAGCACCACAAGGGAACCTGGGCAGTACCCCCTTTGGGCTGGGAGGCATGGGTGGTGTAGCTGGACTAGGGAACCTGGGAATGGGCTCTGCCAACTTCATGGAGATGCAACAGAGAATGCAGAGAGAGGTGAGACTTTATGGGGCTACTGTACTTCATAGCCCATTCAAGTAAAAACAAAAACAGGAAAGAAAAAAGCCAAGTGCTTGTCAGAAATGGAAGATGTCTTAGAAACTAAGAAGATTTTTGGTTGGAAATGGGTCTGGTTTAAGTATCTGAATGCACTGATCCAAAAAAAAAATAAATGACCAGAGTTTCCACAGCAGTTGCTTTTAACATGTAAAAACAATAAATTGGTAAACAATGTCTTCAGTAAGGCTGTGAGCTAAAGATGGATGTATTTTGGTAAGGGGGGGATAAATACTAGGACATGCAAACATCAAATATAAACTATATTTATACTATTTTGTGGTGATAAAAGAAATAAATGACATAAACCTGTGATTTCATTTCAGCTGATGGGTAATCCTGAGTTGTTGCGGCAGATTATGGACAACCCCTTTGTACAGCAGATGATGTCAAACCCAGATGTCATGCGACAGTTAATTACCAGTAACCCACAGATGAGAGAGCTTATGGAGGTGAGCTTATCTTTATGTTCACATCTTGTGTGTAGATGAGAGGTGTTCATTCACCATTGATTGAATGTCAGTTGCATAAAACACAAAAATTTCAGCTGTTTTATATACATTACTGAAACATTCAAGAATTATCCAACTCCGAAAAAAGATGTGTCAGTTTTGAGTTTTCTTTTCACAATTCTCTAATTTCATTTAAGTGGCATGGGCAAAGCCCAGCTCTTCCAAGAAAAAGCACTGTCTTTAATAGGTTCTACAGCCTTGGGTTTTATTTTCTGAACCACACACTACATATAGGCTTGTTGGCACATGCTGTAAATTAAAGTTGCTTTAAAAAGTGGGAAAATTAGGTCTGATGGAAGGGTCCAATTTTTTAAAAAATATTTCTTCTTTTTTTTTGAGAAATTGATGATCAAACTTTTAATGATTTCAGTGCAAAATAGCTTTGCTCTGGCCACCTCCAGCCAATGCTTCAGATTATGCCACCTGAAGTGCTCTGTGGTATGTTTCACAAAAAATGCATGTCAAGTTAACTCAACCTGGGTGTATTTTTTATTCTTTCAGAGGAATCCAGAAATCACTCATATGTTGAATAACCCTGAACTGATGAGACAGGTAAGTATGTCTAAGTATTAAGGTGAACAGCCTCTGGCAACACAGGATGTGAATTGCTTTGACAAACACAGTTGAATAACTCTGTTCTCCTATTTGAAGTTGCAAAAGAGAAAGATAAACAATTTGCTACATGCCAGTCATTGCACTAAGAGACATACATTATGGAACAGGCAGTGTGCTCAGATGCATGATATCTCAAGAGAGCTTCACTGGAATTTGTACCGATTTGACTTTTGGGGCAGTTGTGAAGCAAAGATGACCTGGCTTTGAAGCCAGGTCACTGTAATGAGATTGGGCATTTTGAACTAGCATGTAATTTTGTGTGGATTTACACTTCAATAATGAGTCTTTTTTTTTTTTTTTTTTTTTTTTTTGACAGACAATGGAATTAGCACGTAATCCAGCCATGATGCAGGAACTGATGAGAAGCCAAGATCGAGCCATGAGCAACTTAGAGGTAAGTAGAAACCACCTGTGATAGTTGACATAAATAAGTTAAAATACTGGCAAGTAAAACCTTAATAGCACAGCAGTAAAATACTGTTACCTAGAATCTCTCCATAGAAAATGGGTACAAACATGATTGTGAAAATAATATGCATGATTTGAAGCAAAAAGGACTGAAATTAGATTTGAGCACTTAAAGTGAAAGGATGTATGGCTTGTGAAATATTACATGTACAGGTAATTTAATTGATGATACAGTAACAAAACTACAGGTTCTTGTTTCTTTTTTCAGAGTATTCCAGGTGGTTTTAATGCTCTACAGCGAATGTACCGTGATATTCAAGAGCCGATGATGAATGCAGCAACAGAGGGTATAGCTGGTAACCCTTTTGCTTCATTGGTCAACTCCGACTCTGCAGACGGAAGCAGGCAACAGGGTGTAGAAAATAATGATCCTTTACCCAACCCCTGGGGTGGAGGCAGTTCACAAAGTTCTACTGGAAGCACTGGTGGTACTGGAACTACCCCAGCAGGTGGCACCACTGGTACTGCTGCGGGTACAGCAGGAGGTAGTAGTTTTATTCTGAGAAGGGACTGATGTTAGGCACAAGGGAATTTAGCACTAAAATTATTATCAATTTGTGGTTTCCCAAAATATATATTTAAAGAAAAATGTCTTATCCCCAACCCACAAAGTGGGAGAGTGGGGGACATCATAGTGACAACAGTCTGTATAGGCCATTTTGTACAAGCTGGTTCTGGGAAAGTATATACTACACTTGACCTTCCAAAATTTTATGTCGGATAGGCCTTACCTGGTAAGGGTAGCTTTTGCTAGCAGTCTGTTTAATTATTCTTATTTGCTATAATTTTTTTTCTTTTTTTTTCTTGTTCTTTTTTAGCGCTGCTGACCAAAGGTCGTAGAGCTTATGTAATCACTCGTGTCTGTCTGTCCGTCCGTCCAACTGAAAACTTTTGCCTGTGAGCACAGTACAGTCCCTCCACAGTTTCTAAGATAGACCAATGCAACTTTCAGGACTGATCAACTGTATGAAAATCAAGGTTGACTTTAATATTAGTGGTGCCACATACAGTATTACTTAATATATGGGTCAAAATGTGAAAATCTGTATCTCAAAAATTATTTGAATCACACATGCCAAATTAATAGGATATATAGATCATGTCCAATAAGTGACCTTGACCTATTTTCGTTAGGTCACCAGCCTTGTTTGAAGTTGAAAGAGGTGATTTTGTAATGGTGGGGTTTGTCTTGGACAAGGATGACAAAGAGAATTGAGCTTCCAGATCAAAATTGCACTTCAGTACATTGTACACAAAACTGTACTTGGTGACCTACTTTTTGGGTCACCAGGACCCAAAGATTATGGAGTTAGATGCTTGTCCAAGTTTATTGTTTTTCTTCAATAACTCAAAAAGGTAATAGCCGATTTGAACAAATAGACCATGAATGGAAAGCTGGAAGCACATTTTTCAGCAGTAACAGTTTTTTAATCTGAGTTGAAGGTGAAGGTCAAATGGCCAGTTGGAATATAGAAGTCATCTTCAGAATGCTCTGAACCCCACAGTTTTTGAGTTAGGTCCATATAACTTTAGGACTTCTAAAGTAAATGAAAATCTACATGGACTTTAATGTTGGTGGCGCCACCTACGATATGTAACATATGGGTCAAAATGTGGAAATCATGTGACCAGTCCCGCATCCTTAAATATTGTTTTGGATCTATAAAAATTTAAGTGGGACTGTGGAGAATGTCAAAATCTCTGTTGCATATGATACTAGTGGCACCATCTATACTTTAACCCAAATTATGTGTTGAAATGTCTTGAAGGGTATAAAATTCCATATTTTGAAAAATAATTGAATTAAATATACCAAATTGAAAGGATCTATAGATTATGTGCAGTGCATATGTTGCGCAATGTAACATCAATGACCTTGACCTGTTTTTTGTAGGTCACAAGGCCTGGAAAGTTGAAAGAGGTGATTTTGTAATAGCTTGGGTGTCGCTTGGACATCAATGGCAAAAAGAATTTTTGATAATGATCCTAGATTATATGTCAGCAGAGCATTAGGACCATGTGCCTCTTGTTTTGAAGTTTTAGTTTGAAATGACCAAACTGCATTCTGTACGCTGCATTCTGTTCATACTTGCATCATTTTCTCAGTTGAATCTAAAGTACTGTGCATATTAATACACCCAATGCTACAATTGGGGGCAGGGGATGTAGCTAGGATCAGTTGCAACTTGTGTAACTTAATCTATACCTTAAAACATTCCTAGAAGTGACTATCCATGAGTCAAAACTGGCATTCTCCTACATTGAACTGTGTTACAGGAGTGTTTAACACACCAGGCATGCAGAGTCTGATGTCACAGATCGGGGCTAATCCACAATTGATGCAGAACATGCTGCAGGCACCGTACATGCAGGCCATGATGCAGACAATGGCAGCCAACCCAGAGCTGGCCCAACAGGTACTAGTCCATGGGTTCTTACATCATCGTTCACTGATGCAAGTCAAGCACCACCTCCCTATGCAATATAATTATGCATCAATGACCCTATGTTCACCATGTTTGTAACTGATTAAAACTGCAGTTGGGCACAGCAGTTTATACCTTTCTCTCGTAACATGAACACACTGTGTCTCGTCCTTGTGAAATGATTTGGCAATACATGAATGTTGCGTATATAATAGGGTAACATGTCAGTGTCAGTTTAGTTATCAACAATATATATACTTAATGCCAACAATGTTCCCAGATTTCAGAGTTACAGATCATGTTACTCATATTCTGTACACCTGCTAATATTAGATATTAAGAAGCATATTTTATGGAAACTTGATTGCGTACATATTTTGTTTCAGATAATTGGAAGCAACCCTATGTTTGCAGGCAACCCACAGTTGCAAGATTATGTACGCCAACAGTTGCCAATATTTGTCCAGCAGGCAAGTTGATCAATGTATCGTGCAGTGTGGTATTTCCCATGTCTCTTGCACCCCCCCCCCCCAAAAAAAAAAAAACCAAACCCCCCCCACCCCCCACCCCCAACCCCCAAGAGTGAGAGACTCTTATCTTCTGTAAAAAAAACAGCACAGAAAAGAGACCTGTACTGCTCCTCCATGGTTATGTGATGTAATTATTTTCTTTGTTTTTAAAGCAAAAGTTCTGGGAGCATTTATTTCTTAATACACAAGATACTAACGGATGGTTCAACATTTTCATGAACGTACAAACTATATGCCAGGGGGAGGGAGTTAAAAAGTGTATGCTTTTCATGATGCAACAAAGTGATGATACTTCAATAACGCACACAGCGTCATTTTGTAGCAGTGACAGGAACAAGTTTGAAGACGATAAGGGCAAAGTTTTTAACCCTTTCCCCTTACATTTCTTGGGTTTTGTTCCATTCTACTCATCAAATTAGTTCCTCGTGAACAGTAAAAATGTGCTATGAACACCCTGAAACGGTCACTGTCTATTCCTGCATCTTTGACATTTGTTTATGGCAAGTGAAAGTGTTAAAATCTGCAGAAAAAAACTACTTGTTGCCATAAATTTGCATTCCCCATAGAGCCATGTTTATTTGCAGATGTTTGGAGTGTTTGGTACTGGTACCGTGGGAAGGCCCAATTTCTGTTGTATTTTGGGGTACTTTCCTCCGATTGTCTAAATTTGATGTGTGTTCATATTTCCTGCCATAAAAATCAGCCAGACTTCATGATAATGTCCATATTTCGAAACTCATTCGAGATGCAATATGTGACGCAATAAGATTTTTTTGGCTGTTCCTTATTAAATTTTGACACAGAAAGATCCCATACAAACTAGACTAAAAGGGAAAGACGCATAGTGAACAAAACACGTGGCCATGAGCGGCAGCAAGACTCAAATTCATTAAATGTTGTGGATATGCATTGTAAACAGCGTAGGATTGTTGATCAGTGGTCTTCTTCACATGGTCAGTAATTTCACCAAACAAACACTCCATCCATCATGCTTTTAGTTATAATGCTGGTATGGGAATAGGAAGGAAATAATGCAAAAATGCCTACATCAGCTGATAGTTTTCGTGATTTTCCTATAAATGACTTGATGAAGAAAGGAGAAAGGGTTTCCATGCATGCATTTTAAAAGGCAGGATTCGGCCAGCTTGGGGGGGGGGGGGTCAAAAAGTATATAGCCTCATTTGCTTGGGTTGAATATGCATCAATCAGAAAAAAATAAATAAAACAAAATGCTGGTCTCATTGCGGTGATTTTCAAGCTCTTTGCACTTGTGAACGGTTACATCCCTGTGTTCAACACAGACCTAACTTGAATGGGCAAGTTGAGAAAGCCATTTCTATCTTACTGCTGGGAGCTTACTGGTGATCATCATTTTTTAAATGTTGAATGGTATTCTTTTGAAGGAGGGTGGTCATGAGAAAGAATTGTGTGTATGCTTGTGAAAATGTTGAACCGAACCATCTCTAAAACAGCATTTCAAAGTGATTTTCAATTTTAAAAGATGATGAGGTTGGCTGGTATACATATATAGCATCTGTAACATGTTAATAATTGAGTAATGTGTTGCTACCAGATGCAGAACCCAGACGTACAGAACCTGATGACCAACCCTCGTGCTCTGCAGGCAGTCATGCAGATACAGCAAGGAATGCAACAGCTGCAGACAGAAGCACCAGGACTCCTAGGAGGGTAGGGCTGTATTATCTGCTCTTATGGCAATAAGATATTTTTGGGGTTTGGTACAGCACTTTTTATTAATACCTGTGTTGCAAGGTGCATCATTTTTGCAATAGAGTTGTGCATGATTTTCACTTCAAATGAGAAAACGTCAAATTAATTATGTGCAAGCTATTCAACTTTTGTGCAGGTAATGTGGTATGTTGTTCAAATTACTGTTGCACTAAGTGCACACTTTTCAAAATAACATTTTTATCCATATAATTCTGATGTGAAAAGCCCTGGGCAAACCAAAGCACAGTGCCCTGGGCATCTGGTACTCACATAAATTGTGTTCTGTTGATTTCATATGATAAAATCATTTGAAAAAAAAATTCATTCAACATTACTAGACAACTAAACTATATGATTGGAATCATACAACATTCATTCTGAAAGGCTGATTCTGACCCGAGCTGTCCAGTGTGAACTGTTTAAAAAATTCTGTGTATGATTAAATTGGAAAATTGCCAGAAAAAACAAGGAGCCACCTACTTTTTGTACATGCTCTTGGAAACTGATGTGCAAGTCTGCCGCTTGGGGCTGAAGCTGGCAATGTTACGTAAAGAAAGGCACCAGTCCCATGATGGAACACTTGCGTCTGACGCCAGGCACATAATCACACCTGGTCACATCAGTGACATTGTGTACATCAATCAAGCTGAAGCGTATTTTTTCTAACAGCATAAACACTGATGTGAGAATTGCATGAATCAATGCAGCAGAACCTGACTGACAGATTTATACATGTATTTACAACAAATATACATTTCATGGGCACTGACTTGGCATGTTTGTTGTGCACAAAACAACAAACACAATTTGTTTGTCTTAAGCATGTTTTTAAATCTGCTTTGCTCATGGGTGAAGTTCACAAAGACATGCAAAAGGGCAGGTATAAATAAACAGAACTGCATTGGACGGAGGACTTTTCTACAGTATACTGTACATTAGTAATTGTTGAATATGATGGAAAGCTTTTTTTTTTTTTGAGTCAGCGGTTGGAGGGTTTTAAGTCATTTTTGGCCTTGCCCTGTCAATTGCTCATGATAGAAAGCTTGAGTGATATTGCTCTTACTTTGACAGCATGGGTATGAGTGGTGTATCAGCACCACCTACTACAGGAATTAATTTATTGAGTGGTGTAGGAACAACTACAACAGGGAGTACCACCACCACAGGTACAACCACCACGGCCAGTGCTACCACAACTGCCACCACCACCACCACCACAACCACCACCTCTAGCAACCCCACTTCCCCGGTCAGCAGCCCTGCAGCACAGGACAGTGGAACAGGCGAACAGACAGCGCCCTCTGGTGACCAGCCAGCAGGGCAACAACAGCCAGCGTCACAGGCAGACCCTTTGAGCAACTTTATGGCACAGATGATGCAGATGATGTCATCTGGGCAGGCGGTCAGTTGTATTTTGCTGTGATGATTAATTTATCAAGTTATTTTGAACGAAGGTATTGTGGCCAAACCTGCCTGATAAACACTTTCATTGACAGTGTCAACTAAAGTTGGTGTGCTTTGAATTGACTTAACAATACCAGATTCAATCAGATTTAACACAGGTCAAGCAAAGGAGAGGGCATGTTCAGAAGATTCCCAGTAACTCAAATATATTACAACTAATGTTGGTACATCATATATCATTACATCAAAGCATAATATGCTGCTATTATTATACTTCTGCTGCATGTTAAAGTTAATTACAAAGCTTTATTTTCACAAGACCTTACTTTGACAGTAGAAGCCTCAAAAGGTATGACATGGTTGATCAGCAGATAAATGCTGTGAGCAATAACAGTGTTAATCAGATGACAGACACACACACTTTTGAAGGAAAGAAAATCCCAGGGTAAGATTACAGGGGGCAAGAAAGAATTTTAAGGTTTTGCGTTTTTGTATTATGACTGAAATTAAAAAGGAGGATATTTTATGACCTCTGAGTGAAACTTTTGATCTTTGCAGAATCAAGCACCAGAGCAGAGATATGCGTCACAGCTTGAACAGCTTGCTGCTATGGGTTTTATAAACAGGGAGGCAAATATACAAGGTGAGGGTACTTTTATCATATGGTGGTTCCCTCGTATATAAAAGACACCTCCCACCCCCACCCCCGACAACAGACTACCTTCTCTACATGTGCTACTTTTCCATGTAGGGAGTATGGCATCGTCATTTCATTTTTTTCCCTTAGAAAGGCCACATTTCTGTTGCACTTGGGGTGGCTTTGTAAGGGGGGGGGGGGGGCACTGGAGACATCTTTATACTGACAATCCCAAAGTGGCTGAATGTGTTAAAGGAGTTCCACACAAATCAAAAGACTGTATGCAGAAAGTAGTACCACTGGGAAGGAAAATAGTCATGAAATCTAAGTGCATGTACATATGCTGCATGTTGAAATGTGGTGGGGGGGGGGGGGGGGGGGGGGCTCTCATCACAGGGCTTTATAAGAGTGGAAAAGCTGTATTCAGGGCCAGTTCCAGAAGTTTTTTTATGTCTGTGTGTGAACACAGACATATTGTTTTACCCAATATTTATTCTTTCTTTCTTTCTTTCTTTCTTTCTTTCTTTCTTTCTTTCTTTCTTTCTTTCTTTCTTTCTTTCTTTCTTTCTTTCTTTCTTTCTTTCTTTCTTTCTTTCTTTCTTTCTTTCTTTCTTTCTTTCTTTCTTTCTTTCTTTCTTTCTTTCTTTCTTTCTTTCTTTCTTTCTTTCTTTCTTTCTTTCTTTCTTTCTTTCTTTCTTTCTTTCTTTCTTTCTTTCTTTCTTTCTTTCTTTCTTTCTTTCTTTCTTTCTTTCTTTCTTTCTTTCTTTCTTTCTTTCTGCCAGGTTTTTGTGTCGTCTTAAACTCAGACACCGTGCAAGCTACAAACTTCAAACTTTGCAAGGCTGTAGCACCTGCAGTTAAGTTTTGCATATTGTTCTTAATAGTCAGCATTTTGAAAATTATGCAAATTAGGGCAATTAAAAAAATTCAATTGCTGCTGGCTTCCAAAGTATCCATCTGATTTTGATGAAGTTGGACCCAAATTGTAGATATTGTAACCACTGCACATTTTTGTAATTTACATGTGGCCTTCAAAGGTCAAGGTCATTTGTACGTTTGAAATATTCATCCAGCCATAACTCAGTCAATTTCCATCCAATTTTGATCATTTTGGACACAAATTGTAGCTACTGTAACACTGCACATTTTTATAATTTACATGTGACCTCTAGAGGTCAAAGATCAAGGTTATTTGGACCTTTGAAATATTCATCTAGCCATAACTCGGTCACTTTTAATCCAATTTTGATCATGTTGGGCTCAAATTATAGATATTGTAACATTGCACATTTTTGTAATTCACATGTCATTTCATTCGGACCTTTGAAATATTCATCCAGCCATAACTCGGTCAATTTTCATCCAATTTTAATGATGTTGAGCTTAAATTGTGTATATTGTAACATTGCACATTTTTGTAGTGTATATGTGATCTCCGGAGGTCAACGGTCAAGGTCATTTTGTTGTTTGAAATTTTCATCTAGTTATGATTTACATTTGGCCTCTAAAGGTCAAGGTCATTTTGCCTTTTGAATGTTTCATCTAGCCATAATTTGGTCACTTTCCATCCAATTTTATTCATGTTGGACTCAAATTGTTAGTGTTGCAGCACTGCATATTTTTGTAATTGTGCAAATTTTTCACACACACACAGAGTCAGATTTGCTTTCAAGCAAATCTTTCTTTTCGTATTTTTTTTAATTTTTTTTTTTTAATTTAAGGATTTTCACACACACACAGGGTCAGATTTGCTTTCAAGCAAATCTTTCTTTTCGTATTTTTTTTTATTTTTTTTTTTTTTATTTAAGGATTGAAATACATTCATACCAATACAAAACTTTTAGGATATAATTTCTCGCCACCAAGTGACTATGGTTGATGCTACTGTAAAGTTTGTTTTCTCCCTGTCAATTTCTACTAATTTTTTTTTCTTCTAATTTTCTTGCAGCATTGATAGCAACCATGGGTGATGTGAATGCTGCCATAGACAGATTACTGCAACAGAGATGAAAGATTTCACCTCGCACACAAGTGAACATTAGCACAGACAGTTACAAGACTGGACCTAGGCAAGGAGGAACTACCTAGTATACATACATACAGAAACATACATAACCTTTTGTGTGAACTAAGCCTGTGCTGTTTGCATGGCGTTGTGCTGCCAGCATTGTGTTGACTTTGTCAGTGTTGTCACCTTGTCCAGGCAAAACTTGCTTTATATCTTGGAGTGGCCTCTTCATATCCAATTGGTTTGGAACTATACATACCACCGAAAAAAAAACAAGGAAAAATGAAAAAGCAACTATATATGGTAATTACATGTGTTGAAGATTCTGTGGAGGCCACTATCCCAAGAAGTGGATGAAATTTTTAAAAGATAACATCATAGAATATTGGAGAGTTCTGTGGGGTTGTCTCCTATGAGATAGGACTTGAGCTCGATATTGTCTGCTTATCATAAATATCATCAGAATGGAAACTTTGTGTATCTTTCATTACATTTCATCAGTGATTTAGAGAATAGTTTTGGCTGTTAACAATTGTACCAGACTGGTTTTGGTTGGCAGACTTGAAGGCTAAAGAGAACATGGCTCAGAATCATGACTTGATGATAGAGTGGAACCTTTATTAAGATCCTGTCACAACTTGACACTTAAGATGGCTGGAGTCCAGGTCAAGTGTATGATGCACACTTTCAACCTGTGCCACATTTCTAACACCATGTAGGATGGGGTGGCCATGCAGCTGTTACACTACAGGATCAGTGCAAAAACCTGTCTTGAAAGACCATATCTAGGCATCACCAAATTAGTCTTCAAAATCTGTTTTTATCAATATCAGATATATATATTTATATAACATGAGAATGACTAAACAGGGTAGCCCAAATAGATACTATTTCAAGACAGACTAGTCTAGTGAACAGCATTTCAGATCCCGACAGCACCAGTAGATCCATGAATAATATTAAGGCCACTTTCTACCATACTTTGTTGCAGATCAGTTGTCTTTTAAACACATAATTTGCTGTATTATATGTACAAAAGTGACTTTCACTGGTAGATTGGTCACTGACAACTATGTAACCACCACAGAGTAGCCTGAAAATATAAAGCCCAAGTTTGTCAGCATTTATGGTTTGCATGTACATGTACTGCACTTTGGTAGATTGAATGATCTTGGGTCCTGTGTCAAACGAGAGCATCTCAATAATAGGCTTAAGAAGAGGGATGATTATATCTAATGAAGTGCCATACTTCATATTTTCCAGAGCATTTAGAACAAAGACGTTAGTCCAAATTAAATATTTTGGATTAAGTGTGCGTGTCTCTAGAGTAATGGGACATGTCTGAGATAGAATTTTATGCTTCTAAAAAGTACCTGGCCCAGAGAAGATGAGGTTGAGGTTTTGTGTAAAAGGGATTGAAAGCAACATTGTATCAGTTTCAAAACTGAAACAGGAAGAGCCCAAGTGTGACATGTTTACAAGGTACATTGATATAGCTACAAAAGTCTGCACATATTATAACCTGGGCTGCCAAGCAGAGACCACAAAATCCTCTGTCAGGTGAGGGGGATAAATATACTTTTAATTTTTTGCAAACAGCCTTGTACAGAAATGTGTGATACAGGAAAATTTAAAGACTTCTTAAAGTTTAACTAATAGGAAGAATTTTTGTGGGAACTAC
This sequence comes from Hermodice carunculata, assembly GCA_964020975.1. Classification (NCBI taxonomy): domain Eukaryota; kingdom Metazoa; phylum Annelida; class Polychaeta; order Eunicida; family Amphinomidae; genus Hermodice; species Hermodice carunculata. Next base: position 8,043,726 of record OZ026617.1, read on the forward strand.
AACAAATGTTGTACATTGTAGAGATGTTAGGAAACTCGGGATGAAAACACTAGAAACCAAATTTGAGTTGTATCACAGCATTAGTCTCCACAGTTAACAGCATTTCACATGGTCAATGTAGCATGTTTCAATGTTTTTGGACAAATTTCAACAGGAATCAAATATAGTTTGGATGAAACTTGTAAAAGACCTATCAAGATAACATGCCCCAGGTCAACAGCTTTCCTGAGCGTTAAGCACCCAGCCCACAGTAAGAAAAACTGTTGACTGTTAGTCCAAGGGGGAAAGGATTAACCCTTTCTGCCTTCAGTCATTGACAAAAGTCAGTTTGTTAACAGATAAAGACTTGCTCTGTCTACCCACCTGGTTTTAACATACTACAACAGTGATGCACATCTGTGACATATAAAAAATCTGGAATCATATCATACATGTTTATGTGAAAGAAAAGCCTTGTGGTATCGTCAATTCACAGCAATATATGCAGGTTTGTTTATTTACTATCAATTGTTTAATTGCAGTTGCTTTATTCATTATTATGCTCCCAATAGATCTGTGATTGAAAATGCCCTCCATTCATGGACCTGGCCTAGATACATGTGGCTGCTGCAAGAAAAGCCTCTTTAGTAGGCAAAGCACAGGTCCATAGTGTTGTGAACACAGGTCATGTGATGCATGTGTTTTGTGTTTTCAGTGGGTCTACAACATAACCTGGAATACAATTTCACGAAAGTACAACCTTGTTGAACACAAAAACTGACCCAAGTCATATTTTGCTACATAAAAATTACACATGAACAATACTTGGTCAAATCAGATAAATGATCACAAATTCACAGAATATTTGTCAAATCTCCAGAGACCACACCTTGTTAACTAACACTGGTGTTCTCAAATTTCCCTATGTTAGCAGGTAGACTTGGGTAGTGAGAGAATGCAAAAACAAACATGGATAATCCCTCACAAAGCACAGTGGTGTGTAAATAATGATTGTAATTTCTTTCAGTGGGCTTCCAGCATGCATGGCAATGAGAATGCAGCCATGTTCACAGGCAAATTCCTGTTATTCCGTTCATTTGTCTAGAGACTCCTCCAAACAATCAGGCTTCACAACCAGTAGTTGATCTCTGTGATCCAGCTTCATGACAACAATGAGAGTTGTCTGTTTTTCAACAAAAAATAGTCTGATTGGTGAAGAATTAAGTTTACATGTGTATCAAATGAGTTTTGAAGTAACTAGATTTTCGTAGAACTTGGGTTGGCTAAATAGCAGGATCCAAGCATGGGTCCAGTAGATTACATCATCTTATCCATTCAAAGTTTCATCCAGTTAGTTTCTTGACACAAAAACCATCCGTGAGTGAACAATATGTAGCAGATCCACTCAAAGGATTAAACTTGGTATAGGTCAGGTGAACCAGGTCACCAGATGAAAACTTGGCAAAATATCAGTTCAGCAAAATTTTATTTAACTAGGAAAACTTCAGTGAAAAAAAAACACCCAAGGAAATGTTAATGAGGCAGACAAATTTGTAATGTTATGTGTGCATCACTTGTCAATTATGATGACTTTGGCAGGGGTGTGACAGTGAACTTGGTCAATCAGTATGATACATGACATAACATCAAGACTGTAACACAAAATGCCATGTGTTGACTGTGTGGCCCAAGAAGCTTGTAACTATAGTCAAACCTCCCTCTACTGAGCACCCTTGGAACCAGACAATAATGTTTGGTATAAAGAGGTGTTCAATATTGGGAGTTTTGCATCAAATTAGCTACTGTAAACCAATCTGGTCCTTGTGACGAAGCAAAACGTGCTTTGAACATTTTGAGTTTTTTTTGCTAGGTCTATGCTAACTCTGTCAGTGCCAAGTTTTCTGTCAACAGTTTTTCTCAGCACGCTTTAGCCAAAGCACACTGAAGAAAGCTGTTGACCTTGACTATTCTTGTGGTATGTACAATTGTAGGCATGCTGGTCCAAGTACACTGAAGAAAACTGTTGACCTGGGCCATTCTTCGGGTCTGTCTGTAAAACCAGCCGAGTTGAGCATACAAGTCACCAGACTGGCCGAGGCCGAGTGCTTGCAGCAGGCCAATCTCATAACTAGTATGCTCCATGCAGCTGGTTTTACTTTTATCCAGTAAATGGTTCCCTGTCTGTTTCCAATGGTCATACCACAGCAGCACAGGGGGAACCAGGCTATCATGACCTTTGACATTGGAACTAGGAGGATATGGACAACTTATCCTCCAGTCTCTATTCTCCACTCTTTCTGGGTGATACAGCTACAGTTACAGGATAAAGTTATACGCATGATGGTACTTCAAAGAGTCGTTGGTTTGCAAGGATTATGAATGAAAATGGAAATGAAGTGTTATCATTTCAATAGACCTGTTTAGCACCCCAGAGGACAGCACTTGAGGGTGATCATCTGCATAGTTTTACTGATTTGCATAACAACAAATCATTTCAAGTTTTGACTTGTCAAATAGGCCAATTTATGCAAATGAACACTGTCAGGTGCTCCCACCTGCGGCCCAAAACTCTATTCAAAGCACATGGACTTCTGTCAAAATGGGCAATGAACGAGTGGTGACTGCTGTAGAGCTGTGGTCCATGTAGTTCTGATTCTTGTATTTGACCACATGGTCTGAAAAGAAAGTGGACCCATACGTCAAGGGGCCTTTTGTCACAAGGCACAAGGAAAACCATTCCTGTGTCCCTCAAAATTACCTCGAAAGAGTGTTTCTCATGATACAGTGGCCGCATAAAGCAGGTATCACTGTGTCATCAACATTCAGTTGATTGATGGTATCTAGCTGTACAACTGTGTGCATATTAGATTATTTTAATGCAAGAACATGTTTTATACATCTAAATATGACATGATTCTGCAGTATTGTGGATCTGAGCAGCCAGAGAATAAAATGGCTGCTACTGGTATGTTTGCTGACACAGCAAGTGGAGTATTGTGTGTTCATGTGTTTGAAGACGAACCATCACAAGTTTTGCCAACATTTATAGGACTGCATTCATGGACAGATGTCGACAGTCAAAATTTGTAGCCAAACCGGGAAATAAAACAGTAATCATGTTAAAATAAATTAGCCATTTGCAAATTTCATTAGCCAAATGACTAAAGCATTAGCATTTGGATAATTGGCTAATGGGACCAGTGGTCCCTGTGCATTCTGTAAACTTGGGTCTTTTGTGTATGGATTTGTATCCTGTTTTGGTCAACTTTAAAGAGTATTCACATCGAGAAGTTGAAGACTTTCAGAAGTCCATAAAATACAAGTTTGTATTTGGTCTGGTTATGCAGCATGTCAAGTTTTATACTTTGGTGTATACATTGCATTGTGACCAGCAGTGTTGTAGTCCAACTTAGTGGTGTGGTGATCAGTGGACCACATTTAAAATGGTAATATTAAAAGGTCTACAGGCAGAATAAATTTTATTACATGCTAAAGGTGTACGCCAGGCACATAGAACTAGCTACATTACTCCTGAATTTGGCTTGCACCCAGCATGTTATGGTTTAAATTAGTTTATAATCTTCAAAGTGTTTGGAGTAAATAAGATTGCATCCAAAGCAAATCAAGGGACAGCTGTCCTTTGCAGAGAATAGTTTAGGAATCTTAATGCAAAAAGTTCAAGCATCCACATACTTGTTGGAGCCAGAATTTGCCACTTGCATGATCTGGACATCGGTGACTTTTGTTGGTTATTTGCAGAAGTTTGCAAAAAGCATATATTTTGTCTTCATGTGTGTGTTGATTTTATTTCTGTGTAATTTGTAACTGTAAATTGGTCATTTGTTTTGGTTATCGCAATATATATATATATATATATCCCCTCATGGCAGTGGGATCAAAGGAAAGTACACCATTCTCTTTTACCACATGTCCTCTACTCCGGTACTTTGTAGGGACACAAAGTTAGAATACCTTCCCAGATTATAAATAAAGTCCCAATGTAGTGATATATGATTGGCTTAGAAGCTAATTACAGATGACGAACATGTGATCTGTTCAGCTTCATCATATTCTCAGATGAACAATTTGTGCCAGATTTAACGAGGTTTTCAAGTGTATCACGGATTAAACTGATGTATAAAGCCAGGGGAAATAACTGTGCTGCAGGTGGGTATCTTCAGTGCGTTGTCCGTTAAAAGTTATGGGAATAGTAAATTACGTATTCTAAAATGGAAAAGGGTTGAACTTTTAAAGGTGAAAATGTATTATTTTAATAGCATCCTTTTTTATGTCAAATACTGATGCCAGGTGGTAGGGATGACCAAAACCAGAAAGTTTAGGTATCCGTCCACTAGAAGTCACTCAGTTTGCAGGGATAGATCTGGGTACTTACAGTTCTTTTAAGTAACATGAAACTGCTGTGTGTAGGAAAATTCTCCCTGTGAAGCTGGTGTCTAGCACAATTGCTAATGCATGTTATGGTGCCTGGACTCAAGTTAAACTACAAAATATGCTGTTAATATTCAATCTTGCATGTAGGACACACCCATTTAGACTATGAGATATTTTTGTGAGACATTATTGAGCTGAATATAAAAGTAAACCCAGGGCTTGACATTAATGGCTTTTGGTACTTGTCCAACATCAACTTTTGACGGAATTGGAACCAATGTGTGTTACGTGAACAGTTTCATGGTACTGTCAGTTTTGATGTATTCTAATTGCGGATGGACCTGTCCCAGGTCAAAGGACTTCGCTTAAATATCAAATGTTGTTGATAGGGAGGGGGCTTCAGTCAAAATTGAGGTTTATGAAATTAGGCGAGAATAATTCCTACAGCATTAAGTTCTGTATTCAGTGCATGTGTGAAACTACACTTTCACAGATATATTGGTCAGAATGGTGTATGCATCGCGTCATACAGGAATACAATTATAAATTTAGAGCAAAAGTTAATTAGTTATCTGAAGGGTTGTTTTGGGTATGGGGTGACTGGCATATATGTACCATTCAGATGGATCATTTATACATAACACAAGTGATCCCTGGTTGCTTTCAACCCATTCTCTCATGTATTGGTTAATGTGTTGGTCTTTGGTTCTTAACTCTTTCAGTGCCAAATTATTGACTCGGTCAACAGCTTTTCTTGGCCCAATGTGCGCCTAGAAAAACTGTCAACCTGGGATATTCTCCTTTTAGGTATAGGCATGCTGGTACCTGAATAAAAGGTCTTTTAATGAGGGCTACGAATCTGGGATCCTAATGATAATTCAGACTAGTTTGATTTAAGTAGATCGACTTTAGTCATGATTGGCACTGAAAGAGTTAAATTATTGGAAAAAAGAATGTTCCCCATCCTGCAGGACGAAACCAGTTACTTGAGTCCAGGCATGCAGGGACGAGATGGGAAGTTTTTCTTCTGAGGAATCTGAACGTGTCGTTGCCCTTCAGGTTTTTTCTTTGGCTGAGTAGATTGGAAAAATATGGCATTATTATGGAGTCAATTTCACTGTAAAAAGGAAGATTGGGATATGTTCTAGAACATGTTATATCTATTAATTATTTGCATTCAGCTTAGTGAAAACACATGAAGCAACCTCAGTCAGTGCCATTTATGTAAACTATTAAAGATTCCAAATATATTATCAGTTGAGACTGTGCAGTATGATACAGATGGTATCGTATTAGTATACAAACAGTATAACATCCGTAAATGTTGGTTTCGTAGTACATCTATTAATTATACCCAGAGACCCACTTTGCATCGTAATAATTCAATATTTTATTCTCATGATATATTGTTAACCTCAAAATGGCTTTCCTTAGGATTTGGATATGAGGAAGCAGTGTCCCAGTTGATTGGATTGAGTTTGGCCACACAGTCTGTTTTTTCACTGGGCCCATCCCAATCTGCGTATCATAACCATGACTTCAGTTTGAATGCATTGTTAATAAGCCATCACTCTGTCATTTGGTGTAATGTGCATTTTCATTCCAAAAAATAAAATAACATCAAATCAGATACCTTGGCTAGACTTGTTTGTTTGAGTTGAGCTTACAGGATGATCAGATGTCCTTCAGCATCTATTAACATTTTACGTTTTCAGTCTCTTGGAAACTGTTTGCCACATCCCCTGCAAACTTGGTGGGGATGTACCTTGGGTGGATCGCTACCGAGTTTGTTCAAATGGTTCTGCACCAATGATTTTAAGCTGTGCTGACCTAAGGTCACAGAGCTTATAGCATCACTCATGTCCATCTGTCTGTCTAAAAATTTTGGGTTGTGAGCATGATAGCTTTAAAAATTTTGATGTTAGCCCAATATAACTTTCAGGACTTCAGGGTGTATGAAAATCAAGGTCCCTTTCGATATTGGTGGCGCCACCTGCAATATTTAATATAGGGGTCAAAATGTGAAAATCTGTGGACACTCTTGTATCTAAAATTTTTGGTGGATCTTCACCAAATTTGGTGGGATTATGCAGGAGGTCAAAGTCTTAGTTACTAGTGGTGCCACCTATAATTTGACATTATGAGCTAAAATGTGTTTTAAGATATAAAATTCCAAATTTGTAATAGTAATTTGATTAGACTTGCAAATTTATAGAATATATAGACCACGTCCAATGCTAGAGTGTTATATAATATCAGTGAAGTTGACCTGTTTTTGTGAGGTCAGCATGCATGGAAATTTGAAAAAGGTGACTGTAATGACAGTGTAGCTGGCACATAAATGGCAAAGAGAATTGAGCCTCCAGATTAAAATTGCACTTGGTTACATTGTACATAAAACCATACTTGGTGACCTACTTTTTGGGTCACTGTGACCCAGTGATTATGGAGCTTGGCACTTGTCCAAATTTATTGTTTTCTTCAATAACTCAGAAAATTATTACCTGATTTGAACAAACACACCATATATGGAAAGCTGGATGTGGGGCACACATTATGAACGGTAACAATTTTTTAATCTGAGTTGAAGGTCAAGGTCAAATGGCCAGTCTGAATATAGGGGTCATCTCATGAATGCTGTGCACCCCATAATTTTTGAGTTAGGCGCATATAATGTTGAGAAGTTATAAAGTGTATGAAAATCTTTGCCGACATCAATGTTGGTGGTGCTACCTGTAGTATTATATAATGTATAGGTCAAAATGTGAAAATCTTGTGACCCCCATATCGTCCTTAGTTTTCAAGTCAGCTCAATATAACTTTCAGGACTTACAGGATGTATGAAAATCTAGGTCCCTCTTGATATTGGTGGTGCCACCCACAATATTATGCAATATAGGGGTCAAAGGTGAAAATATTGTGAACACTCTAGCATCTTTAATATTTGGCAGATCTTCACTGAATTTGGTGGGATTGTTGGGGAGGTTAAACGTTAATGATATTAGTGGTGCTCAAATTATGAGCCAAAATGTGTTCTAAGTTATAAAATTCCACACTTGGAAAAGTAATTGGAGTAGACTTGGCAAATTTGTAGGATATATAGACCATGTCCAATGCTAGAATGTTATGTAATATCAGTGACTTTGACCTATTTTTGTGAGGTCACCATACAAAGTTGAAAGAGGTGATTTTGTAATTGCAGGGTGTAGCTTGGACATCAATGGCAATGTCACGACAGCAATAGGCCCATGGACCTCTTGTATTACATAATCTGGGTGACCTTGATCTTTTGTCCCAAGGTCACTGAGGACATAAAGTGAAGAACTCACTGATTGTTATCTTGGCACATGCAACAATATCCATCTCAGGAATTGCACAAATAAGCTGCCATTACATGTCCAGCAAAGTGCCATCAGGTGGACAAATGAGACCCTTAAATCACATGAGCTTAATATGTTCAGAAGCCACTTGAGGACTCGCAACTTTAAAATGAAGATGTAGGTGCAATGTAGCCATGGTCCCAGCAGAGCATTGGCCCGTGGGCTTCTTGTTAGTTTGCTCTTTGAATTCTTTGCTTCATTTTTGACCAGTTTCTTTGAAACTACATAGGGAGACTTCTGGGTACCACAAGACCTGAATTTGTGCAACAAGTGGTGCTGCAGTTTTTTGCAGGCCAGCAGGCCTAGCTGTTGCGTTCGTTAGAATGTTGAAGTGAAGTTTGGGTCACACCAGAATCCAAGTTGTCCTAGTTGTAGGTTTCTCTCCAATAGTTGTATATGTTAGTGATATTTCAAAATCTGAAATTGTTTTACTTTCATATGACATCAAATTATTAGTCAAATGTCTTTTTACGTAACTTAAGGATGCAGGCTGTTCTCTGCTAAATCTTTGCCTGATAAATAGTACTGTATGATTGGTATCTGTATCTTGTCACATAATAATATACTGCAAATTAAATCTGCTAATCCTTTAAAAAATTTGTAGTTTTGTGTTTTTTCTTCATTGTTGTACCCAAAAATGACATGCTGTGCCAATTTTAATCTCTGTATAAATATAGCTTCCTCTTAGTATTTTTAAACTTGTAATGAAACTTTTGAAGTATTTATTTGAGAGCAGTCTGAGTGGTGCACAGTACAGTGGTCTCTGTCACCAGAACTTACCCCAAGAACACATCCAAAATTGCTCTTTTATTTCATAGACAATATGGAAACTGTATGTAAAGTGTTCCACTGCAAAGTTTAAAAAAATGCAGAGTTGACGGAGAAAAGATTTTGTGGGCCCCGAGGGTAATCCATTCTCTGAATGCTATTTTTAACAAATGTAATCACTGTATTGGAAGATTTGCAACTGCGATCAAGATCTCTTTTGTTCTCTCCTTGGGTTTAGAAGTTTGGGAATAGACGTGGAACTATACATGAATATAAGTGAAGTAATTTCTCACAAACTTTATAATAACTGACTGAATTGCTAAAACTTTTAAGCTATTAATAAATGAATAAATTAAATCTTTGTTTCATGAACATGTTCAATGTTTAGTTATACAGAAATTGAAGATTGAGACAATTTTTGTCAAAGAAGAAATTTATGAATGATTGTGGCAAATTTAATCATTGTATCGGAAGATTTGTGATGGCTATCAAGATCCAATTCTTTACTTCTTGGGCTTCAAAGTTTGGGGGATAGATTGACATAGAAACTACCCGGAACATAAATCAAGTAAGGTCTCACAAATTTTATGGTGATGACTTTGACTGAATCAAAAAGAGCCTAAATCTGTCTCTGCCCCCCTCCCCCTGTTCAATGTTTAATGTTTAGTTTACAGAGTGTGAAAATTGTAACAGTTTTGGTTTGAGGAACAATCCATGAATGTTTTTTTTTTTTTTTAGCAAATTTAATCATTGTTTGACCTTTAATTGTGTGTATCATCACAATTGATCTTTGGCTCAAATTTTGACATTGATGCATGTAAAACAGGCCTGCCTCTATGGCCATGCACTCTTTTAATTAGGTCTGCTGACTAAGGTTTCAGAGCTTACACGATCGTTCATGTCTGTCCGTCTGTCTGGCTGTGAACTTTTGTGTTGTGAGCGTGATGGCATAAAAAGTTTTGATGGTAGCCCCATATAACTTTCAGAACATATCGTATGTATGAAATTCTAGGTCGAGTTGTTAATAAGTTCATAAATAATGGAAAAGACATGTGGCACCACCTGTAACTGAAATGTGAAACTATGCCCATGAAAATGAAAGAACATTAAATTCCATATCTTGACTATAATAGGACTAGTCTTACCAAATTTATAGCAGAGATGCGCTACATAAAGGTACAAATTCTTATAGCATAACTGTGACCATGACCTATTTTCTCAAGGTCAGTACATAGTGAAAAGCAACAGTCAGATTTTGTAATCATGAAATAATGGAGCCAGGTTTGCTAATTTTTTTCGAAAGACACTGTAGATATGATGGAAGAATTTTATTTGATATTAATGACCTTGACCTATTTTCTCATGGAAATCCAGGCTTTAAAGTTAAAAATGTATATGATTGAGATGGTCTTGACATCTGTAATAATGTTGACATATGGATGTTGTAAATTACATGTATATTATAGAGCTACATGTAAAGCCATGTAATGGTAAAGACGTTGCACCACCCCAAGCTTATATGATCTGGTTGGTGACAGCTGAGCACTAGGCCCGTGGGCCTCTTGTTTTTTTTATTTTTGAGTTTTTTTTTTTTTTTTAACTTCTTCAAAACCGGCACTCAGGTTATACTTATATTGGTGGAAGTGTATCTTGTGGAAGGGTCAAGCAAAGTTGTTCACTGGGTGATGTTGCTCTGGATCACCGATTTTTATCAAATATCAATATAGGTCAATGCATACATCCCTGAAAAAAAACCTCCACAGCAGCTCTTTTTATTGTTATCACAGTGTCCGACCAAATGGGAGCCCTTATAAGGGCTACCACCATTCCCTCTCCTCCCTGCACTCTGAAATTTGAATTTACCCTGTCACTATCAAGCCCTATCAATTCTTTTTTTTTTCTCCCAGCATGCTACCAGGTAGTCCTGAAGAAAAGAAAGAAAGAAAGAAAGAAAGAAAGAAAGAAAGAAAGAAAGAAAGAAAGAAAGAAAGAAAGAAAGAAAGAAAGAAAGAAAGAAAGAAAGAAAGAAAGAAAAGTGTGTGTTGACACCCACATTTTAATGAGTGGTGTGGAAACATGGATGTACATACATAATTTAGCCTAATGCCTGTTGGACCTATTTCTTAATCTATTATTCTCCCCTTTACAATGGGGCATCGCAGGCAGGATAGGACCCGTGGTGCGTTACTTATATGTAAAGTGAAATAAAATATACGTGTACACAAAACTTGACGACAAGCATGGGGCAAAAGTGCACACTGTGACTGCCGTCTTAAACAGAGCCGCGAGGGTGGGTGGGCTGGCATTACCATCTCGGGCTTCACCATCCACCTTGGCGAGTGACATCCGGGATGTCAACGGGGAGACAGGTCATTTTTACTACCCCAATGTCATCAGCGAAACAGCCAAAAGTAAAGGTATACGGTACAAACGTTATAAGCTCAAGCTATCTTGTCATTGTTAAGGGTAGTTTTATCCATATCATTATAGTAATTGTATTAAGTTAAATGCAGGCGTTTGAAATGAATTGAATATCCTAATTTCAATTCAATTCACAGTTTTTATTTCAGGCTAGCAGCCCATATGAGAAAAAGAATTCACAAAACTTAACAAGTACGCAATTATATTGCCTGCTAAGCGGCCTTGGTCCCCCTACCAATATTCAGAAACAAAAACATTAGAGTCTGCCACGCAGGCAAGAGTCAATCATGGATCGTCGACGATCCATGAGTCAATGTAAGATTCCACGGCATTGAAACCTAGTATATATACATGTATATGTATAACTAGAAAAGATGATTTGCTACATAGCAAATCAGTGTGTGTGTCTTCAAAGCATATTGGTATGGCAATGTACAACTATCCCATAACACAGGAGTAGAAGTTGGAAAGGCATCTCTATCTATTATAGCTTTGAAGATATTCAAGATATAAATTTCTAATGGTGCTATTTAGCATAATTTAAATTGCTAACACTTTCGTTTTTAATTCTTTAAGTGCACAATGGTCAATAACCCCCAAGTAGAAGTTGGAATGACATCTCTATCTATTATAGTGCTGAAGCTATTTAAGATTTAAAGTTTCAAATGCTGCTTATTAGCATAATTTAAATTGTTACAACTTTTGTTTTAAATTCATTAGATGTGGAATGGTCAATAACCCCCTAGTAGAAGTTGGAATGACATCTCTATCTATTATACTTTTGAAGATATTCAAGATTTAAAATTTTAAATGCCTCCATTTTGTATAATTTTAAACATCTTCAGTCCTCTGTATAAAAATGCCCAACTCCTTGTATGGAGGTTCAATCATGCCAAGTTTGGATTTTCTTTGTATATTAAGAAAGAAAGAAAGAAAGAAAGAAAGAAAGAAAGAAAGAAAGAAAGAAAGAAAGAAAGAAAAGAAAGAAAGAAAGAAAGAAAGAAAGAAAGAATTTTAGGAAATACAAAAAAATGTGTGTTGACACACACACTTTAATTATCCATTATGGATCATTCCCTGAGAGCAAGGTTCCATCTGGTTCTGTTTAGTTTAAGCGTATTTATTTATTCTGGATTGGCCAATAGTACAAAACATTGTCTAATCTAGGGGTTCTCCAGACACGAAGACGCACAATAATACATACAAGACTCACAGGACAATACAAATCATGATAATATGATTATGAAATGACCATGATATAAATTAACTCTAGATAGACCTGGAGATAGAACAATTGAACAATATGTATAGGTCTACACAGCTGCATGTGAACAAACTTAGGCACGTGTTTACACACCCACATGCAATGACCATGGGTGGTGACTGAAAGGGAGATACTGGCCCGACCATTACCCGTCGGCACTCCAGGCGTTCCACGACATGGCCCGCCGGGGGGTGGAGGTGGGATGCGGGGGGCATACGACACATGGAGGCACAATTGCATACCGCTGGGCGCGGCCGAAGCACTATGGCGGCATACGCAAACTGCCACCGTGGAGCCACCATTGCACCCAACAGCTCGAGTGCTCCTTCCCTGCCTGGCAATTGTCAACCACTGTGGTCCTGTGGGAGCGCCAGACATTTCTCCCAACATTAAAATGAAAGTAGAGATACAGGCTCGTGTATGTAAGTGAGACACTATGGATACCATACAAGGAGGACACAGTTTCTATGATTGAACGGGTTCGCTGAGATCAGCGATGCGCAATTTATAATAATAATAATAATTATAATAATAATAATAATAATAATAATAATAATAATAATAATAATAATAATAATAATAATAATAATAATAATAATAATAATAATAATAATAATAATAATAATAATAATAATAATAATAATAATGATAATAATAATTTTATTCGGAAAACTACCCCTTTACAGCGGGGGCATCAATGGAACGGGGTTTATTCCATGATGCGCCCAAGTATATTACAATAAGCCGCCTATATTACAAAGTAAAGATTTGTGTGTGGTAGGGCTGTATCTACGTTCAGCATTGAGCCGTACGTGGAACAGCATCCATTTACCATTTGAAATTTACTTTTTACATGCGCATGCAACCATCAATAGGCTTGTCATAGCTCCATGTCCCCCGCGCTAAAACTAGAGATAAACCACTCATTGGGAGAAAACTCTAGAAAGCGTAAGGACATGTACATCATACACTTTTGGTATACAATGTAGAAAATAAACATTCACTACCATCATATTTACAATGTATGGAATCAAAGTACAATTCAAAATGCTAGCATGAATATGATATATTACAGACACGATTAATCACATCAAACATTGTACATATTAAAAACAAGGTTAATATACATTATGTACATCACCAACTATATTGTGTCCGGTGCTAAAATCTGCTCTCTAAGTTCTCGACGTACACGCCATGCGTCTTTCAGAAACCCTTTACATATACTAATATGACAAATGAAGATACTCAGTTACGAGATGAGCCGTTTACTTTGGCTTTCAACGATTAAAATTTTGCACTGCTCCAAACATGTTTGTGTTACAATCATTTGAAATATCCTTGCTGCCAAATAAAAGTATGTTAGCTAACCTATCACTTGCTTCATTTATGATTAAATTTGGATGAACCCCAGGGGCTAACTATGGAACAATGTTTGTCTTTCCTGGATGTATTTGGGGCAGTGGGGGGGGGGGGGGGGGGGGGGGCAAAAGTGCTCAAAATCTCCATGGGTGGGAGCAGATGCATGTGGGTCGCTGTATTATATTAACTTTGTGGACATCAGAATTTAGCTTAGAGAAACCTAGTCGAAGCTGCGAATGACAAATACTAGCAAATCTCTAACCATGAGAATAGAAGTTCCGAACGTGGTCAACAGCAAGCAAGGTGACTTTGGGCATAGACTTGAAGATCTGGAGGGAAACAGAATTTTTAATATCAATGTGGAGGTTATTTTATAGTCGTATGGCATTAGGGAAGAAAGAATTTTAAAGGTCAATTGAACGAACATCTTTTTAAGATTGGTGTGAAAGATTCAGCAGCTTCTTCATGTGGCGCCACCACCGAGAGTATCTGGCACTACTTTCTCACCTGTCCAAACTACATTGTCGCTCGAGATGCATTACATACAACCATTGTTCGTTTGGCTCCATTTTCTATAAACACAATTTTGTTTGGCAGTGCTTCTTGCAGTCTCGAGGACAATATTATTATATTTTTATCTGTTCAAGAGTTTATTGAAAAAAATAAACGATTCCATGGTGAAACTGTAACTTAATCATTCATATCGATAATTCGAAAATGCAAATTAATAATATATACTGGCAATATTGACAACTTTATGAGCCCCGCTATCTGTGTTAGTTCTGGTGGCGTCTATCCTTTCGTTTGTTTTTCCCACCATGCTGCTCATCAAGTCCTCTTGGACTTGATGAGCGGTGGTCCATTGGAGCTGTGCTGTCAAGTCAGTCCTGTGTTTCCGTCTTTTCTCCACAAGAGGGATTAATATAGGGCTTTGCCCTTCTTCCCAATTGTTTTTCTTTTGGAAATAAAATACGTTTAAACCAATTTTAAAGGTGTTGTGTTCGGCATTTAATTGGGCGTAGACTGGTAGCGGACCTCATTTCGGAGACTTGGACCGTCAAGGGCAGGAGCATGAGGTACCTCGGAGTTAAGTTATGAAGCATTTTGTAGAAGAGAAGCAATTTAAAGTATTTGCGTCTGCCAGCAAGCGAATGCCAACCAAGTTAATTTAAGAGTTTCACATGTGATCTGTGTCTTAGTGTCCCAGTCCATATCTTAGCTGCCTCATACTGGATCGACTCAATGTCACACAGACCTTGCCAACAATTATCTAAGATAACACAACCATATTCAAGAATTGGCATCATCATTTAAAAGAGAAGTCTTTCCTGAGCTTTTCGGGATAACTTATATTTGAATCTTCGTAGAAGTCCAATCCGTTGACTGGCTTTATTTGTGATACGTGTGACGTGAGCACGCCAGGAGAGATTGCTGGATAAGGTAATGCCGAGATGTGTATGGGTATCTTCCTCTGGTATGGCAGTACCGCCCGGAAAGACAGTAGTAAACGCCGTTGGATGCAATTTGGCTTACCGATACAATAGAGACAGCAGTGACAATCATTTGTTCAAATTTCAACATCACTGGCTGATATTGCTCTAGTTCTGTATTGTATTTGTGTCTTTTTGTCCAAAACCACTTCCTAGTAGTCATTACCCTATTCCGCAGTCCGAACTCTTTACTCTCCATAAGCTAACCTGTCCCTGTCTAACCTATATACATATGGAAGTACTATTGTCCATCTTGCACACGTTCCTCAAATTTTGACATAGGCTGTATTAGCCCAAATAAATTAAAGGGTCTTCAGCGGGTAACTACTCTACATGTATCGGAGCCTTTTACCGGAAATATGAAATAAACTTTATTGACTGCACCATAAAACAAAATGCATGATATGTTGGCAAGTACGCGTATAAAGAAAATACAAATACAGCAAAGTACACAGATACAAAATGATCAACAGCACAGCAGTTACAAAAGCATAACATTGCAAAGGCATGAATCATACAAGCTCTGGTGGTCGGCCTAGCTCTCCAAGCGCTGCTATATTTGATGACTTTCGGTGTACATCTAGACAATATTCAAGAAATCTAATGTGTACTTTCTCAAACTCGAATTTAAAATATCCAGATAACATATCGCTTAGTATACATTTTGAAGACTGAACTACATATGCATCCCGTATTTCACAAGCATAAGTAAAAATTGGCATAATAACCTTTTGACATTGACTGATATAAAATTTACGATTCACTGCTGCAATAAAAAATAATCTTGTAAGTGTATCAAGAGCTTTCTTAGCTTTATCACACAAACTTTTAACTGCGCCCTGAAAAGAACCACTTTAATCGAATCTGCACGGTAACTTCTCCTGTCCTGTTTGACCTGTCTGTCGTAATTAATAAGCATAGGTACAGATTTAATCATTTTTGCATGTTGTTTGTCGTTGCACTATTCACCATCAATTTCTAAACCTGTCGAAAAACCTCCGAGTTGTCTGCGCGTTGTTTTGGTAAACAATATCATGTACCAACAACTGTTAAAACTATACGAATGTGAACCGATAAAACACAGAAATAATACAGAGAAAACAAAACAGAAACAATATGGTCGAATCTGTTGATTTTAATCGAAGAATATGTACATGTTTCTCAAAAACTTGTTTCCTTATAATTAAGGGAAAAACGATGTAAAAGATGCAATAACAAGACATTTTTTTCCCTTGCCAAAAAAATTAAATTTTAACTCTGAATTTTAGGTTCAAAACTTAAAACGACGATATTTCCGAAGGGATTGGAAAAGGTCCCCAATGTGAATTGTAGGAATGAAGAGGAAAAGACTGAAAATTCAACTG